>OY728131.1:889258775-889711275 GCA_963277665.1 Viscum album | reverse complement strand
ATTGATAATCTATTTATGGTTTTGACCTTGTAGTAATAATTCTATGATAAAAACCCTTTATTTCATGTATCATTACTATTTAGCACTGGACATCCCTAATTCCTTTAATTTAGGGGTATTGTGTCAAATTATTATAATTCTTATGGACATGGATATATAAATTCAGGATCATGTACAAGTTAACTTCTCTAAATATGAGGAAGGTGGTCCCAATAATTATCGCTCATTTTATATGTGAATTCAGGTATTGTATGATTTTATTCTTGGGTATGTAGCTTTGATAGACCCAAATTGGGGTCAATATGGCTTTGGTATTCAAGAGAAAGTGTGTATGGTTTTTTAAAACCATGAGGGATATATTACATTTGATTTTACATGGTTATATTGGTATCTGATGATTATTTAAACCAAATGGGATTTCCCAATATTAAATTATGGATCCATGGTGGATGTATCATGTTTCTTTATGACCCAACAACCTTATAAGGTCTGGTGAAATGATACATAATGTTTTATTGATGGGTAATCCATCTATGGGTGAATGACATTGGAAATGTTGAATCTCTATAGTGAGTTTATTGGGTGATTGAATCAAATATATGGAGTTCTATACATTTTAGTTCCTTCATGTGACCTGATATATCCATATATGATATTTTTCTATGTGGGATTTGGTTGGTAGTCACTAGAGAGTGTTTTTACTAGTGGGTCAGATATGAAATGGATATTGATAAGGTGTAAAGGCCATGTCTCAATTGAAAATGCAACTTGTGAACTAATCATTGACCTTTTTCTTGTTATAGGGGTAGTATTTATATTGGTAAGAGAAGAAATATATGGGGTAGGTCACAAGATCATTATTAAATTGTTAGAATTATAATAGATTTTGTTAGTGAGGTTAGTGAGTTTCATGTAAGAAGACAATAACATCTTTAGAATAACTAATAGAGATATGAGTTGGGACAAGACTATAAAAGATTCCTAAATAGGGTTCATGGTAATAAATTTACATCATGAAGTATTTTATTTTGAATGGAAATGGTTGTGATTTGAATGATTCCTCTTTATTATATATATTTCTATGACAGTTATTTTTGTAATGTATTACATTTTCTATATATAGTACATATACATTGATGTTTTGTCTACTGTCTAGAAATAACTGAAAAATTGATACAGATATATATGGTTTGTGATCTATGATAACCTAGTATCCTAATGGTTTTAAATATGGATAAATTTGGATTTATTATAACCTATCATCAACATTTGTTATAAGTTCATGCGAGTTGGATATAGGTTAACCTAGTTTCTAATTGAATATGAGATTATATGGGTTAGATGTAGAACAACCAAGAATCTAGTTGATTATGAATTCAAATAGATTTGAATGTATAACCACCTAGTATCCAGTTTATTATGATTTTTTATGTGTTGGAAACAAGCCAACAAAATATATATTTTTATGAGTTTAAAATGGTAAGACATTATGAAAACCTAGTATCCATATGATTATGAGTTTGAAAAAATTAAACAGTATGCCAACATAGTATCCAGTTTCTTGTGAGTACAGATGGGTTAGTAATAAATCCCATATTTTCACATATTTTATTCTTTAATTGATTTTTTAAATCCCACAAATAATTTATTTTAATACTAATTATTACATTTTTTATTTTAAGAATATTTTAATCGTAATTGGGAAAATAGATTAATTTTTAAATTTTATACCAGTTTGGTATTTTGGTTATAAAATTTTATATACTGATATAAATTTCAATATTTATTTTTTTATGATTAAATTATTGATGGGAAACATTGAAATAAATTTTACAAAGTGTTTAATCCAACCATAGGAGACCCAAATTAAGCATACAAGTTTGGCCATGGAATATATATGAAGTTTTGGATAATTTTATTACTCGACTCATATATCTTAAATGAATAGTATACACGAGCTAAATGTTTAAATTAATATATATAATAGAATGAGGATAAAATTTATAAAACATGGATGCTCATTATTATGCCTTTTCCAAGCCCATAAATTCCTGGGAAATTGTAGAATATAAACATAAAGATTCTATCGGGATAGAAATGTTTATATTAGAAATGTGGCTATAACTATTTCTACACATATTAAAGGAAGCTAAAACATTGTGGGTGGACATCCAAAACATAGATAAAAACCTTCGATGAATACAACATTATAATTTTTTTCTATTTAATGATCCAAATATGTGTCAAATTTTAGAGGCCATATTTGGAATGAAAATGATCCACCCCTGATTCGTATAAATTTTTACATCCACATCCATTAAAAGAGTAAGTCATTTTTAGTTACTAATGGGGGATATTAATATTTTAGTAGTCTTACACATTTATAATATATAATATCTTTCTCCTTCTCTCTGTTTTTCCTTTTTCTATTTTTTCCCCAACCATGCTTTATATCACTATTAAAATAGAAAACTAACTTTAGTTGTTGTTTAAAGGGAGGGAGTAATGTTATTCTTTTATTTAAAGTGATTTAATGATTCTTTATTTTATTCTAATATTTTGGTATAAGTTAAACTGATTAGAGTATTTGGTCACTCCTTTTTCCCTTATATCAACTTCTTCTCATTCATATTTATTCCCCTGTTTCATTATTATAATTCGATATATTTTGGGTTAGAATTATGATTATGGAATGTGAAAAATAAGTTTCTTAGTTATAGTCTAATAGATTATTATCCTAAACATGTGATTTTCTATGTGGAATTTGAATTTTAACCAATTAATCATTTATAGAGTGAATGAAAAGGATCATGAAATAGAGAAATAAGGTGTTGAGGGGGAAGAAAACACTATTAGTTTGAGTTTTGTGGAAATTCAATTATATTATTAGGTGTGATATTCTGATGTTTGAGTTGAATTGTTCAAGAAAGACCTCTAGACATCCTTCTCGAGGATTGAAAGTTGTTATAGGGTTGTATTTGGGACATCCTTTAATATCAAGGTACATTTTTATTTAGTTTTAGAGTTGATTAGGTGCCCTTTTGATTAGTTTTAGAGGTGTTTCAGAAGTGAAATAGACTGGGAATCAAAATTTTGAGAAGGAAGTGTCTAGACTAGCAGTCTTGTAGAAGATGGAGGGCCATCGGTTTGGTAGTATATTACCATTGGATAGATGATGTCCAGTCCCATATCTCTACATTTCTAGATATCCCACCATCCATTTAATGTTGGTGTAAAAGGACCTTCACTTATATAGATTCCATTTGCTAGTCGATGGGATAAGCATAGGTGATTCACCTCTACTAAGAACACTATCTCACATGTTGTTCCCAAATGACCAGATCATTAATGGTGTTACCATAATTTCTCTCTAAAAAATATTTTTGTAATATATCTCCCTAGTAACCAACCCCACTTATCCAAAATTACCCAAGGAGATATCTTCTAACAAATTCAGCTCTCTCTATTTCCCCTCTCTTGGGAATTTCATGTTTGGTTGATTCATTAAATACCAAACAGTATGTTTTATCCATTATAGACAGAATCATATCATTATCATAAGATGAATCACATATCTATGATATGTTGGCTAGATCTATGGATCCTACCATGATATAATGGATAATTCTAATTTTAGTGATGGGTATGTGTCTAGATCTGGAGAATTTTAATCTCCCTCCTGAATAATTATATATCCATTGGTGATTGTGATTATCATTGGGTAAGACTTATCAAATTATCACACATATTGTTATATTCTTCTTGGATCTTGTTCTAGATCCCTTTCATGTTGAAATGGGGGTGTTTTTAGGCATCATTGGTAGTCTGGGTGGAAATTCAAGACATTGGTTATTAGAAATATTGAGAGAAATTATTTTTTACCTTGTAGGGATATTGTATGTAGTTGTTTGAAATGATTTGAATATTTGTGTGTGTAATCCATGAGAAATACTATGTGATATGTCATTCATAGTGTTTGTGTCTATAGATCGTGATATATATTCCTAATTTATCTTCATATGGGTGTGTGGGTTCCATAAGAACCTTTACCTAATACATTATGTCTATGTTCTTTTATGGTGTTCCTTTTTGTGGATGTTGCATAGATTGTGGAATAATTGTTGTTGATATCAAGATAATTGGTTGTTTATAGATGACTAGTTAACTACATAAAGGGGGGTCATAGGTATAGTATTATAAACTTATAGATCATAGATGTCTTGGTGGTGAGAATTGGGATATGGTACAACTTTTCCATTGTGAATGGAATTTCATAGAGGTAGATATCAAGGAGTAATACTATAGCATACACCAAGAAGATGGTCTATTTATGGGTTTGATGACTGTTGACCTAATGGTATGGTTCATGGTGTGGTGTTTTTTATATCAATGGTATGATTCAGATCTAGACAGATTAATCCAGTATGGGATTGATTCTTCAATATTGAGATGGTTCTCATGATTTAAAATTTCCTAGTAGACATACCATCATGTGATGGTGTATTCATGTGACTATTGGTTATTTCTCTAATTGGATGATTAATACTTAAAGTTAAAGTGTGGATAGCCCATAATAGTGGGTGAGTATTATTCCATAAATGTGTAAAGAAGACTAAAGACTAAAACCTTACTAGTAAAATCAATATGTGGCATCCTACATGATTAGTCATGTCACTGCCATTTTTTTACTACTCTTCTTGCATGGAGCTAAAGAAGCTATGGTCGAGGTTCCTTGAAGCTCATTTAGTGAATGATGACATGATGATTTACTTTTTTTTCAAATTAATTTACTATGTTTATCATGGAATAAACCTTTATGTACATGTGAACTTAGGTTTAAAGACACATTAGTGGGGACCTATTTGTTTTATACTCAAACCCTATATGGGAATGTTAGTGTGTGTTCATAATTCATGATCAAAGATATGAGAAAGGTAAAGGGACCCGTAGTAGATTACTGGGGATATAGAGCATGTTTTTCAAAGTTTTTATTTGGATAGACACTATATATATGTAATAGTTTCATTATTTTCTTGTTTCCTTGCATATATTTAGGTTTGAACTTCCATAGAGGGGTTCATTGGTAATTTTTATATTGTGTGACCTATATAACATTATGATATTGTTTTCAGCAATTGGTATTCTATTGAGATATTTTATTTATATATTTTAGATTTATGTGTATGGTTAGTGTTATCAAGGGTATAGTCTCCCACAGTATTATCCAAACCCTCAACATTAGTTCATAACCACTTGAATATGAGGAGGTGTTCATGAGATCATGTAGCACTTTATCCCAATCCTAGTGATTCATATTAGGTGGTTATAGTAAAAACAGATCAAGAATATATCTTCATGTACATGTAGGTACCTGTAAAATTGACCATGGAATTTCATATGCACTAGAGTTCTCATGAATGGTTTAAGCCTAACATACTCAGTAAAAAAACCAGCAAGGTTCCAACACATAAGAAATATACCAAAGTGAAATAATTATATCAATCTACTCATTTTAATAAATAAAAAAAATTAATTTTATTAACAGTTATCATTCATAATATTGAAGTTGTTAAAAATATTTACATAACAAGTTTTTTCAATTATAAATTATAATTCTCTATATCGAGAGTATCCATAACTGAGATACTTTCTCCAAGATGAGATCCTAGAATCTGAGGCATACCAGTTAGGGAAAACAAGATAAAAAAACCTAGTAAATTAAGACTTCATTAAAATACAGATATAGATATAAACCCACACATATATGTAGATTTGTGTAAAATAAGTCGAGGTATCACACCCATCCCAAATGGGAAAATGGATTTGGAGAACGATTTAAAGAAACCTAGCTTCCCATTCTTGATAAAAAAAATGGGGTGTAATATTACATTAGGTATTAATGACCCATTATATGCCTTAAAATCATTCTATAGTAATGAATGGAAGATATGTGATTAGAAATGTTCAGAGATAGGGATCCTTTATTTGGAATGTGTTGTGCATAGAGTCAATGGTACAAGTTTGGATTTGATGATCATTAAGCCAATGGAATGAGTTGAGGTGAGAGGGATGTTATAATTATAGCATGAGTTTTAGTTTAACCAATTGATCCAATGGGAGATTGAACCTACCACATTAATATGGTTCTTAATATTTGATAGGTTCCTAGTGGATGTATCATCATGTGAAGAGGAAAACCATGTGAATATAGTTGGTTAAACGAGTCGGGAAACTACTCCATAAAAGGTGAAGAGTGGCTAGCCCTTAATGGTTGGTGTGTATTATTCTTTAAGGTGGAATGGAGACTACCAACTGGATTCTTGGTGAGTTGATATGTATGTGACATCTTGCATTATCTAAGTCATGTGGCTTTTAGTTTTCACTACTCTTCCAGTATAGGGGTTCCTGGATTCTTGGATACAACCAACTAGATTCTTGGATTCTTGGTGACATCTTGCATGATCTAAGTCATGTGACTTTTAGTTTCCTCTTGAAATATTTTTATTTAAATATTTATATTATTAATAATTGAAAACAATTTATGTTCATGTTCAATTATTTTTAGGGATTAATTAGTGGTGTCCCACTGGGTTTATACTCACACCCTACTTGGTAATCTTGGTGTGTGTACAAACTTCATGATCATGTATCTCAATAAGGGAAAGGGCTCAGTGGTATATGGTTGAGGAGATAGAGCTTGGTATTCAAATGTGGTATCATGGTAGACTATATATATGTCATAGTTTATTTATTTATTTTCTAATGATTTTATTATAATCCTATTTGACCTGTCATATAGGGGATCCTTGGTTATTTTTATATTGTGTGACCTGGATGAAATTGTTATAGAATTATGATGTTTTTTTAGTTACCACTATTTTATTGTATTTTTTTATTTATATCATGTAGACTATGGTGAATTGATATTATTACTGAGAGTATAGTCTCCCTATGACACTATTTATACCCTCATTACAAGTTAGCAACCACTTTCGTATGAGTAAACATGCATAAGGTCTTGTAGAACTTTAGTCCGGGTCAGGTGATTCATCATGGTGTGGTACATATTGGTATCATAGCTTTTTTGCTTTTTATATCATCTTTATTGTTCTTGGGAAAGTTTGAAAATAATAGGCTATATAAAAATTGGGTAGAAGTGTTCCATGTGTACTAGGACACGTCATGTGTAATGGACCTTTGAGTTACTGGTGATGGGACTAATGCTGAAATTATGGCATTGTGATTTCATGCTAATCCAGAGTATGTATTTTTGTTACATTTTGTGGGATTATGGTGTGTTCATACATCATGAATTGGATTTTAGAATCACATGTCATATATAATTTTTTCTTGTAATACATGGTAGATAATTTAATCAAATATTTTGTTCTGTTATTTATGTTTATGTGATATAATGAGCTGAAATTTGGATTGTTTTAACTTGAGATAGAATGTTGTGTTGTGTGTGTGTGTGTGTGATAGTGACTAATTCTTTGTTATAGAATATTAGGAATAAGTATTGGTAGTATTATGAGTTTTAGGAATTATCACTATGGGTAGTCTCTAAAGATATGTTTTCCTATGGAAATTCCTTGTTTTTACTGATAAATTTATTGATTTATTATCTTAAGTAAGCTATTATATCCATTCTAACTGTATATTTTACATTACAGATAATTCCACAATGAATATGACTAAGGTAACTTCTATTGGAAGTAGGTTATAATTATATAGTAATGAAAAACACCCCTCTTTCAACACTAGATGTACAAGGGTATCTTATTGAGGATTCTATTGTTCCTGCTCTAATGGTTTAGGTGGTGGAACCTATATAGACAAGATTCATCTACATAGTTTTTTTTCAAGGTAGATAATTTCCAAAGATGATATTCAATTATACCTGGGACTTCCAACATTATCATCCCCCATCCTTCTGGGGAAATTGAGGCTCATCAGATAGTAATATTGGATTAATTTCAATGATGGGATCTTTGATCTAGTGGACACCCTAGAGGATCTATGAATAATGTGGGATACTTTATTCCTTCATGGACCCTCTAGGAGGTGTTGGGGTTTTATGAACCAGGTGAGATGACATGAGGGACCTGTTGGGATACCTTCAAATATATCTTCTTTAATGATTTATTATTAGATATCTTGAAGTTGGATCATTCTCATGAGTTTATAGAACTTCAACAGGGATCGATGTTGTTAATTAATTACTCTTCTCATTTCATAGAGTTCCTTTTCTTTACTCTACTCATAGATTTTAATCTGTTTTAAAATTCTTAGAAATTTAAGATAATACTTTTTCTAGAGCTAAGCCCTAGGTCAAGATTTTATACCTGCCAATATTTCTAATGGTTTTACATAAGTCTCTAGTGATTGAGAAGGGTCTAGGAGAGGAAAAAGTTGTAAGACTTGTTTTTTAATTTATTGGATTTATGAGTGGTATCTCTGGTGATGTTGTGGGAGCCTCTTCTAGTAGTATGAAGAGGAAGGAAGAGGAGATGTAGCAGGGTGGCAGTAGTTAGGTGGAATAGAGCAGGGGATCATTTGTGCCTACTATAAAAGGAAATTCTATAATATAATATAATTATAGGCATAGGGATAATTTCCGGTGATATGATGAAAACCCATCAACGGAGTTTCATTGGTGTGGAAATGTGGGTCATACATAGATTTACTATTCTAAATTGATATATTTAGACTCTTAGAGTATGATTTATGGTGCAAACATTGGTTCTTTTTATCATATTAGGACTCCACAGACCTTAGTGACCCATTAAAGTCACGTAATATAGGTGAAGGTACATAGTTTATAGTAAGATAGAGTATATGCAGTGGAACAAGAATTTGTTTATGGTGTACATGGATCATTGACTATTTGAGGTGCAGTTTTAATCACATATACACTATATTATTCCTTGTTTGATATAGTAACTTCCCATTATTTTATATCTACTCAAGTTGTTATTGGAATTGACATATCAATCAAATTATCTTTTCACTTTCTATCCTTTGATAAAATATTACGGAATAAATTGGATCATATCTAGATATTTCCAAAATTTATTATAGTAGTTAATGTCTGTAGGAATCTATGTGATTTCTTAATTCTTGAGATGACTAGTTTTGATGTGATCTTCAACATGGACTAGCTGACTCTTTATCAGTCTCACACAATTATTATAAGGTAGGAGTATCCTTTACCTATCCTAATGAAGATAAGTTTTTCCTAAAGGATAATGGAAAATTATAATAGTAATAATGGTTCTATACATAAGTCATATTCGGACTATCAAAGCACAGGTAGAAGATATGGTTCATGCGGTGGATGAGGTGGTAGATACCTCTTCTTTTCCTCCTGTATGGACCAATATCAATATTTATTTCATAATTACTTATTAGGGATTCCTCTTGAGTGGGTGATATAGTTTAATATTTAACTCAAGATAGGGGTGAAACCTATATCAATTCCTCTATATTATATAGCATTGACTGAGTTTAATGTACTTATGGTGAAACTCAATTTGAAGGTAATGGGATTTATCAGACTAAGCACATCTCCCTAAGGGACTCTAGTTTTGTTCACAAAGAATGTTGATGGTAGAATTCGGTTGTGTATAGACTATAGGAGGATAAACTTGATTACCATAATGAACATATACACATTGTCAAGGATCAATGAATTGTTTAATCAATTAAGGGGATCCCTGTAAATCTCTAAGATTGGTCTATGATGAAGCTACCACCTATTTCACATTAGAGATGATGATATTTTTAAGACAAAATTTAGGGGTAGATATTGACTATATGGGTATCTGTTTATTTCATTCTAGTTAAAAAATACACCAGAAGTGTTCATGGATCTCAAGAACATGATCTTCCATCCATATTGTGACTCCATCATTATGGTGTTCGTTAATGAACCCTCATATACTCATGGGCATAGACACTTAGATATTTTGTTAAGTAAGGTTTGAGGTTATCATATTTATACTATACACTCTAATTGTAACTTATATGTCAAGTAGGTTCACTATCTTAGTCATGTAATCTCTAAGGTGGGAATTTATGTGGACACAGAAAAGGTAAAAGTTGTAATTTAATGGGAAGTCCCTAGAAACGGGTTTAAAATTGGGATATTACTTCATTTAACTCGATATTATAGATGTTTCATTTATTAGTTATCCAATTTTTCATGGCTAATGACTGTACATACCAAGGAGGGGTGAATTTTGAGTGGATATATCAGTGTGAATATTTCTTCTTGGAGTTATGGAGAAGATTAATTAAATCTCCAATCTTGAATTTATCAAAGCCTAGGACTAGATATATACTTTACTATGATGACTTGGTTATGAGATTTAGAGTTGTGTTGAAGAAAATATATCAAGTAGTAGTGTATATGGATCTAAAACTAAAACCACGTGAGTAGATCTACCCTATTCATGGATTAGAGTTAGTATTTATGGTCAATACATTGAAGTGTTGGTTCTATTATCTCTTTAGTAAGAGTTTTTTGTATAAATAGACTATAAGAGATTGTGATACCTCTTCTCTAAGTAAAACTTGAATACCTATCAAAGTAATTGGGTGGAGTATATAAAAATATTTTATTTTGATATTATTCTCTACATAAATGTTATATTGTCATATATTATCTCAAAAAACACAGGATCTTAGAATGAGACCTTCAAAGGATAAATGGTGGATGATGAGATTGTTGGCTAAGTGGTTGGGGGATGAATTGGAGAACCAAGTGGTGATGAATTATGATTATTTTTTTATCATACCTCCATTGGTGTATTGAGTAAAGGCCTTCCTAAATTTGGATATCAAATGATTAGTGATGTGGGAATGATTCTAGGAAAGTGACCTATTTATAGGGTGGTTAATGGATAGGGATGATGTGATATATGTTCATGGTAGATTGTAACTTCCTTATACTGTGAGGGAATATCTTATAAGGAACTTTAAATCCTCTTACTGGTCGGTGAATCAAGGTTTGATGAATATGTATTGGGATATCAAGTGACATTTCTAATGTCTATGATTGAAAAGAGACATCACAGACCTCATCTTATAAAACCTAACCTATCACAGGAATAAGGGAAGCATCAATGACTATGAGGATTACTTCATCCACTTCTCATGGTTGTATAAAAGTGGGATGAGGTGGTTATTGACTCTATTAAGTGGTTTACTAGGACCTCAAGAATTCAATTTGTTGTAAGGGTGGTAGTTTATTGGTTGTATAAGGTGGAATATTTATCATCGATCTGAGAGAATCAATATATAGATGAGTTAGACAAGATTTATGTCGAGAAGATTTTATGAATGTATGGAGTGACATTCAGTATCATATCAAACATAGATGCATGTTTATTCATAGTTATTGTAAGTATTTCATGTTATTATGGGAACTCAATTAAAGCTAAGTACAGTGTATCATCCACAAAATGATGGATAATTTTAGATGATGACTAGGATCATGGAGGATATGATTCAGGTGTGTGTTCTATAATTTTATGGATTATGGGATGATCATATAGACTTGGTGGGGATTTTATATAATAATATTTTCTAGAATTTAATTCATATGGCTCCATTTGTGGCTCTTTATAGCCGTTTTTTTTCTCAACATTATGTTAGAATGGGGTAGGTGAGGCTGCTTACATACGAAAGATTATAGTTGGAGAGACCTTTGATAGGATGAAGTTGATCAGGAAGAATTTTTTTACTACTCAGAGTAAATAATGACCAGATTCTAATCAAAGGATACAACCCATGGAGTTTTCTATGGGTTACCAGGTTTTCTTGTGGGTATCACCCATGTTGGGGCATTATACTTTATGGAGGTAAAGGAATCTGAAATCATGGTTTGAGGGATTTTTTAAGATCATTGAATGTATCAGAACAATGGATTTCTAATTGGATCTTCATCTATGGTATTGATGTATTCATAACATGTTCCTTGTGTCTCAGATTCAGATTTATGATCTTAGTCTTACACATGTGATTGTCTATGAGGAAGTTGAATTGAAACCAAATGCACCATTTGTTGGGTGAATTATAAGGATCATGAAATATAGAAAGAAGGTGTTGAGGGGGAAGAAAACACTATTACTATGAGTTTTTTGGAAATTCAATTGTATTCTTAGGAGTTAGAGTATGATGTTTGAGCTGAATTGTTCCAGGAAGACCTCTAGAGATCCTTCTCAATGATGAGAAGTTGTTATAGGGTTGTATTTGGGAAATTATTTAATATCAAGGTACATTTTTATTTAGTTTTAGCATTCCTTATGTTCCCTTTTGATTAGTTTTAGTAGTGTATCAGAATTGAAATAGACTGGGAATCAAAAAATTTAGAAAGAAGTGGCAAGACCAGTAGTATTGATGACGATTCAGGACCATCAGTTCACTATTATAGTACCATAACCTAGACGATGGCTAGTCCTAGAGATCTATATTTCTATAGATCCCACCATTCATATAATGGTGGTGGAAAAGGACCTTCACTTATATAGGTTCCATAAACTTGCTGATGGGATAAGCATAGGTGATTCACCTCTGGTGCAAACACCATCTCATATGTGGTACCGAGACGACCTGATCATTAATGGTGTTCCCATAATTTCTCTTTAATAACTTTTTTTGTAATCTATATCCCTAGAAACCACCCCCATTTATCCAAAATTACCCAAGGAGATATCTTATAACAAATTCATCTCTTTATCCTTCCCCTATCTTGGGAATTTTATGTTTGTATTGATTCATTAAATGCCAAATAGTATGTTTTGTCCATTCTAGACAGAATCATATCCTTCTCATAAGATGAATCACGTGTCTAAGATATATTGGATATATCTATGAATCCTATCATGATATCCTCGATAATAATTATTTTAATGATGGATATGTTTCCAGATCTAGAGAATTTTCATCTCCCTCCTGAATAATTCTATATCCATTAGTGATGGTGATTATAATTGTGAAAGACTTATCCAATTATCACCCCTATTCTAACATTATTCTTGGATATTATTTCTAGAGTCCTTTAATTTTGAATTGGGGTGGTTATGGGCATCATTGGTGTTTGAGAATTGTTTAGGTGGAAATTTAAGACTATGGGTATTAGAAATCTTGAGTAAATGATTCCTTACCTTATAGGGTTGTTGTATGTAGTTGTTTGACATGATTTGAATGTGTGTGTGTGTAAATAATGATAAATACTATGTGATATGTCATTCATGGTGTGTGTGTGTTTTTATAACATGATAACTATTCTTGATTGATCTACATATGGGTGTGTGGGTTACTATGAGAACCATTCCCTGATACATTATGCCTATGTTTCTTTATGGTGTCCCTTGTTGTGGATGTTGCATAGCTTGTGGAAAAATTGTCATTGGTATCAAGATAATTGTTTGTTTAAGGATGACTAATTAACTAATTGAAGGGAGTCATGGGTATAGGATTGTACACTTATATATCTTATATGGCGTGTTGGTGAGCCTTGGAATATTGTTCAACTTTTCTATTGTGAATGGAATTTGTCCAAGGTAGATAAAAAGGAGTCAGACTATGGAATAAACCGAGAAGATGGTATAATTTAGGGTTTTATGATTGTTGATCTGATTGTATGAGTCATGGTGAGGTGTTTTTTATATCAATAGTATGATTCAGGGAAAGACATGTCAACCCAATATGGGATTGATCCTTCAATATTGAGATGGTTCTCCTGATTTGAAAAGTTCCTAGTATACATACCATCATATGAAGGGGTATTCATGTGACTATGGATGGTTTTACTAATTGGATGATTAATACATAAAGGTAAAGTGTGGATAGCACATAATAGCGGGTGAGGATTGTTCTATAAAGGTGGATAGGAGACTACAGACTGACACCTTAGTGGAAAAATCTATATGTGACATCCTATAAGATTTTGGTCATGCGACTACCATTTTTCACTACTCTTCTAGTGTGGAGTTGAAGAGATATATAGAATAATATACCAATATAATAAAATTATTTAAAATTTAAATTAGTATCTTCAATCCTTATTAGTATAAAAAGTAATTTATATGCTTAACGTGAGAGAGTATAAATAAATATGACATAAAACAGAATTGATTCCTGAGAAATCATATTGTATAATGGAATAAAGTAAATGGAAATCATTTTGAACATATCATGAAAAAATGAAAGTTTATACATCATAAACCCCTTTATATTAAATTCAAACACAATTCCTAGGGTGGGTATCAATTCAAGGTTCACTATAATCCAGTCAAATAGGGAACCAGTCAAAATTGGGTAGCCACTAGAGTGCATGATTAAAAACTAAATGAAGAATATAAGAGTTTGAAAAAACCAATAATTACTCATAGAAACTCATGATATGGTTACAAAATATTCACTATAACCTAGATAAAAAATGCATTGTCTACAATATGGTTTTAACTTGTATTCATTAATAACTTACTAAGTAATAAACTGTGTATAGTATTAGTTATAGTTGGTATATACCCAATAATACTATTTGAAGAGTTAAAGGTGTTTTAACAGATTAATTTAGGATTCCCATATTAATGTGGTATTATTTAAAAAAAATCTTATATTTAGGATACACTTTAAGGAAACTATACATTGTGATTTCAAGGTTACCAGAGCTTTTACTTTAAACTCCATAAATTTATAAAATCTAGTGTAAAACCTATTTTATAAATAATGTTGTTATATAAAATCATGTTATATTGGAAATGTTTAATATAATATCATGAATATTTTAGGGAATTTATGAAAAATAGGCAATATAGGTTTTTAAAGCAAGTTATCTATTTTGGGAAATACAACAAATAGTTATTCAAGTTAAATATGAACACCCTTCCCATGCTTCATAACTTGTTTCAAACATATAATTCCATTTTAATATCCATTATAGTTCTACAAGAGTTAAAGAGGAAAGATTTTAGGGGATGGGGGAATATTAATTCCTTTCACAATGATTTTTCAATAAATAAGAAAAATTAGTTTTCACCATCCTATATATAAAAGTGATACTTTCCGAACCAAATTAGTTGTTATTAAAGGTTACAACACCCTATAATATATTTAGAAAAAAGTTTCCACATAATAAATTACAATTCCCATTTATCATTCAAGTTATACCTAGTTATTTATGATCAAACAATTAATTAAATTGTAAACATGTTCTATAATTTGCCTTTTAAATTTTAACATCGAAAATTTAAGGGAATAAATTACCTACATCAAACATCTATAATAAGGATAAACCAATTAGATATGGTATAAAATTTAATAGGTTCTAAACTATAATTTGTTATATAATGTAATCAACCAATTTATTACAAATAATTTAAACCAAAAATCAATGCTTATGAAAGGAATTTAATGATTATTTTAACTGTTAAAATATATATTATAGAGATATCTCTTGGATATATAACTAAGATATTAAATAAAAATATTTTTTCTATATATTTAGAAATAAAATAGAATTTTTATTTAGTAGTTTCATAAAAATAATGGAAGATAAATTCATAGAAAGACCTAATCACTTCTATATGGGTCTAAACTAATTACCAATAGTGAGGCCTTAATGAGTCATCTCTCATTCTCTATAAAAAACAATGAACCACCGAAAAACACATCCTAAACCATTTAAATTCAATAAAATATGGAATCAAAATTATTATACCAAAACCCACCTAAAACATTACTTAAACCCAACCAGATAACCATTATAATTATGTTAACCACTAACTGAATGGAATCCCTAATTTAATTAGACTAAAAATTCTGTAAATCAAATCCCAAAATCAAGAAACCCCCAAATAAATCTCTATGAAAAAGGATTCTATCATAATATTTATAATTTTAAACCAAAGTACCCATCATATACTCTCTTAACCCACGAAATCATAATCCAAGCCACTCGATTGGATTCCACCATGACCTTAGTAAAATATCTAATAAAGGAACCCATTTAAAGAAATGGATTGGAATGAAAAGGGACAAGAGTGGAAATGAGGTAAGTGGATAATCCTTACCATATTTGGCTTGATTAACACCAATGGAATTGTTTTACATAATAAGATATGGGGGTAGAAGGATGTCCATGCATGAACCTTGGGAGGGATTTAGTAAGAATATATGGGAATGAATTCAAATGAGAAAAAAAAAGATATTAAATGGGTGAAATGGAAAAGGACTATAAATCCAACTCATTAAACCCCTATCCAAAGTCTAAAATTTACTTGTTGGAGGTCCATTGAGTACCGAGTGGCACCCCCAGGTGCCCCCTCGGTTAGACTCACTAGTTACCTAATAATCCCCCAATAGGTACCTAGTGTCACCTGTAGTCCTAAAACTATAGTTGAACCCCCACTTTGACTAAATAAAATGTGAATAACCTACCAAACCTCAACCCATTTCCAAAAAACACTAAATAATTCATCCTAAAACACCCAGATTTTAAATTAAATCCTTGAATGAAAAATGAACACCTAACCAGAATTAAATATCCAAACATCCTTGCCTTTTCCATCACTCAAACATTTAAAAATTGAGCAAATGTAAATTAACATTGAAACAAGCCATTACAACCTCCCAACCAAATGAATTTTAATCCTCATGAATTCACCATGAGATTATTACCTCAAGATTCATTACCTCTTTTAGGTCCACTAGGTCAAATACCCTAAGAGGGAGGTTAATCAGGGTATGAAAGAGTAAAACTATTTACCCTTCAAATCTTGTTTCTTAATTAACTAAAACACACTTCTCTCTTTCTCCCATAGCAATATATAAATAGAAATGGAATCATGCATAGGTCACAGAAATTTTACTTGGTTCACCTTCACTATGCTATATCCAAGGAGCATACAATGGTGATGTGTTGATTTACCAAATCCACTAAATCTCACTACCAATTAAAAGGTTTGGGATAGATCACTTATATTGATAGGCTTACTTATTTTACAATATTTAGGGTCTTCTCAATGTATTCCCAAGGTTCACTCCTTATGTCTCTTTCTATGGATGGTTTCTAGTTGAAAGGATCACCGTCTTCCTCTTCCTTTGATCACTGATCTTGGAAGAGATCCATTCACAGTTTATGGACTTTTATGTCCCTTTATTTTTATTAAAGCACACATCCTCAACTATAATTATATGCTCTGTTGAAGTCTCTTTTTCACCTTTAGATAAAATCCACTTTTCCACATATTGTTAGTTAGTGGAAATTAAATTCACAAACTGTTTTAGTGGATTTGAAAGCTTTCTTGAGTCCTCCACAAATCACCTTGCCAATTCCATGAACTACATGGTGAGTATGATTTGTGGATCACCTATT
This sequence comes from Viscum album, assembly GCA_963277665.1. Classification (NCBI taxonomy): domain Eukaryota; kingdom Viridiplantae; phylum Streptophyta; class Magnoliopsida; order Santalales; family Viscaceae; genus Viscum; species Viscum album. The sequence continues at coordinate 889,693,889 of OY728131.1, read as the reverse complement.
CTGTGAACTGCTTCCACTTTAACAAAACTGACCTTCTTCATAGAACACTTCTCCTCTGCTTCTGCATACTGTCCCAATTCTTGTGTACCATATTTTCTTCCTTGTACCGCATGTGGAGTTCATTCTTCTGTGAACCACTTCTTCCCTTGCGGGCTTCAATTCCTCACAACCTCCTTTCATGGAATTACTTCCACAAACTGATTCACCCTTTGTGGAGTCCACCTCATAAACTTATTTCTGACTTTTTTGAATTCCCGAAGAAAATATTTTTTCTTATGAAAATTGATCTCTTTAATGATGGGATTAAAGCTCCTTATATATAAAAATAGATCCAAAAAACTATTAATGAGAGATATCCCAATTATGAAATATAGTACCACCTTCACCACATACCGATCCTTCTATGAACAGTTTCCCTAAGTAGTTCGAGTATTACCTCTCTTGATTCTTGGCATCCCAATTCACAATCTAGTTTTTTCCAACAATGCCCTTCATTGTTTCTCAAATCACTACCTCTTTTCTGCGAATGAAAATCTGTCTTGTATACCACAAGCCTTCAATGTAACACATACCTTATCCGCAAAACATTTTCTCCCTAAGAATTGTTCCCATACATGGTCTCTATCTTGAGATTTTTAGTTCCCTTCCTTTGATGATTCCCATCTGACGTTCTACGTTCCACCATTTATGGTTTATGAACTGTACTTCATGGTCTACATACTGTTCAATGCTACGTAGAAATCCTTCCTTTTCTAAAATCTAAACTTTTAATTTTGAGTCCCAAAAATTTGGTAAACATTGGAAAATTGTTCCACCTTATAAACCTACTTCAACAAACACCAACCATACTCATTCGTAGTCATATTGCATTGTCAACAAACACAATCACACCAAAAAAATTCTGAGAGGATACCTATAGGGATTGTTTCCCAACAGCATCTAATAATCTATGACATATATTGAGGCATCCACCAAGTCATGATAAAAACCCATCAAATTAATCTCAAATTAAAAACCATAATAATCATTTATATATAGCCCAAAACACACGTAAAAAAATACATCTCAATTTAAAATCCTAAATCCCAAATCTGATCATACCATCAGAATCAAAAAAATCCAATTTTTTACCAAAAAAACAATTCCAAACACTCATTTAAATTACCCATAACACTTATTTTGCATGACTCCCAAACCTAAAAAATGATATAAGTCTATGTATGATGTCAATATCAAAGGTTTAACATCACTCATATTATTTTTAAATACTACCGACTAATTGAATCCAAACTAAGTCACTCCCCACAATAAGATGTACCTCAAGCCTTCCTACCCTTATCACCCACCTAAACTAATTAATAAGGAACATTTATTCAATAAAACATGTTATCAAATTTCATTACAACATATTTTTAAAAAAAATTATAAAACGTTTACTTTTCCCATAACATACATTTTATAAGTCCATCAATAAAACTCACACATCACATTTTATTATAAACCCATCATCCACTCTTAAGTAAATACTTTATTAGGAAAATAGTTCCTTTTATAAATCATGTAAATTATCAATGGTTTCACAAAATAAGTGTAATAAAAATCCATTTTTTAACTTGGGAAAAAAGTTGTAATACATGGAAATCAATAACAGCACCTAATACAGAAATAAATACAAGGTATTAAATAGATAAATGATTAGTTCAATATAAATTACTAACTAGATAATAGTATATTAAGTAAATAGTAAAAAATACATTGACTAATACAAACCACTAACATGGGAGTAATACTGTAATGCCTTGACCTCAGAAGCCCGGAGCTGGTGCATTATTTTAATATATAGGAATGATAACAAGGAATCAATTCCTAAATGACTTTTCAGTTTAGTAGTTTTGGAAAATAGATTATATATATGAATGTTACATTACACATTAAAACATAAAACAAAACATAAATAATTTGTTGAGAACATTTTTATTCCCCTAGCTTAACCCTTCATGTCAAACATAATACACTTATTAGAATCCTGGGAAAACAAAACATAAGAAACGGTTGAGCTCAGATACTCAGTAAGGGTAAATAATTTAGTGGAAAAACAACAGCCTTTTAAACATAAACTTGAACATAATATGGAGAAAATAAATCAAACATTACCATATAAACATTCACATGGATATTCTACTAGTCCAATAATCACATGTAATAATTAATTTCAAAATGAGGGAATGCCTAACACCAGACATCATTACCACATAGTCAAGGCCTCATGCCAAGACTACAAATAAACTTTTTGTCAAGGCCTTATGTCAATATACTAGTTTGTCTCATGAGACCTACTGATGCATTGAGGAGCTATATCAGGCTCCAATTATCACTTACTAATTCCACTGCATTCCTCACATGAAATTGTTGAAACATAACATAAACATTTGTATTAAAACTAGCATATGAAATGTCAATAGGTTAGCCCAAAATCATAAATTGTATAAAAATAGCACATCCATAGTAAAACATATCATAACTCATTCAGTACAATAAGGAATATTTTATTATAATAAATCAACCTCAATCAATAATAATATCTAGTAAAGGATGATGATATAGTTGAAAATGATCAGTAAAACTCCTTGAGTGAAATAACCTTTTTTCATCAAATCGTTTAAAAGTCACACAATTTATAAAGGATTAAATTTAAAAGATATTTTTGAATAAAAGTGTCCCATAGCACTTTGAAACTTTTTAAAGGAATTAACATTTTAAAACATTCATGTCCATATAAATAAATCCTTAAAACTATTTTGAAAACATGGACATTAATGAGAAAGATTTATAAGAATAAATATTCAAAACATTTAAAATGATGTTTTAGTTAAAGAGTACCTTAAAAGAATAATTTTGAAAAATTATTTTATGAAACTTGGACATGGATAATAAATATTTCCTAGAAAATACTTAAATATAAACAATCTCGGATAATAATGAAATTGAGGAATTAACCCTTACCTTACACTTTCTTTTGGTCGAGGGTATGTTTAACCTTCTATATAATAACCATAATATGTAATTAAATTATACCAGAACCATATTCATGTTTATTATATCATACATAATTCATTTATGACTTTATACTACCCATTTTATAATGATTTCCACATTAGATAAACATTTCTGGTAATAATCGCTTTCTTTATTGTACGTGTTTTAAATTTTTTTCATGATCGTATAATTTAGATCATGATTTAAATACTTCCAGAATATAAAACATGATTTATATATCATATATATTTATAATATAAATATGTATAATAGATAGATATATGAAATGTAAAAAACCATTTATGGAGACGGTAGGTCGTGCGTATACATAAATGGTGTTTCCGTTTTCATATTGTATTGAACGGAAGTAAGTGAATAAGATATATGTAAGTAAATGCATATATATATATATATATACAGTATAATTATTATTTAATATATTACATACTTATTAATAATATATATTTTTATAATCATCGTTGAATGGTGAACGTGGAAATGAATCGCATCGTGTCGTGGAGACGGCAAGCCGTACGTACACACAAGCGACGATATCATTTCCTTAATGATTAAAAGGTATGTAATTGGATGGTATATTAATATTTTAAAGAAATTATCATGTTAGTTTCATTATTTATACACATATTACTCTTCATTATATCCATCTAAATAACAAAGTGTTGAATAACAAATTACACCACTGCGCGGAGATGGTAAGTCGTATGTACGCACGTATGGTGACATTATCATTCATAGGATGGATAGAATAAAGAGTATGGTTGTACCATGTTTATAATAACATAAAAATATGTAGAAGTTACTAGATTTATTATTTTGGTATGGAAATAACAAATAAATAGAAGGTGGAAGAATAAAATAACTTTAAAAGAGGTGATAAAATAATTACCTCTTCTTTGGGTGTTTCCTTTTGATTTGAACAAAAGGGCTCCTTAGGTCTGTATTATGGTAAAATTAATGCCTCTAGGTTGAATTTATGGAAGTTGGGTGGATATTGGGGTAGGTTTTGGCCAATCTAAAGGTCTTTTGAGGTGTTATTTTGAGATAATGGGAAGTACTCTTTTATAAGAGAGGTGAGGGTCACTTTAGGAAATTTTTGAAATGTTATTTTATTATAAAATCATATTCGGTTTATAATGGCTCCAAATTGATTTATTTAGAATATAAGGTGGTTATGGGTCAAAATAATCTCAACCAATAGGTTTTAGACAAGTTTAGGTCACCATATTAAACCTATATTTTAGATTAAGCTCTTAGTTAAATAGTTTAAGTTTTACCATGTGCTCTTGTATTATTATAATAAATGGTTAAGAATCTTACTATAAAAATACAAGATAACCCCAAGTAGTTAATTAATAATATATTTATCATTATATAAGTCCTTTTACCGAACCTTAGATTTTTATAAATATTCTATCATTTAATAATATAATATTTGTTTTAAATACCCATTTTTTGTCAATTTTGACACTATTTATTATTTGGTTTTTTTTTGAAAGTCATAACAGTATGATTACATTTAAAAAAATAATTTAATCAACCATAACATATTATATTAATCTATAAAAAAGTTTTATGGAATCAAAGGCCTAAATTTACATTTATTTTTATATTTATAATATCAATTATTTTAATATTTCACTAATAAAGTAATTACTGCATAATAATTGTGTCATAAATAAATTTAATTATTTAACCTATAAAAATTATAAATTATATAAAATTATGTAGAAAATATTTTTATATTTATAATGAATATTTATAATCGAATTTATCTTATCTATAACCCTATATTAAAAATGGTTTAGTTATTAAAATTTGAATTTAACACTTTTAAATATTCTTTAAATAAAATAATAATAAATGTCTTAATCTAATCCAAGTGGACCAAAAGAATCATATTTTATTCCTAAAGTTAGTTTTGGTTAAAACACACTTATCCAATAGAATTAGGATACGTGTTGGGGTAATTATAATATCATTTTTACATTTAATTACCCTATTTACTTTTAACAGAGGTAAATAAAAGTCAAAAGTTACTATTCACCAAAAATTATTTTCATCATATTGAACCACATTTTACATAATTCTTTCAACTGTGTCTCTTGGTTTTTTGAAATTCAATTCACAGAAGTGGTAAAAAAAATTATACAAATTTGAAAATGTGCCTAAAAGGTGGGTAAAAGACGTTAAAATTTTCAATAAAATTTTATACATATAATTTTACTATAAAATGACTAAAATTAATTCCATTGAACCTATATAGGTATTATATATCTATTTGACTTAAAATAAATTTAAATAAAGTAAATAATTATTTAAATAAAAATTTAGTTTTAAACTATAACGCAGTATTTTCCACTATTCATCAAAAATTGAAGGTTTTCAGAAAAATACCAAAACTTCACCCTAAGAAAATTTTGATATTCAAAATTAAAAAATAAATTCTATTTTACCAAATTAAAAAATATAATTTTAATTAATTAATTTAAAATTAATTCCCATTATCAAAACCAAAAAGTGGGTTTTTAAAAAGTAAAAACTATCAAAAGATTGACATGTGTTTATTTCAAAATTAAATGTGAAATTACTTATAATGACCTAAATTGTATTAAATGGTTAAAATTTTATCTAATTATACTTAAAAATAATTCAAATTCATAATTTAACACTATAAATTTTTTTGATTAAAAAAATTGTTTTCAATAAAAAAAATTGTGTTATTTACTATTCATCATAATATGAAAGTTATCCGAAAAGTACCAACAATTTATCCAAACTAAAGTTTTATGTCTCTATTCTAAAGAAGAATTTAATTTCAATAAATTAAATATATAAAAGTTTCAAATATTGGTTTTAACAAAGGAATCACCATTAAAAGGCGGTAAAATTGCATTTTTTGAAAAATACTTCTTTTATCTGAAAAAAAAATAATTTGTTATTATATTATGTGTAGTAATCACATAATATGGATTCCAAAATTATATAGAGTATATAACATTAAAAATTCAGTTAATATTATTCATAACTGATTTTGAACGGATAGTTTGGTAAGTCGTGGTGCGCTCGAACTCGGTATTGCATGTAGCGCAAGTTATTTAATTACTTTGAAGATATAATGAACTATGAAATCTGGGGGTGATACATTCTCCCCTCCTTAAATAAATTTTTTCCTCACAATTTGTAATTTTTCTTCTAAATAAAAGTATAAAAATAGAAAAATACCTTTGTGGAAAATCCAGATCGGAAATTGGGTTAATAAAATTTAGTCTTAATAAGAGGGAAAGAGAAATGAAAAAGTCACCATCAAATTATGATCTCAATTTGAAGAAAATTTGTGGAAATGAGATACACATAATTGGAGTGGAAAATATAAATATTCATAGGGACTTATTAAGGTCATCAATCACAAACAAGTATAAAATTGAGGGCCTTAAATCCATCAATCTATGATGATTTAAAATATCATTGGTTCAACAAAACATAAGGTATTAGGATAACACATTTTTGGATCCCTTACATAAAGTTTTAGAATTAATTTATTTATATAAGAAGAGGAAAAAAATTATACTTGATAAGTATAGTTTCATCCTTCGACTAATTTCTACCACAAACACAACTTTTACTTCAAAAGATAATAGAATTAAAGAATATTCTATTTATCCTAATTGTATAGGTTTTCAAAAATAATGAATTTATAATACATTTGTCAGACTATTTAAAAAAACTAAATTATACAAACCAGGACATCATGTAGGCCCATGGTAGGTGATGCACCCTTGTCACCCTTCGGTTGTGGGTTCAAGTATCGCGGCCTTACCGAACACGACGGGTTGTCGCCCAACCTTTGGGTTGTCCTTTTTCTAAAAATCCAAAAATAATCTTAAGAAATGATTTAACCTCAACAATAGTATCCAATGTCTAACTTAATCCATTACAACCTTTATACTTATCCAAAATACTTCTTTATAAACTCATAGTCTAAAATTTATAAAGAAGGTCAACATAACATAATGAAGATCTCTTTTTTCTACATAAAACATGTAAGTACCTTCATCATATATTATCTTAAAACATTTTAACACCCTGAATTACCATAAAACCTTATTAATTATATTCATGTTTCATTATTCCTTATAGAATAATAGATATATTATTTATATCCAAAAATTTGGAATAGTCTAACAATGATGGAATAAAAAAATCATTAATCAGTTTGTGGGTAGTCAAGAATGTCCAATATAATTTATCCAAATCAAACATCTCTTATTCTAAAATCACTAACTCGGTATCAAGACCATGTTACGGTTTATCATTCATTCAACCATGTATTTTACAAAATTTTATCTAGCTGTTGAGTCACTTTTCTTAGTACCATATAATATCAAATCTTCAATGAAACAGTACTGCAGTATAATCCTTATTTATTTCCATAATTTATATAACCAGTTTATTATTGATACAACACTCAAATGAAATTATTCTTTAATAACAACATAAGAACACTAGTCATTACTCTTCATCATTGGTAGTATCATAACTTGATTATTATCCAATAGTATCATTTGGGGCACACTCTGATGATTTAGACATTGATTCGTGTATTGTATCAACTCCTTGCTGATGAAGCACAATACATTTGAAACATTTTTCTTACCCTTGCAATCACGAGTGTGGTGTCCTTTTTCTCCACACTTATAACATACTCTCATTCCCTTCAAGCATCTACCAAGGAGATTATTTCCACAGTTTTCACATGTGGGAAAATCCTTCTTTCCCTTCTCCCCTTTTTCCATCTTTCTATCTACTATCCTTTTCTTCTCTGGATTCCCATCAAATCCATAGGACTCAGAGAATTATTTACTTATCTTATTAACACGTTATACTATTTCTTCATGTGATGAGAATACGTGGGAGACTATTTCCCTTATAAATGTTGGTTTAATACCATGAAATATATTATCCTTCTTACTCTTTGGATCATGCGTATTGATAGAGTTTTCATTCCTTCTACTGGGTGCCATTTATAAACAATGGAATATACTAAGTCAGTTTATGAATCGCAATACATAATTCTAAACTTGTAAAATACCTAACATAAATTGAAAATATTATGAATAAAATATATAATCATAAAAAAAATGTTTTCTTTGAGGAATTATTTACTCCTAAATCCTTAATAATGTCTTATAAAGAAAATGTTAATTATCTTAAGAATATCCCCCAGGAGTGTCGTAACCAAGAGTGCAGCAAGATTCATTGTCATGTACCAAGATACACTGGGTCAAGCCCGAAACTCCTTATTATAGTTTTAACTCTTAGGTATATCGCTGCCTAAGCTGCCTATACCTGCTCGTATCCAGACAAGGATGTATTGCTCAAAAAATACAAAAAATATCTACATTACCAAAATTCTAATAAGTTATTTTATACAAATCCTGAAAGTCTATCTTAGGGTAATGTTCTCTAATCATATTTTTTATAAATCTAGTTTCCATGGATTGTACTAAACTTCCTAGGATACCAACTGTAATTCCCCGACCCTAGAAGCCCAGATCCGGTGCATTATTTTAATACATTGGCCTGATTATAAGGAATCAAGTCCCAAAGGACCGATCAGTTTAGTAGTTTTGGAAAATAGATTACATACATGAATGTTGAACTATACATTCAAACATAAAACTCAATATAAATAATCTATTGAGAATTTCATTATTCCCCTGGCTTAACCTTGCATGTCAAACATAATACACTTCTTGGAATCCTAGGAAAACAAAACATAAGAAAGGGGTGAGCTTAGATACTTAGTAAGGGTAAATAATTTAGAGGTAGGTATAAACTTTTAAGAAAAGATATGTAATAAAAACAACAAACTTTTAAACATAAACTTGAACATAATATAGAGAAAACAAATCAAAAATTACCATATAAACATTCACATAGATATTCTACAAGTCGGATAATCACATGTAATAATTAATTTCATAATGTGGGAATTTTTAACATCGGACATCATTAACACATAGTCATGGCCTCGTTCCAAGACTACAAATAAATTTTTTTTCAACGCCTTGTTCCAAGACAATATTTTGTCTCATGAGACCTACTGATGCATCGAGGAGCTATAGAGGGTTCCACCTATCACTTACTAATTCCACTGCATTCCTCTTATAAAATTTATGAAACATAACATAAACATTCACATTAAAACTATCATACGAAATGTAAATACATTATCCATAAACCATGAATGGTATAAAAATAGTGCATCCAAAGTAAAACATATCATAACTCATTAAATACAATATAGAATATTTTATTATAATAAATCAACCTCAATCAAGAATAATATCCAGTAATGGGTGATTATATAGTTGTAAATGATCAGTAAAACTCCTTGTGTGAAATAACCCTTTTCATGAAATCATATAAAAGTCACACAATTTATAAAGGATGAAATTTAGAAGATATTTGTGAATAATAGTGTCCCAGACTACTTTAATACTTTTTAAAGGAATTAACATTTTAAGACATTCATTTCTATAAAAATAAATCCTTAAAACCATTTTGAAAACATGGACATTAATGAGAAATATTTATAAGAATAAATATTTAAAACATTTAAAATGACGTTTTAGTTAAACAGTACCTTAAAAGAATAATTTTGAAAAAGTATTTTATGAAACATGAACATGGATAATAAATATTTCCCAGAACATACTTACACATAAATAATCATGGATAATAATGAGATTGAGGAATTAACTCTTACCTTGCACTTTCCTTTGGTCCAAGGTATGTTTAAACTCTAGTATAATGACCATAGTATGTTATTAAATTATAAAAACCCATATTTATATTTATTATATCATACATGATTCATTTATGACTTTATACTACCCATTTAATAATTATTTCCATGTTAAATAAACATTTCGGGTAATAATCTCTTTCTTTATCGTACATGTTTTAACTTGTTATTCTTGATCATATCATTTAGATAATGATTTAAATACATATAGAATATAAAATATGATTTATATATCATATATATTTAGAATATAAATATGTATAATTGATATATATATTAAATAGAAAACACCGTTTATGGAGATGGTAGGTCGTATATACGCAAAAACGTTGTTTCTGTTTTCATATCGTATGGAATGAAAGTAAGTGAATAAGATATATGTATGTACATACATAAATATATATATATATCCAGTAGACTTATTATGTCATATATTACATACTTATTAATAATATATATTTTTATAATCAAGGTTGAATGGTGAATGTGGAAATGAATCTCATCACGTCGTGGAGACGGTAAGCTATACATACACACGAACGACGATATTATTTCTTTAATGATAAAAATTTGTGGAATTGGATGGTATAATATGTTTTTTGAGAAATTATAATGTTATTTTTATTATTTATATATATATTAATCATCATTATATCCATCCAAATAACATAGTGTTGAATAACAAATTACACCACTACGTGGAGATGGTAAGCCGTATGTACGCACACATGGTGACATTATCATTCATAAGATGGATAGAATAATTATTATGGTTGTATCATATTTATAATAACATCACAATATGTATAAGGTATTAGATTTATAATTTTGGTATTGAAATAATAAAGAAAGAGAAAGTGGAAGAAGAAAATAACTTTGAAAGTGGTGATAAAATAATTACCTATTCTTTGGTTTTTTCCATTTAATTTGAACAACATGGCTCCTTAGGATGGATTTATAGTAAATTTATGGCCTATAAGTTGAATTGAGGGAAGTTTTTAGGAGTTTTGGGTAGGTTTTAGCTGAGAAAAATGGCTTTGGAGGTGTGATTTTGAGAGAAGTGGAAGTACCCTTTTATAAGAGAGGTGAGGGTCGCTTTAGGAAAAGTTTGATATATTATTTTATTATAATATCATATTCAGTTTATAATGGATTCAAATTGATTTATTTATAATCTAAGGTGGTTATGGGTCTAAATCCTCTCAACCAATAGGTTTTAGACAAGTTTATGTCACCATATTAACCCTATATTTTAGATTTAACTCTTAGTTAAATCGTTTAACTTTTACCATGTCCTCTAGTATTATTATAATAAATGGTTAATAAACTTACTATAAAAATACAAGATAACACCAATTGGTTCATTAATGACATATATATCATTATATAAGTCCTTTTACCAAGACTTATATTTTTAGGAATATTATATCATTTAATAATATAGTATTGTTTTTAAAAACTCATTTATGTCCATTTTGACACTATTTAGTATTTGGTTTTTGTGAAAGTCATAACAACATGATTACTTCATGAAAAATTCATTGAATCAACCCTAACATGTCATATTTCTCTAGAAAATTCTTTTATGTCATCAAAAGCCTCAATTTATATTTATTATTATATTTATAATTTCAATTAGTTTAATCTTTCATTAATAAAGTAATTACTGCATCATCATTGTATCATAAATAAATTTAATTATTTAACCTCTAAAAATTATAAATAATATACCATTATGTAGGAAATCATTTTATATTTCTAATGAATATTTATAGTCTAATTTATATTATGTATAACCCTATATTAAAAATGGTTAGTTATTAAAATTTGAATTTAACACTTTTAACTCTTCTTTAAATAAAATAATAATAAATTTCCTAATCTAATCCAAGTAGACCAAAAGGATAATATTTTATTCCTAAGGTTGGTTTTGGTCGAAATACACTTATCCAGTAGAATTAGGACATGTGTTGAGGTAATTATAATATCATTTTTACCTTTAATTACCCTATTTTCTTTTAACCGTGGTAAATAAAAGTCAAAAGTTACTATTCATAAAAAATTATTTTCATCTTATTGAACCACATTTTACTTATTGATGTCAACTGTGTCTCTTCAATTTTTGAAATCCAATTCAGAGAAGTGGGGAAATTTTGTTTTATACAAATTTGCAAATGTCCCTAGAAGGTGGGTAAAAGACGTTAAAATTTTCAATAAAATTTTATACATTTAATTTTATTATAAAATGACTCTAATAAATTAAATTAAACTTATATAGGTATTATATATCTATTTATACTTTAAAAAATCTTAAAAATATAAATAATTATTTAAATAAAAAGTCGGTTTTAAACAATAACGCAATGTTTTTCACTATTCATCAAAAATTGAAAGTTTTTCGAAAAATACCAAAAAATCACCCTAAGATAATTTTGATATTAAGAATTCAAAAATGAATTCTATTTTACCAAATTAAAAACATATAAGACTCATTAATTAATTTAAAATTAATTCCTGTTGTTAAAACCAAAAGGCGGGTTTTTAGAAAGTAAAAACTATCAAAAGATTGACATATGTTTCTTTCAAATTTAAATATGAAATTTCTTATAATGACCTGCAATGTATTAAATTGTAAAAATATAATATAATTATATTTCCAAACCATTCAAATTCATAATTTAACACTATAAATTATTTCAATTAAAAAAGTTGTTTTCAATTAAAATTTAGTATTTTTCACTATTCATCAAAATTTGAAAGTTATCAGAAAAGTGCCAAAAATTTATCCAAACTATATTTTTATGTCCCCATTCTAAATAAGAAATTAATTTCGTTAAATTGAATATATAAAAGTATAAAATATTGGTTTTAAAAATGGGTTCTCCATTAAAAGGCGGTAAAATTATATTTCTTGAAAAATACTTATTTTATATGAAAAAATGAATTTTTTCTTATATTATATCTAAGAAACACATAATATAGATTCTAAAATTATATGGAGTATATAAAATTCAATATTTAGTTAATATTATTTATAATCGCTTTTGAACGGCTAGTTTGGTAAGTCATGGTGCGCTCAAACTCGGTGTTGTGTGTAGCGCTAGTTATTGAATTACTTTAAAGAGATAATGTACTATGAAATCTTGGGGTGTTACAAATATATATCAACAAAGAAATAGAAGCTTGATTATAAGTCAATAGTGTTATCATTTCATGATAAAAACTATTAAAATACCTTAAATTTAATAGTTTTACAAAAGTAAACTAATATAATAATCATTTTTATCTATATAATTCTGAAAACAATCCATGTGATTACATTAATTAATTATATATTTATTAATAAAGTATACAAAAAAATAATTTTATAATTTATTAACTAATTATAATTAATTAAAGTTTCTCATGGGTTTATATATATCATAAGTATGCATGTATTTTAAATTTCTCAGAAAAACTATGCATAATGAACAAAAGAAACAGATCTAGTTCAAGCCCTATAGACCCAACAGGTGCTTACTTATTCATAACTATGGTGATTAAATTAATACATTATCTATATTATTTTTGGATACATAACTACTCATACATCATTAAATATTGATATTCTTCCATAAAGAGGTTTTTTATATCATTTTATAGGTTACTTCTCAAGTCTTAGCTATCCAAGCTTCGTTATTTTCTAAATATCAAACATCCCAATAGCTTCAAATGTGTAATGATTTCATTTAACCTTGATTTGATGTAATTTTTGTAATAAAAATTACATGAATCACCTAAATGGTACTTGTACTAGGCCATTATATGGCCCCAAGAGCACTCCCTAATCCCTCGAGGTTTGTGAATAGTTTCATAGGTCTCTGAGTTTAGTTGGGGAGAGATTTACCTACTAGTGTTTTTATATTATAAAAAATAAAAAAAACTACATAAATTTAATATGTGCCATATGGAAAAAAATATGTCCCATGTAAAATCTAATTGTATAGAGTTGGTAACTAACAGACAATCCTATATACCAAACCCGATCACCAAATTCCAAATAAAATAGTGAGGGAAACATGAGTCATACTGATGATGGTCATGCAATATAAAAATAGATCACCCATATATCTATTAGTTTTCATAGGTACCTACAATAAATACCATGGAACTACATGTCCACCAAAGAGAACATACACGGTGTGCACATAACATACTAAATATGTAACAACTAAGGCTCCAACACATTTGTAATATACACAAGTGGATATATAAGATCAATTTACACATTTTTTAAAATATTAATGAAATATGATTTTTCAAATAGTTACTGGTAAAAACAATACAATAGTAGAAAAATAAGTACTTAAAAATTGGTATCAACTTGAAATAACAACTCTATATATCGAGTGGATCCATGCATAATATACCTACTTCAAGCCTAGTGCTCAGACTATTATATGTATTGATCAGGGAAACCATGATTCATGTCCCAAAAATAAATAATATAATGAATCACATGTTTTTATATACACCCACACATATATATATGTGTGTATATAATGACTCAGGGTGAAGTACATGTAGTAAAAGAGAACGGGGATAAGGGATAAATTCTTGGAAACTTATTTTTCTATAGTAAATGAAGGATGTGTAGTCATATACAATCATGGATTTATGAAAATTTCCATTAATTTAACCTATTTATAGATAATTAACAATGGTACATGAAGTTAGGGATTTATGATGCATTCATTGAGTTCAATCATTTCTCCAATAAAGAGTACCTTCCCAATAGATGTATAGTACATTATACCAATCTATGCTCATGATTAAATATTTCTAGAAATAGTATTCATCTTTATTGGTATATAAGTAATGTGATATTATGAAAATCTACTGATACAAATTAATACGATATAAAATATAAATGAATCCACAAAAAATCATATTATATAAAATAATCAAGTACATATATATCAATTAAAGAATATCTTGAAAATATGGGAGTACAGACCTTGTAAAACCCTCTAAATAAAAGTCACACACAATTCATGGGATTGATGTTAATTCAAGGTTCTCTGGTTTCTATCGAAATAAGGATCCAAGAATAGAATGATTATCCATAATCATTCATGAGTAATAACTAGATGAGGAATATAAGGGCTAGTCATAACCAACACTTTCTCTTAGAAACCTAGGTAACAGGGTAAAAAATTTCACAATACCTTATCTAAATAAGTATTTACCTCCTAAATTAGTAGAAAGTGGTATAAATTTTTATATTACTAAGTTATTGACCTTTTCTAGTGTTGTTTAAAGACAATACATACCTAAAGAATCCTAGATAAAGAGTTAAAGGTGGCGTTAGTGTTGAATTTAGGATACCCATTTTAATATGGGATTATTTTAAAAATATGTTTTCATGTATGGAATATAATTTAAGGAAAACACATATTTGGGTTTAAATACTATTTAAGTTTTTACTTTAAACCCCACACTATAACAAACCATGATCTTAATAAATTATTTTCCTTAAATATTATGTAAATAGAATATTTTTCATGCAAGAATAAAAAAAATAAAAACCATGTTACCTCTACAAAAATATTAAATATTAAAATTCTTTTAATTATGTTATGTTTTTGGGTATAACTATAAGTAACCACTTTATATAAACTATATAAAATTTTATAGTAAAACAAAGGTCATTTTATACTTAGAGATACTCTTTTTTTAAAATGTTTCAATATGCATTAAGTGTACTAATATAAAATTAATTTATTCTCGCCTTTAGAAATTTTATTTTGTAAAATAAATTTCATATTTTTAATTATTTGTACCAGATTATGTAAAATGTACCATTTTATTTTTATGAAAAAAATAATATTACTAGGATTAATGTAAATTGTTGTGATAATGGTAAAACTATTGTAATGAATGAATTTTTTTATTAACATTAAATTATTTTTATCTGATAAAATAAATCAATATATTCTTAAAATGAATCTAATAAAAATTTTAAACCTAGATATAAATATATTGACACTTATTCAATTGGAAATGAATGCTAAATAATATTAAGATCGCTTAATGATAAAAACAACATCTTTCGATAAAAAATATTTTTTTATGTATTAGATATTCAAATTTAATATTTTAAGAAATTAAATTTTATTAAATAGAGGTAAATATTATGTTCATAAAATCCAAATTTGGTGAGAAGGATTATTTTATATTTTTAGTAAAATTTATATTACTTAGTTAAGAAAACTAGTCACTTGGGTAAAAAACAACGATAGTAAAATGTAAGAACATAATGCTAAATGATTTGAAACTTGTTTAAAATATGTTTAATAATTATTGGTGTAAGATTTATCATCCTTATATTACATAAAACACTATTATCTCTTACTTTTGGATCTTTTTTCCATTGAATAGTTTCATTACATTATTGAAAAATAATTGGTGTTCACAAAAGTAATCTTTTCTACACTAATAATAGGAGACACTTCCACCCCTTTATGTCACACCCATTACATAGAATCCCATATTAAATCTATGAAATTTTTTTCATAATATATTTCTATCTTTGTTTAATAATAATATGTGCTCTATTAGATATCCTAAGGACACCACTTCCAAGGATATTTCTAAGAAAAATCCAAACTTCTCAATATAAGTGTTTATTACTCCTTACACTTTTCCTCTTACTCTTCCTCTTAAAAATTTATTCTATGCACCATAATATAATGAAAATGATATTATTAATATATTATAATGTTATTATACTATTGGATCATAAATTTTTTTAATCAATTATATACATTAAGAAAAAATAAAATTAATAGTGTGTTCGTGAAGATTACTACCACAATGAAATGATGTGGTTTGTTTTTCATCAGTGCATTTAATATTTGGTAAAAATAATTGGTTTTATAGAGTAATATGATTAATATTTTACAATTACAATTATAAAATGAGAATTTATCAAATTCCATCATTTTATCCCATTCATTGATAAATTAAATCGTTAATCATGTGTATGGTGGATTTCCTCCTCCATGAACAATAATTTTTTTTTCATCACCACCCTTCATCTATGGTTCTAATAATGAATTTAATGAATATATATGATATATAGGAAATTTTTAAGGTTCTCTGAAATTTATATTAGAATTATATAAATACATAGCCTTACTTGTAAAATCATTATAATACACTATTGTTTAGTTCAGTTTTTTCCTCCAACATGAATGATGTTATAAAATCTAAATCAATAATGATTATGAAATATTATATAATGGTAATATTATTTAATTATAATTTATTGAATATGTGCTAATTAATCTTGTAAATTGTTATTAATATTTAATATATTTATTAATATATCACCTTCTGATCGTTAAACACGTAAGAACTAGTTCATCGCAATTTCATTTTTTAGAAATTATATTCATATCTTTAACCTAATCAAATAGAACTTAAGGTTTCATTGAAAAAAATTATTATTACATCTTGAATAATTTTTTAATTAAAAAAGGAAGGATAAAAAATAATAATAACATTACTATTATAAAATTAGTTCAAAAAAAGACTACTCACACTCGGTATTGAAAATAGATAATTACTAATTAATAAACAAGTAGATAATAAATATAAATTAAGTTCATAAAAGTTTAAAAATAATTATAATGTTTTTAAATAATTTATTAATATATTTATTTTTATTATACAAGATTTTAGAGCATGTTCGAGTAAACAGTAGTATAAGGTAAGGCCTTTTCTTAACCCAACTTCTTTTCTCAAGTCGTAATGATTCTATTTTTACTATGGTTTTACAAGATGGATTTATTCTATTATATTTTCATACAATAATACCTCTTATATAAAGTGAAATCTACATTTTTAATTAATATCTTCTCTATTATGAATTTATTTATCAAAAGTTTATCATTTTTTTGAATAAATCTCATCCACTTTAATGATGGTTTCCCCTCTATATCCATAATTCTATTTGCCACCAATGTTATCCTTTTATGTGAAAACATAACTCTAAGTTATTTTAGTTGAACCTCGTATTTTTCTTATTCTCCTTTGGAAAATATATTTTGGTACTATTTATATGGTGTGGATTTTTAAAAAATGTATTTCAAAATATTAAAAAGGTTTTCCATCCTATCAAAATAAAATGTTTTATCCTACACTCAGAATTCCTTTTGGTAATTTTTATATCTTTTTAAGGAACTTTTATTAATGATTATTTTTAATAAAAAAAATTTACAAACCATTCACTTCACATTTTCAAAATGGATTCTTTTTGAGATTTGAAACTTCCTCTTTTATAAAATGTTAAGAGTTTTTTCTAAAAACAATTTTATAGTTTTTATATCATTATTATCTTTATATTTGTAAAGACCCAGAAATTTCAAGGAAAATTTTTTCTTAAATACTTTGGAATTTTACGAGTACGCAGTTTCTGACGGCACCTGATTCCAAGGCCCAGTGTGCCCGGAATCAATTTCCGAAGTTTAGCTTGGGTATGTTCAGTAAACGAATGAGCGGGATTTTCTATCTTTTGAATCGGTGCTCGGAATTGAAATCTGATGGCATCGGTGAAATCGCAGTGCCGATAATTTCTTAAGAGGAACTTTACCAAAGATGCGTTTGCATGGGAGAAGAAGTTAATTTTTCGTGGATTAATTGAGAGGTGAATAAAATTGTGGAAAAAATTTATTTTTATATATTAAGTGGTTATAACCTAAATTGGGAAGTTATGGTGGGACCCACTAACATCCTAACTACCCATGTGAGGATAAATGTGAGGTGGGGCCCACACGTACCCCAACCCTTCACATTTCCATAACTCTCATAAACTCCCCCTTTAAAACTTGTTAACTCCCTTTAATTAAGTAACTCTCCCTCTCTCCCTCTTTATTGCATGCCAACACACACATTAATTAATTAATTGAAACTCTTCATTAATTAATTAAGTGTTTGAATTTTGTAAATTTTAATGCATGGAATGATTTAATAAAATAAGGGAAGCCTTATTTTATTTTTGGGGTTGGCATGTTGTGTTGATATTTTGGGGAGAGAGCTCTGGTTTTTTTGAAGAACTTAATCCTCAATGAATAACGTCTAATCTTCGACGAAGAACATCGACTCGGCGACCCCGGTTTCTCCGTCCTCTTCTTCCTCTGCGACAAGGGAGGAGACACCGATGTGGGAACTCGCCAACAACGTCACGCCTTTCAATCTTCTCACCATGAAAAAAGGAGAGATGACACTTCCTCCTCGGATGCTCTTCGTCAATGTCTACGAACCCTCATCCCGCGACGCCAACGCTCATTATCTTTTATTGAGGTAGGGTGTGTTGATTCAATTTTATTGAGAATAAAATTGTTTGTTGTGATTCGTGAACCTTGTGAATTCTTGGCCATGTGATACTGTCTAACGCGGAGGGCGCGGGCCGAACGAACATGGCCCGAAAACCCTCCATTGGAACTTTATTCCTTTGGAATTGAAAACCTGAGGCAGAGGAAAAACATGGCACCATCGCGCCATGCCAGGATCGTGATGAAGGGAATCGGCGTCGTCGCGCCGGTTGTGCGGAACAAACCGCGGCCCGCAACGCGGGCCGATTCGGCGGAAGAATCGGCTAGCCAGGCGAAGTGGAGCCGCAGTTCCAGGAGGGCGCCGCGTTAGAGGACCGGCCGGCCCATCGGCCGGCTGGCCAGTGCTGAACCGCTGCGCCAGGAGGGCGCCGTGCTGGAGGACCGGCCGGTTCGGGGAAAAGTGGCGCCGCCTGGCACCGCCGGTGAAAAAGACACCCCCCCTGGAGCCCTCCTGGCTTCGGTCGGGCCGCTCGGCCCGCCGGCCACGCCAGGCCGGGACAATCTAGGTCGGACCGCACCGGGCCGGGCCGAGCCAGGTCGCGTCGGGCCGTGCCGAGCCGGGCCGGGCCGAGCCGGGCCGCACCGGGTCGGGCCGGGCCGGACCGCGCCACTTCGGGCCGGGCCGCGTCCCTTTGGGCCGAGTTGTGTAATTCTTCAGACCGGTCTGAAACCCCTTCTAGGTAGGAACCCATCAAACAGGGTCAACCGGACCCGTCGGCCCACTGGGCTAAACAGGTCGGGCCCGTTATTCACTTAAACGTGAATAACTTAAGGACCGCACGTCCGATCGACGCGCCGTCTGCGGCATTGGGACTCTTTTGACGAGATGGTCCTTTTACGACACTCTAAGTGAGTTTCGGATGAATTTAGATATCGGCCGGTTTAGAAATGAGCATATTTCTAACTGGGCCCCTGGGATAGAAAATCCAATATCTCTCAGATCGGGCGTCCGATTGACACGCCGTCTGTTGCATTGAGTTCCTATTGACGAGACGGAACTTTGAGATACATCAACGCTAGACTTCGGGATAGTTTATGTATCGACCCCATTGTCTCGTGGAGCGGACCCTCCCGGAATCGAGCATGCTGTGTGCGGGAACCCTAGAGCTGGCTACGACTGCGACGACGATGACGACTGTACTTGGATACTACGTGGGTTCGGCAATGAGGATGACTGTACTTGAATCCTCCATGGGTTCGGCAGCGAGGATGACTGTACTTGGATCCTACATGGGTTCGGAAGTGATGGTTACTGTACTAGGATCCTACGTGGGTTCGGCAGCGATGACTTCTGTACTTGGATCCTATGTGGGTTCGGTAGGGAAAATGATTCAGAGGCAACATCAATCATCTCCACCCCTCTTTGTGAGTAGTATACCTGTGTAAGCTGAGTCTTGATTTTTAGTCATATCATCGATATGATTGACTTACTTTTCTATGTGGAATGGGTTGTGCTTTCCTATGTGGAATGGGTTGTACTTGAGCTCATGAGTTAGAGACGAACTGGAATTGATGTCTTAGGTATATGTATGGGCATATACCTAATTAGAGTTGGTTGATACATAGTGTTTATATCTTTCCTTTGTGGTTTATCCTTTGTGGATTCTGGGAGACCTTCAGGGGTATCGGGGTCCCTACTGAGTATCGTATACTCACCCCTGCATGGGCTATGCCAGCACTACGTTATATTGGATGCAGACGATAGACAGCACTGATCGAGGTGGAGTCTTGTGGAGCGGGATGGTACCTGGAGGTGGACCACTTGGCGGGACTTACACGGAGCGGACGATCGGACCCGAGGAGCAGAGGAGACCATCTGTACCCACCCTTAAGGTGGGATAGCCGTAGGACGACTCGGTGGCTGCTGGTTTACTTTACTGCAGTTGTTCTTTCTTTACTGGTGTACTATACTTTCAGTTGGGTTTGTATTCTGGCCCATTTACTCTCCAGCACTTACTTTTTTACTCAGTTTACTTAGTGTTTACTTCATCTTGCATACTCTATTGTGTTTTATTACTTATATAAATTCAATTCCTTCCCTTTTATCGAGATTTACACCTTTGGTGGTAGTCGCCAGCCCCTGGCCTATGGAAGGCAGGCTTGGGGTAGTCACGACACAGGCCCTAAGGATGGGTCGTGACAATATTACAAGAATTTATTTCCATGGAAATTAGTTTTAATGAATATCCCTCTAAATTTTATTATTAATTACTATTTTTAGGTGCATAAATTTTAGGTATCGATCATATTCTTTGTTAAGGTAATTTTGGTGATACCATTTGGAAATATTTTGAAACTCTTTTTTATTGCATAGGTTATTAATGATGAAACCCAATTTATTCCCATTGATTTTCATGATATGTTGAAATTATTTAAATATTATGGGATGCATATGTATGGATTATTGATGTGTGGGGTCTTATATCACCCTCAAATTCATTGGTTAAGGATTTAAATCTCATGTGATAATATAGCATGGTCCTTTTTGGTTATTCTCACAAAACTAGAGGGTGATCCTTCTTAAAAATTCTCACAAACTAAAGTATGGGAATAATTAGATATTAAAACTATATGATGATACCATATGCTAATTTGTATGCCAAATAATCATTGGTATGTTATGTATCTATGTTTTTTTAATTTTCAATTCCATATTCCTAGGATTATGATCCATGAATCATATATATTATCTCATGGTTTCATACTCTTTTTTCATAGTATATATTTTATTTTACATATTATTTTATCATGAATCATAGATACATCTTCTATATTTCATGTTACTTTAAAAATAATTTTCTAACCTTCTCATGTTTTATCATATTATTATGATCTAACCCCATATGACTTGATGATAAGACTTCCATTATTGATCATTTGAGTTCAATCCTTTATTATGTTTCAATTACCTAGGTAATTAAGATAATTATAGCTTATGAGAAGTATATAGGGGATTATAGGGTGGATATTTTATGGAGGAATGATCACAAGTGTTGTATAAAAAGTTTATTATGTAAAAATTCCTCAAATATACTAAAAATTTCATTCTTGAGATTATGAGATGTAATTTGTATCTCCTAAAAACGATGTAAAATAAAGATGTGTTTATATTTGGTTGTTATATTTGGTATCATACAAAGGTTAAGTTATTTTTGAGTATTATTTCAATT
The DNA here is from genome assembly GCA_963277665.1 of Viscum album. Classification (NCBI taxonomy): domain Eukaryota; kingdom Viridiplantae; phylum Streptophyta; class Magnoliopsida; order Santalales; family Viscaceae; genus Viscum; species Viscum album. The sequence goes on along the minus strand of OY728131.1, from coordinate 889,671,477 downwards.
ATTTTAGGGATTAATATGAGAGAAAATTATTGAAAACACTATAGGTAATAATATGGGTTAAGTAAAAGAATATTATAATATCCTAATTTTTTGGTAAAGTATATATTGGGTGGTTCTCCTAGAAATTAAAGTTATATCTTGGTACTAAAACAGGATACGGGATCTGGAGAAGATGTACATAGGGGTAATAACTCTAAAAAGGGTGGATTTTTATTAACTCAATCATCACCTATAAATAAACCAAATTTAATACCTGGTTTAACACTCCCATAAGATATTATTTGGGAATTCACCTTCTCTTTATGAACCATTATGAATTATTAGAGAACATCTTTATGGTATTATTAGAGGAGCTAATGGGAGATATATGGGTAATAATCTTGAATGAAACATTTAAATTTATATCATTTATAATTTATTCTTTTTATTATTAATATTATTCCTTTTTGGATTAAGTATCATTACCTTTATATTTTATTTATTGATGAAATTTATATAGATAGAAAAAACTGCATTGACAATGGGTGTGATGGGAAATGAAATGATTGTACTAATAAGCAACTAAATGGGAAGGGGGAGGAGTACACAATTTCATGGTGATTCTAACTAAACTATTACAAGCTATGAATAATAATTCAAACCATGTTGACCTACTAAATGCAATAAATAAGGTGAATCTTATAAATTATACTTCCATGAAAAAACATCCACCCTCCATTAGTGTCTCTTATAATCCACTGATTATTGAGAAATGGAAAAATGAAATGAAAAATGTATTTTCCTTTTTGTAGTGATCAGAACATGGAATTTTTTGTTAGATATTTTTCATTTCTATTTTGAGGCTATCCAATGGAGGACTCTCATTAAGAATAAAAAAAATTGGTTTTTGAATCCATGGAATTGGAGTTCAATAATGTGTTCTTAACCATGTATTTTCCTCATAATATTCATAGAATTATGGATAGAGAAATATTGTAGTTGAAAAAAAGGAGGATAAATACATTGGTACATATAAAGAAAACATCACGAGGATCACAACATATTTCTTTAAATTTATCTCTAATATGGAGAGTAAAATTTATCCTTTCTTTAGTGTCTTTAAGCCTATTCTTTTAAAGGAATTATCCATTAGATACATTAAAAGTTATGAATATGTTTTTCAATGTGAATTGAAAAGAGATATGTAAACTAGAGACTCTCAATATTATAGAGAGAGAAAAAATTAGATTATTATGTAAGCATTGATGATAACTTGACTGAGGGAAATAAATTCCAACTACATATATGTTAAATTTTTAGGTGGAAGAATCTGAGTAACTGCCTCTAAGGAAAAAAGGAAGTGTTTTACATATATGAAGATTTTTCATACAGCTAATGATTGTCATATTGGGATTAATAGGTCAGTTTATGTGATATAGTAAAAGATTATTCTAACTCATTTTTCTCCTATACTTCAATTCTTAAAGTTAAATGAATTTTGGTATTATAAAATTCAATTCCCTAACCCCAGATCTAATGAAGAGAATATGCCATGGTGACCTCCTAAAACAAGGGAGAAAGGATGATTGTATTCTATCGTTACTATTTAGGAGGATCATGATAACTGATTGATGAAAGGAACAATCATTCTCTACTCTAGAGATGAGAATTCCTTATTTGATTCTGGTTCATTTTATTATTCTAAACCATGTAAGTTTATAGAAATATAGTTTAACCACCACAATAATTGGATATTAATATATATTTAAAAACACCTAGTGGAATAATGATCATGTCTATGATATATATCTCTTATCCAATAAATGTTTTTGGGAAGATACTTCTTGTGAAACCAGTATTCCCCCTTGGTTAAATTTGACATAATATTGGTTATGGATTGGATTTCCCAGTATAAATTACATATCAATTATTGGGATAAAGAAATATCATTTAATAACCCAAATCATCCCATTTTAAAATATAAACATATGGATGATCAGGAAATCATTGTGTATAAATATTATATAATTTGGGTTATGATATTAAATGAGTGACTCTTGACTCAAATGAATAGAGAGGAAGTCAACATTGATAATATGCATATTGTATGAGAGTTTCTTGATTTATTTCTAAATGAACTACCTGGTCATCCTCCAGAGTTTTATTTTTATTTTTCAAAAAAAAATCATACCGGTATCTATTCAAATATGAAAGAGTCTTTATATATCAACTCTGATTGAATTGGAAGAATTAAATAAGAAACTGTATGAGAATATGAACAAGGTTTTTGTACGCCCTAGTTCTTTAGAATGGGGTTCACCAGTCTTCATTTTCAAAAAAAATGGATGGATCGATGTTTTTTTAAAATTATTATCATGAGATTAATAAATTCATGATCAGGAACAAGTATTTTTTACCACGTATTGATGATCATTATTATTAACTCAGAGGAGCGCAATACTTATCAATGACTTACCTTCAGTCTGGATATCATCAATTAAGGTTTAAAAGGGAGGATCTTTACAAGATAGTTTTACTTAAAAGGTATAGAAACTATGAATTTATGTTGATGCCATTTGGAATTAAAAATTTTATCACAGTATTTATGTATCTAATGAATAGAGTATTTAGAGACATCCTTGATTAATTTATGGTTGTATTTATAGAAGATAACCATATTTATTCAAAGTGAAAAGTTTTGAGTATGAAAATAATTTATTGATTTTGTTGAAGAATTTGAAAAAGGATAAACTAAATTCCAAGTTTATAAATTTTTAATTCATTTTACATAAAGTATCATCCTTGGGTCATGTTATCACAAGAAATGTCATGTCTATAGATCCTTCAAAGATGAATGTTATCGATTAATGGCCCAAAATAACCAAAATAACTTAGATACATAGTTCTATTTTGTAAGATAGTTACTATTGATGTTTTTTGATAAATTTATCAAGGATAAAATCTCCATTAAACATGTTAATGTGAAAGTTTTTTTATTTCCTTTGGACAAATTAATGTGAATAATGTTCCATGGAAATAAATATGTGGTTGGACAATGTACATGTACTAATGTTACCCTACATCAGTGAAGGATTTGTAATATAAAGTGATGATTATTTAAAGGTATTTGGATGTACCCTCATACTTGATGATTAGGTATTTTGTTATGTCTCACATAAATTAAAGACTTATGAGAAAAATTACCTAACCCATGTTTTGGAGCTAGAATAAGTTATCTTTTCATTAAATATTTGGTGACAGTATCTCAATCGTGAAAAGTGTGTTACAAGTATTGACCACGTGATATTGAAATATATATTCACATATAAGGATTTAAATATGTGAAAAACTATACCATGGTAATTTATAAAAGATTATGACTACTAAATACATTACCACCTATAAAAAGAAAATATTATTATATATACTCAGAGAAAAAACAATTATGCTACCCTATCCACAATGAGTATTGAAAAAGTACTAATACTCATGGATTTGAAAAAGATGAATCTTTGATTCAAAAGGGAAGGTGAAAATACAATATTTCCAAAATAAATGATTAAATATCCATTCATGTGCAGATCAATGATGCTCAAAAGGATGATTTTGAGCTATAGATAAAGGTATTGAGTATTCCAAAGATCAACTTTAGTTATGATAGAATTATAAGATATAGAACATAGATATATATCCCATAAAAACCAAAACTAAATAATGAAATTTTGGATAATGGATATATCATCATTATCTATTCATCCTGGAATCAAAAAGATGTATAGAGATCTAAAGAAAAACTTCTGGTGGGATAACTGAATAGGGAGATCACGTAATACGTATCTTAATACTTTTTATTCCATAAAGATAAGTTTGAACAATAGAGTTATAAGTGTATAATGCTACCACTACCAATAATAGTATAAAAATGGGAAAATATCACTAAGTAATTAATCTTAGGATTCCCAAGGACATCTAAAATCCATGATTTCATTTGAGTTATAGTCAATCTTCTTAAAAATTCAATTCATTTAATTTCCATCAAAGCTGATTTTTTACTTGAACAACTCACCAAGATATATATAAGGGATGTGGTAAATATACATGGAGTACCAATATCTATTATATATGATCAATATAGGATGTTCCACTAATGTTTTTGTAAAATAATTCAGGGAGAAATAGTGATAGAGAAATGTTTCATCACTGCTTATCACCCTTAGACATATGGTTAAGATGATAGAACCATCCAAACTCTTGAGGATATATTTCAATATTTTTCATTATATTTACAAATATATTGGTATAAAACCCTTAACTTGGTAGATTTCACATAAAAAAGAGTTTCCATTATATATATCAAATTGAATCATGTGAGGTTTTTTATGGGAAGAGACGAAAGACTCCAACCTGGAGGGATGATGTTAGAGAGATGAAGTTAATAGGACCTAACATTGTTAAGAAATGATGGTAATGGTTCAAACCATTAATCATCATATTAAATTATAATAAAGTTGATAGAATATTTATTTTGATAATCATCCATGAGATTTATAGTTTAAATTTGGTGAAAAGGTGTTCATCTGGGTATCTCCTTGGATGTAGGTCATGTGATTTGGGGAGAAATGGAAGTTGATCTATAGATATATTGTTCCCTTCAAGATCCTTGATCATGTTAAGGATATAGATAATATCATATCACTCCTTTAATTTCTCTCCCATGTAATTTATAGTTTTCATGTATCTATTTTGAAGATATATATATCAGACCCTTCACATGTACTAAAATCAGAAGCTGTGTGACTGGAACATGATCTCTCGTATGAGGAACAACTAGTGGAAATTTAGGATTGAAGATATAATTTACTATGGAACACAACCACTCATTTGGACCAAGTTCTATAGAAGAGTCAAAATTTCAACGAATTTATGTGGGAACCTGAGGATGTAAGGATATAAGAGTAACCTTACTTGTTTTCTTCCATGTAATAAAATTTTTGTGATGATATTTTTTTAGGGGTAAAATATAATGACCCATGATTCTAGAAAATAAATTTCCATAAATACTATGTGAGTATATTTTCTTACACGCAACACTAAACTAAAAATAAAAGTACATTACCTTAATAAAATTATTAAATATTACCACCATTTTATAACTATTAAATTAGAGGGAATCCATAGTAGTAATGACTTTACAAAAACTATATATAAAATATAATAAAATAAATTTCATTTTATACTTTGAGAAACTCTTTTTATAAGAATCCACTTTACACATTAATTGTGATAATAATGAAATTAAACTTTACTTAGCTGTGTAAAATTTATTTTGGAAGATGGATTCAATATTTGGAATTAGTTGATAAAATTATATAAAAATTCCTATTTCATTTTTTTCATTAACATTAAATTACTAGGATTAAATTTAATTGTTGTGATAATGGTAAAAATGTAGTTTTCAAATAATTTTTTCATTAATATTTTTTAATTTTTATCTAATAAAAAAGTTAATATATTCTAAAAAATGAATCTAATATATTGTTTAAACCTATATATAAATATATTAACACTCATTTTATTTGTAATCAATGCTAAATAGGATTAAGAACACTGAATGGTAAAGATAATATTTTCTAAAAAGTTGTTTTTAAATATATTAAGTGATTTAATTTCTATTATTTAGAAATTTAATCCTATTAAACAAATGTAAAATTTAGATTCACCTTGACAAAAATATTAATAAGTTTTATATTATATTATTAGTAAAATATAAATTACTTAGATAAAAAACTATTTACCTAGGTAAAAAGGGATGGTAAAATGTAAAAACCTAATGATAATTAACATTAAATGTGTTTTAAAAATGTGTTAAAATGAGTGTTTGAGGACTTAGGAACCTTATATCATCCCAAAATCCAATATTTACCACTTTTAGAGCTTTTGAAAACTGAATAGTGTAATTTAGTTATTGAAAAATAATTGGTGTTCACAAAAGTGCCCCTTTCTACACTTATAAAAGGGGGAACTTCCACCCTATCATGGAACACCAATTCCTTTGAATTGCATCATAAAACTCTGAAAAATTTTACCTAATAAAACCCTCTCTTATTTTAAAAGCTTCTAATCTCAATTATAAATCCAAATGAATCTATTTTGAAGTATATCTCCAAACAAAATATCATGTTCTCAATGTAAGTTGTTCTTACTCTTTAACTTTTCTTCTTACTCTTACTCTTACAAAATTCTTATAGATACCCTAATATAATGAAACTAGTATTAACAATATAATATAATGTCATTATATTAATTAATATAAAATTATTCAATTCATCTCATCCACTAATAAAAAAACAATATTGATCATTTGTATGTGTAGACTATCACCACTATGAAACGATGTAGTTAATTTTTCATCACCATCATTTATAGTTGGAAATAATGATTGATTTTATTGCTTAATTTTATTAATATTGTTGAATTAAAATTATGAAATAATTATTTATCATAAAAATTCATTATAACACATTCATTAATAATTGGAATCATTAATCATGCGTACGACAGACGACCACATCTACAAACGATAAATTTTCTTTCATAACCACCAAACATAGATTGTTATAAAAACTAATGTAATTAAGATATATGATATTAATAACTTTTTTTAATACTCTCTAAATATTATATTAAAATTATATAAAAACTTATCCTCACTCATAAAATCACTATAAAACACTCTTGGTTGGTTCGGTTTTAACTAAATATAAGAATGATGTTATATTGTTTAAACTAATAATGATTAAGAAATTTTATATAATGGTAATATCATTAAATAATAATTTATATAATATTTTTTATTTATTCTATAAAGTTGTTATTAATATTCAATATATTTACTAATATATCACCTTTTGGTCATTAAACATATTGAATCAAGTTCATCACAATTTCTTTTTTCAAAAACCATATCCATGAATTTCCTCTAATGACCTGTAACATAAGGAATCGTTTAAAATAAAATATTATTATATGTTAAATAATATGGTAATAATGAAATTTGGTAGAATAATGAGGAATAACACTACAATTATTAAATTAGTTTAAAATGACAAATATTACTCACACCCAATATTGAAAATAAATAATAACTAATTTATAGACATGTAGAGAATAATTATTAATTAAGATTATAAAAGGTTATATATAGAAATAAGGTTTTTAAATAAGTTATTATGATATTTATTTTTATTATACATGAATATAGACTAGGTTTAAGTATGCAGGAATATAATGTAATGTCTTTTCTTAACACAACATCTTTCCTTAAGTCATAATTATTCATTTTTTACTATGGTTTTAAAAGATGTATTTCTTTTATTATATGATGATAGTATAATTCCTCATATATATAGTTAAATTGAAAATTTTAAATCAAACATTTACCATGATTAATTACATTCTTGAAAGTTTTTTATTATTGAGAATAATTCTCATTTTCTTAAACAACAGTTTCCCATATTATCTATATTTTTCTTTCCCACTAAAATTATCCTTTTTATATAGAATCAAAAATTTCAGTTATCAAAGGTGACCCATGTATTTTCATTATTTTCATTAAAAAAATATTTTTTTCTGACTATTTTTATGATTCGACTTTTCAACAAAGGTATTCCAAAATATTAAAAAGGATTTCCATCATTTCATTGTTAAATTTTTAATCTTACACTAAAAAATCATTTTTATAACCTTTGTATATTATCAAGTAACTTTAATTGAATATTATTTTTAAATAAATTTCTTTTTTAGTTTTTTCACTTCAAATTTTCAAAAAAAAATTAAAGAGATCTAAAAGTTGTTTTTTATGAAAATGGTAATAATATTTTCTAAAAACTCTTTTATGTTTTCATTAATATTTTCCTCATTATATTACAAGGATTTACTTCCATGGAAATTAATTTTCATGAATCTCCCTTTAATTTTTTCTTATAAAATATCTTTTGTTGTGATTTAATTTTACGTATCAATATTTTTTTTTCTTAAGTACAATTTTGGTGGTACCATTTATAAATGTCCTAAAACTCATTTTTTTCCTTGGGGTATTTATGATGTGATGAAAAAAATAAATTTTATTCTCATGGATCTTCATGATATGTTAAAATGATTTAATTCTTATGGAACATATATATATATATATGGATGATTTACAGGTGAGGTCTTATTTCTTCATCCAATGCATTGGTTAATGTTTTTGAATATTATGAGATAATGTAGCATAATATTTCATTGATATGATCACAAACTCTTGGGTTATCCTTTGGGGATATTCTCAAAAACTAAAGGTTATTCCTTCTTGGATATGCTCACAATCTCAAGGGTATTCCTTCTTTGATATCCTTACAAACTAAATTGTGATCCTTCTTGGATATTCTCACGATATGGTGATAACTTGTGATTATATTTGTGTAAAATAATCATTGTTATGTTATTTATTAAGGTCATGTTACTTTTAAATTTCATATTCCAATGAACATGGTCTATAGATCATGTTGATTATCTCATTGTACCGCAATTTTTTTCCTTGGTATATTTTTTATCTTACATGTTATTATATCTTGACTCATGGACAACTCTCTTGGATTCCATTTTCTTTTAATAATAAATTTATACACTTATCATGTTTTATCTTATGATTATTATCTAAGCCTTCATAACTTGATGATGAGTTTTACCTTATAGAGAGTTTGATCTCGCCCCTTTCTTATGTTTTTATTCGCTAGGTTCTGAAGATGATTATAGCTTATGAAAAGTCTAAAAGGGAGTATAGTGTGGATCAAGTGTGTAGGAATCATCACAAGTGTTTCAAAATAAGTTACTTATATAGATAGACCTCAAAGACACTAAAACTTTTATTCATGGGATTGTGAAAATATTTTGTGAGATGTAATTCTTATCTCACGTAAATGATTAAAAATAAATTCATGTTTAGTTGAATTATATATATATATAAACATGTAAAACATAGTGTAAAACATATTTTAGAAAGTAATTGGTTAAATAAAATCAATTTACGATGGATTTTATTTATATAAAATCAATAATAACTCTATAACTTCAAGAAAATGAGATAAGTGAAGGTTTTAAAATCAAGGGATCTGGTTTTTGGGGAAGAAAAAGGGGTGATTAGAGTTAAATATGATCATCCTACCTTGGTTTCAGAACATTATCCAATCTAAGGAGGTTATTTTCATATCTATTATAGGTATAAAATAGTTCAAGAGGAAAACTTCGAGGTTATGAGGTAATATAAATTCCATTCATAAATGTTCATTGAAAAACCCAAAACAAGAAATTATATATACTATTAAATATATAATTGATACATTATAAAATATATTAAAGGTTATTAAAGTTTTAAAAACCCCATAAGAAATTTATAAACAAAGTAAAAAAATAACATTCCTAATCCCATTTTGGATTCAAGTTATCTCTACCTATGTATGATCAATAAATTAAATAAATTATGAAACATGTTCTATAATTTACTTGTTAAGATTTATCATAATGAAGTGAGTGGAAGGGATAATGAAAATTAAACATGCATATCTAGTAAAAACATACTGAATATAGTATCAAACTCAATTGGTTCCAAACTATACATAACTAACATATTGGAATTAATAAATTTATCAAAAGAAATTTAAACTGGAAATTAAATCAAATAAAATGAATTTGATTATTTTTTTCATGTATTATTTGTTATATAATATATAAATAAATTCAATATATAACTATTCTATTATTTTAAAATAATTACTTTTTATATATATAATGATAAGAAGATTTTGATTTATTATTTTAGAAAAAAAATAGAAGATGAATCCAAATAAAGACCTAAGAAATATTGTATAGTTTAAAACTTTCTATTATATGTGAGGTCATGATGAGTTTTCTCTAATACACCATCAGTAACATAGCATCTAATAAAAACAAATCCCTAACCATTCATAGTCAATAAACCATGAAATTAATACTTCTATACGAGCACCTAACCAAAATCTTGTTTAAACCCTAGATGATAACCACTACAATTATATTATCCACTAACAAAAGGGAATACATAGTTTAATTAGACCAAATATTCCATGAATGGAATCCCAAGATTAGAAAATCCTAAATAAGTCATTGTGAAACTTTATTTTAACAAATCATAAACAATCATCACCAAAGTACTCATATTAGACATAGTTAACCCATGTAAATAAAAACCAAGGAACTCAAATGGATTTCACCATGAGCATGGTAAAATCCAAAATCAAGGATCACATTTATAGTAACGGATTTGAAGGAAGTTGGAGGATTGAGGAAAAGAGATAAGAGTAGAAACCTTACCTTGGTATTGTGTTGAAAAAATCCATAAAATCATTTTTGATCAGGATTCATAGAGAGGGGGAGAAAGAAATATATAGAGGAACCATGAGAGGGATCTCATATGAATAAAATGGAATTAATTTGAAGAAGAAGAAAAATAATTCAAATGGGATGAATAGAAAAAGACTAAAAATACCCTTAAACCCCTATTTGAAGACTATCAGGTACCAAATGGAGGCCTATTAGGTACCTAGTGGAACCCATAGGTGACCCTCTTCAGGATAACTCATCAAGTTATTGGTGATCCACTACTGATTTCACAATTTCACATATAGTCCTAATATTATAGGTGTAACCCCCTATCTTAGAATTCCTAAACTTCAAAACTTCTACTGAACCTCAAACCACTTAAAGAAACAGTTTATAATTGATCTCCAAAAACAAATAATCCAAAACAAATCCATGATTAAAAACAACCCCTCAAGTGGAAAAAAAAATAAAACATCCTTACCCCTTCCATAACACGAATTTTAAAAAATGACCCAAATAAACGTCACCAATACATGGACTATTAAAGATATTTTTTCTAAATAGTTTATATTCCCTAAAATCCTTATGTTCTTCTTTTTCATTTCTCTTCTGTTCTATTAAGTAGATTCTTGAAGATAATTTTAATTCTATATAATTTGTCATTGTACTTATTCATTGACCATTAAATGATTCATATATTTCATTTTTGTACCACTAGTAGTTCTGTGTTAGTAGTTTATGGTATATTATAGTTTGTTTAATTTTTCTAACCCTCCATGAATCTATCATTTTCTTATAATTTTTTAATTTTCACTAATAAAACATTGTTATATATATTTGAAACATGAAATTTTTCCTTTTAAAATTATAAATATTCAATCTATAGAATGTAAAATGTGGTATTTGTAGGATTCCCCAATAATCCCTCCCTTTTTGATGATCATAAGATGAGTTATGTTAAGGTTTAAATTAAATATGAAAAAATATTTATTAATTTTGATTGAATAATTAGTGTAACCATTGTAACTAAAAAGATAATAAAGTAATTATCCTCTATATAATTTTTAGAGGTTTTTTAAACTCTCATTCTCTCCATTTTGATAATCAAAAAGTCAAGGGAAAGAGTCATAATTATCCATTATAAAACACTCTTCCCCTTTATAAAAGATATAGTTTTTAATATTAAATCTCCCTCTTTTAGAGATGATATAATACGAGACATGTAATTATATAAAATAATTATAACTCTCCCATATATAAAATAAATATGTATTTTCTCTCCAATGAAAAAAATTAAAATTATATTTAAAAAAGGTAATAGTTAAATTCCCCCCATTACAAAAAAACTTAAGCACTGGAGAATGGTATTTGATATTGAAATTGATATTTTTATTTTCTTTAGAAACTAAAAATATTAGAAATATTTTAAAAAAACTAGATTTTCACATATTAAATTTATAAAGTTTTATCAAATATGGTATAAGAGGGTTTTTTATAAATGAAAAACTATGAAATTTATTCCTTTTTAAAGAATAATTAAAAGGAATTAGAAACTAACTCTAAAAAAAGTAGGATATAGGATAGATTTTCCATATTTATTAATATTCAAAATTATGTATATTGATAAATAATCCCTCATAAAGTTTTTGGAAGATAATGGCATATTTGACCATTTTCTATGTGATAAACTTTAATAAGTGAATTCTATGTATCAATATTTGAGTTGATTCATCATAAGCATGATTTTTTTATAATTTTTGAAAATATAATTGATGATAAATTAATTTATATATGTGAAAATAATTTTATTACTCCAACAAGTATTAAATTTTATGATCCCCACTATATTGTGTGTAAGGTCCCATGTTTTGAACCAAGGTAGAATTCCAAGGGAATTTAAATTTAAGAATTTACTAGATGAGTAGTTATCTAAATTGGGGTTTCAAACATAGTTATGAGAGTTGTAGCACTTCAAAGTGTTGTTTTGGACATAGGAAAAGGCTCAAGGGGTCGATCAGGTGTCTTGTTGAGTTTTTGGAGTGTCGGGCCCTAAAAATAACATGTTTGGATGGTTTGAATAGGGTGAATATTTTGTCTGAAACCATGTGGTCCCCAGTAGTAAATTGTGTGTCCTGATCCAGAGATGCAGAAGGTTTCGCATGAGTTTCACACAATTTACCCATACATTTTACCTATCCTACATGGTTAGTAACACTTAGGCGTTATACTTTCACTATTCATCATGCGGTCTATACACAATTAGGGAAAACTATGGGGGACAACCGTGTGAGGTGGGTTTCCTGAGCAGTGGGAGCCTCACAGTTGGTACATGGTTTGGGAAAATGTGTGGCCAAACCTTGTTACCCCGTTTTGAGGGATAAATTACCCATTTACCCTTAATTAAACTTATAACAATCTTTTCTTTTCCTTTATTTCCACTTTATTCTTCTCCAGTATGCACAGTTCCCTCTCATGTGGGTTTCTCCTCTCCAATATAAGAATGGAGATATCTCCTCCATCCTTAATCATATTCAAGCATCGTCTATACCTTTAGATTCCTCTCATTAATCTCTTGATTAATTTTGAATATTTATTTGTTTAATTTATTCTCAACCATGTTATCATGTTGTAACCTCGTTTTCCTTATTTTCATGGAAAATTTCTATATCTCCAATTTCTTCCATTATAGACCAAATCAGACCTCTATTTTGAATGAGTAGAGTCTCCTAAGAATAAGGTAGGTGGTTTGTAGCTTTTTCATTAATTTTACATTTAATTATAAATGTTTCCATTATTCCACTCACCAACCTTTGATGTGTGTTACCTTATAATTGGGATATTCATTTTAAATTGGTATACACACCTTTTATTACTTCTGTTGAGTCTTGTTATATAAATAGATAATGTCCACCTCGATCATAGACACCCTTTTGGTGTGTTGAATTATTTCCCCGCATAAGACTTAAATTATTAAAATCCTAAGATTCCTCCTAACCATTCATATTAGACTAATAAATTTTTTTACCCCTTCTAGGTGATATCCCTTTCTAAAATGGCACCTCTTGAGTGTCATGTTGAACCTTATAATTGAATTTCCTAGTTTGGTAGTTTTTCTAAATTTAATCTTTAAAGTGAATTGAGTTGTGAATCTTTCATTCTATGATTGATTATTCTTAATGAATTTTTTGATCAAAAATGAAATGTTTTTATAATAAAACCCCTCGAATGAGGTGTGTTGTCTTCGAAATTACAAAGTGGTAATTTTTGTTTTAAATATTGATTGGCCTCATGAAATTAGTGTCTTTATTATTTATTCTGTTATAATTATAGATATGGACTTTTTTTCCTGGCCTTAAATGATATTGTTAAATAGAATTTACTTGTTTCTATATAGGGTTCACATAACCATTTAACCTCCAAAGTGCCTGGCTTGGCCCACTCCTACCTAAATGAAAAATGAACCAAGCTCATCCTAAGGGATTTAATTTATTAATAAATGGTATTTCCCATGTATGTAATTTTACAATAATAACATGGTACCTTTAATATACCTATTTGAGCTTTGTTAAATGAATTTCCATGTTTTGATATATTCAATGGCATGTCATTATTTTGGATAGTTTATTCATGATAGTATTTTTCTTTATATGATTTGTTGATAAGAATTGAATTAAATGTAAGGTTTTGTATGGACATGTTGATCATTTCATGATTATGTACATGATATAATTGAAATTTTATTCCATGTTTAAAATGGATTTATAATTGTAAATCATGAGGGATAATGCCTTATGAATTCAATTTCTATTATAAACATGATTATTCATTGATATAGGTAGTGTAATTATGGTAAGGGTTATATTGAGCATAGAGGTATCATTATCCCTTACATTGGGTGTTGAGAATTACGTATCACACTAGTGATACTATGTGGAAGGTGGTTATGGAGCACCTCATCCCTTGTGAGTGTTGTCGTGACTGATCACTCACTACTGTTCGAGTGTTGACATGAATACACACTCACCATATCAAGTGATGATCATGATGTCTCCCACACATTATGATATATAGGTAATTCACCCTTTGTCTTGATCTTTTACACTTGTTTTAACTGGTTGTGGATGATTGAGTGACACCCCAGTTCATCCATCACCTAGTATCCTAGGTATATGGAAACATACACCCGCATGTAAATGGTTCATATAAGTGTATGGAATATAGAACTATACTAGATATATTATTACTATATATATATTTACTAGTTAGAAAATTATTCCAATTATTAACTAAAGAAATTGGAGTCTTCTAAGTGTCCTATTGGAACATGAGATGACCTGTGTTATTTATTTAGCACTATTTATTTATTCATATTACCAAAACACTACATTACTTTATAATCATGGAATGGATTTAGTTTTAGACACTATGTGTGGTAACCTATATGGATTTATATCTCACACCCTACTTGGGATTCCATTTCACTAGGGTATCCAAGTAGATCATATTTTCGTAGGACCATGGATTATTGCTTGTACCTGGGAGTTAGGAGCATAGGATCAATATGGAGCTCAGGATTCTCATGTATTTTATGCTTGAGGTTTTTTATTTATTTTCTATACTCATGTACCCACTATATTTATATTTTTTTAGTTTATGTATCATCATCTATACATGCATTATTTTTTATATATTGGCATTCGATCTATTTTGTATTGAGTTTATACTATTTTTCCACTGCTTCATCTTTCATTTACTATTTCTTATACTATTGTAAATAATTTATTTCCAATTGAATTGCTACGCTACTTTAATCACGATAGTACAGTCTCTCCACATTCACCTCTATAGACCCTCCCTACAATTCAACAGCATCTAACATATAGGGAGGCCTGCCTATGACCATGTGACCCACTGGTCTAGCTATAGGTTTAGTGTTCATTCAATCTAGGATGTTATAAAGTGGTATCATATATTTCTATTTATTTTTTCTTTATATTTTGGTCTGATCGATAAAATACTAGGAATATGCCATCGCTTGGTAAATAGTTATTCCTAGGACTGATCAACCCACATACAGGGAAATGTCTATGTATTTAGGGATGGGATTGATTTTTCATGTTATTTTTTATTATGGCTGATATTATTTCACCATGAGTGAATGGTGTAATTTTTCTATGTATTAACTTATTAGATTTATGGTATTTTTCCTTTGTCCTGGCATGGAAAGAAAGTACTATTTCATGCATTATTATAGGCACATTGAAATTCACATGCCATGCATATGCCATGCCATGTAGTTTCATTTATATTTTGTTTTATTATTCTTATTT
Organism: Viscum album; assembly: GCA_963277665.1. Classification (NCBI taxonomy): domain Eukaryota; kingdom Viridiplantae; phylum Streptophyta; class Magnoliopsida; order Santalales; family Viscaceae; genus Viscum; species Viscum album. The sequence continues at coordinate 889,655,773 of OY728131.1, read as the reverse complement.
ATTTCCTTAAATGAATTTCATGACTTGTATTTATTATCATGCTTGTTATATGCCATGTTATGTATTTTAATTACATTATTAGATTTGTACCTATTTAAGAAATTATTTACCATTCTTACTTATATAATATTCTTGAGTGATTTATTATCATGTTAATCTACTTCTATAATTGGGTGATTATATGTTATGGTACTTGATTACTTACCCTACTTGTATGCTTATTAGCATGTATTTCAGTGTTTACTACTTGTGATAACATTCCTAGTTATGATTTGATATATATAAAATTTATTGTGAATAAAAGAGAGACAGTTTTTAGTTTTAAGGTGTATGGGATCCTAATAGTTGGGAAAAGTTAACCCATGTATTCAGACCATCTTTAGCTTATATATATTTAGATACTTTTGTTATGATATAAAATATTCTAAGGTTTAAATATTAAAGTTAATTGGTTACAATTAATGGCATCCAATTTAAAATTTATGAAGTGTATCGGTGATTTATGAATTAGGAGATGGAAACCCATTTAATTGAAATGTTTTATATGACACTGATATATTTTTAAATGGTTAAATTGTACAAGATGTTTTTTTTAACTAAAATTTTTTGGTTTCCTCTACAATGTCTTGTGACTCTACCACAGGGGCATGGCAATTCATATGATTAATTTTCTAAATTCACAAATAGACCCATGTAGGTTAGTTGGTTCATGTTCCTAATAATATAACCCACTATGGGTATTTTGAAAATTTAATAACTAATTTATTTTTATTGGGTTTCATTTTGATGAACCTCGGTTGGTTTAACAAAACCCTCGTATTTCACCTTCTCTATTACCAAGTGCTTTAATTTTATAATTGGTACTTGATGCTCTGTTTTAAAAAAATTTAATGTTTAGATATTTTATGTAAATCATGAAATTAATTAAAGTGTAATCTAATGTGGTGTAATTTGTTTAAACCCTCGTGTAATGGTATTCAAATGTCTCTTTGAGTTACCTTGGAATGAAAACATGATATTTTTTCATGGGCCTTTTTTTGATAAAGCCTTAAACGATAGGAATAGTTCCTATTTAATATATTTGGCATGACCCAGTGATTGGGTTAATGATTATGCTTTTTTAAGGGTCTATCCTGAGGTAGGTATCACCCTTAGTGTTATGCCCTCTGGAATGTTGTGCGTTTTCTAATGCTTAGTGTCATTCAGGTGTCATTGTACCTAGTAGGACTCTTGGTTTCTTAATGACGCCCTTTTTAAACTAGTGGGTGTGATATCATATACCCTTTTTATTGGTGTGAACATCAATTAATGCTCGGTTTTAGTAGGTTATAAATTATTAGGACATGGTCGGCCACTTTGTAGATTGTCTGACTCATTATTCTTCATCGGTAGTGGATGAATTGGTATGAAACCAGGTTAGTTTAACAAGATCCTTTGGGTGGTGTATGTTTTTATACGCTAATCCGATCGATTTTCTTAATGGTATAACAAAATAGTTAAGTTTGGTGAATTCATTGGGAATTGTGCTATTTAGTAATTCTTAGGTTATCATCATGATAGAGATACCTAGGTATTAAAGGAATCAATATCATCCCAATCAGTTTGGTTTTGGTTTCCATACCAAAATCAATGACATTGTTATTGTGACTCAGAGTAGTGTCATGTGTGTGTTTAAGGTGAATCTAACCAAGTTTTTTTATGAATACCTAGTCTATCTCTTCATGTGACAAAAAGGAAACTCCTAAGGTGGGGAGTGTCACATCAATTATAGTGAATATGTACCCTTCCATATATAAGGAACATGACCAAGGAGGACCATTAGAAATGGTCGGTCTTTTATAAATTCCCCTAACACTTTCAAGTTTTAAATCATGTCGGTGCTTGGTCAGCAGCATGACTTTGATGTGGTTGGATATGTATGTAACCCTTGAGAAACATTTTTGGACTTGGATTGACTTTGGTGGTTATGGTTTGAACGATCATGGAATTCCTCAGCTATTAAAATCATCAAGGTTCAGTTAGCGATGCATCAGCTGGTGAAGTCAATCTTCTTTCAGTATAAGTTGATCAGTATAGGTTCGACTACTCTTCTTTTGTCTTTCTTATTAACCTATTAATTTACTCTTCTTTGAGTGTTAAGATTCTCCCCAAAATTTACATCTCCCTTTAGGAACTAAGTGAGCGTTGGTCTTACGCCACATGAAAATTTTAAAATCTTTAGGCTTGGTAAGTTATGTCTATTGTAGTTGCATGCGGGATGTGTGGTTGTTTAATTAGGCATGGTTAGTGTAGAGTGATGTTTGGGTTCCCATGTAGGAATTACTTGGATGGAACCTTGGACACTATCCATTTTCCTTTGACTTGACCACTAGGAAGATTTCATTCTGGGCTCAGTCAATAATCTAATGTAGACTTCTTGGCCTTTTTTCCAACATCTCACTTGTAAACATGGAGTAATAACTACCTTAGGTTTGTTCCTTGGACCCCCATTTAATGAATTTGAAGTCATCCTAAAAATTTTGTTGGGATCAGGGGAAATTCTTAAAGGGTGATGATTTCAGTGGGCTGGATCCGGGTTACACACTTGTTCATGGTGATTCGCAATATATTAAATGGTCATGAGAAGATTTTTCCAAGGAACGTCGTTATAATTTGGGTATGGGCTTTGGTGAACATGCTCATAGTAAACAATACATTCCTTTGAATAAGGCATGGAAGTTTAGTTGTAATATATTGATCATCTATACCAAAGGTATTGGGAATGGTTAGTTGGAGGTGTCTTGACCTTTTTTCCTTTTTGTTCAATGTGTACAATTGAGAGGAACCAGTTTAAATATGTTGCAAGGTTAAGGAAGGATTGCTATAAAGGTTGTTTGTGTCTGTCAAGGAAATATTGAGTGACCAGTTTTAGTTAGGTAGATCGGGTTATGACCTATTCTTTAGAATGAGGTCCCTGATGTGATCTCAAATATAATTAGGTTCACCCAGTTGAAGAAATCATGCCACGATCATCACCGGAATGCTTAGAGGGGTTCTTTGTAAGGAAATTCTGACATTGGAGGTACTATCTTAGAGAATTGGCCCCTTTTAAATGTTAAAACCTATGGTGGTGAGAAATATCATCTTGTTGTTTAAATATATGGTGATGTGATCAAGTATCTGGTAAAATGGGCTCGGGTAAGTTTAGTTTTAGTGTTTCAGTCGAAAAAAACATTGGATCAACTTTTAATGGATTAATTGTCATTTAGTTTAGTAATTATCACAGGTGTGTTGGGTGTTTAAAAACACAATGTGATCATTTAAACATGAATCCATGACCCATGTAAGTTGGGTGATGTTTTAATTATTCCTAATGGCTTCTCAGGGATGACAAGTTCTAAGGTGAGGAGGATGTAATGAACCATGTTTTGAGCTAAGGTAGAATTCCAAGGGAATTTGAAATTGGAATTTATTGGATGGTTCATTCTCTAAACCTTGATTCAAAACATAATTCTGAGAGTTGGAACACTTAAAAGTGTTGTTTTTAGACATGTTTAAAGTTCCTAGGGGTTCATCGGGTGTCTCATTGAGTTTTTTGAGTGAGAGGCCCTAAAAATCTTGTGTTTTGGTGGTCTAAATAGGGCGTATGGTTTGACAGAAACTGTGTGGACCCCAATAGTAAATTGTACAGCCTAAACCAGAGGTATAGTAGGTTTTTCACAAGCTACACAATATTTACCCAAACCACGCACCTATCTCACACAATTAGTGCCACTTAGGCAGTATGCACACACTATTAATCACATTATTTTCACACGATTAGGGAAACCCATGGGGGACAACCATACAAGGTATTTTTCCTGAGTAGTGGGAGTCCCATAGTTGGTACATATTTTAGAAAACTATGTGGCCAAATAGTGAAACCCGGTTTTGAGAGTGAAATGAAAATTTTACCCTTAATGAAAATTATAAGCCTCTTTTATTTTCATTCCTCCTCCAATTTCTGCAACTCCCTCACATGTGGGTTTCTCCTCTCCAATCTAGGCATGTAAATAACTCCTCTATCTATCATCTAATTTGAACATTGTTAGTCCCTATTTATTCCTCTTGGTAATCACTCAATTCATTTTGAATATTTATTCATTTAAAATTCTCTCAACTAATTAATCATGGTGCAATATCATTTTCCCTATTTTCATGTAAAATGTCTCCTTTATCGATATCTTCCAAACTGAACCAAATCAGACCTTTATGTTGGACGAGTAAAGCATCCTAATATTAAGATAGGTGGTATATAACTTTTTATTTCATTTTCCATTGAATTGTAGTTTTTTCATTGTGTCTTTCACTTGTATTTATTTTGCATTCCCTTATAATTTATTTATTCATTTTAAATTGGATTGTGTGCCTTGTATTACTCTCATTGAGCCTTTTTATCAAAATAGAGAGTTCTAAAATTGATCACTAAAAACCGTTTGGTGTGCTGGTTTTTTTCCAATTAATAATTAAATTATCAAATGGATGAGATACCTCCTAAGCATTTGGCTTGGACTAATTAATGGTTTCGACCCTTGTAGGTGATATCCCATTTTTAAAATGGAACCTCCTAAGTTTCATGTTGTACCTTATAATTGAATTTCTTTGTTTTGTAGTTTTTATAAAATGCATCTTTAATTTTAATTTAGTTATGACTCTTGTATTCAATGATTAATTATTCTCAATGAGTTGTTTGATAAATAATGACATGTTTTTATAATAAAACCCCTCTAATGATGTGTTCTATCTTTGGAATTAAAAAGTGGTGATTTTTGTTTTAACTCTTGATTGGACTTATGGCATTGGTGTCTTTCCTATGCATCATATTATAATTGGAGTTATAGAATTTTTTTTCATGGACATAAATAATACTTTTAAATAGATTTCCCCACAATCTATACAAGGTTCATGTTATCATTACACCTCCTAAAATAATGGATTGAAAACATCCTAACTAAATGACTAATGAACCAAGCTCCTCCTAAGGGATTAAATTGGTTAATAACTGGTATTTTCCATGTAGGTAATTTACCAATTATACCATGGTACCTTCTAAGTACCTATTTGATCCTTATTAAATGAATTTTCATGTTTTTATAGATTCAATGAAATCCCATTATTTTGGATAGTTTATACATGAGAGTTGTTTTCTTTAAATGAGTTGTTGATAAGAATGAAATAAAATGTAAAGGTTGTAATGACCACACTGATCATTGTATGATTATGTACATGCTATAATTGAAATTTTAAGCCTTAATTATAATGGATTGAAAATTGTAAAGTATGAGAGTTAATGCTTCATGGATTAAATTATGATTATAAATATTATTACACCTTAATATAGGTTGTAGATTGATAGTAATGTTTTGGTTGATAATGGTGGTATAAAGCTCCCTTACATTGGGTATTGAGCATGACATCTCGCACCAATGATAATATGTAGATAGTAGCCATGGTGCATCTCATCCCTTTTGAGTGTTGAAAGGATTGTGTTGTCACTACTATTCAAGTGATTACATGATTTCACACTCACTATCTCAAATAAAGATCTTGATGTCTCCCACTAATTATGAGATGCAGGTCATGTAACATTTGGCTTGATCTTATACACGCATTTAGATTGATTATGGATGACATAGTTATGCCCCAATCCAGCTAGCACCTTGTATTATTGATATTTCACCACTTAAATCTATACATATTTGGTTCATATAGGTGGATAAAATATAGAACATTACTATATAAATTATTAATATATATTAGTTGTTATCATTCCTAAACTCATTCCTACCGTGAGCCGAAGAAACTAGAATCATTCATGTTTCCTATTGGAACTTGAGTAAAATTGTGTTATTTATTTATTCAAAACTGTTTATTTATTCATATTACCTGCACACTTATTTACATTATACTCATGATACATATTCAGTTGTAGACACCATGGGTGGTAAACTACTAGTATTTATATCTCACACCTTTCTCGGGCCACCAATACACCGGGGTGCCTGAGTATATCTCATGTTTATAGGACCATGGATTATTGCTCATACTAGGGAGTTAAGAACATAGGATTGAGATGGGGCTTATTATACTCATGGATTTCTCCCTTGAGGATTTTTATTTATCTTATATACTAATGTAATGTACTATATTCTGTTCCTAATGTATTTATGTTGTTTTAGTTTATGTATCATCATATTGACATGCATTCTTTGTGGTATATTGGCATTAGATCTCTTTTGTATTTAGTTTATACACTTATTCTACTGCTCTATCTTTTATTTACTACTACTTCCACTATTTTATATCATTAATTTCCAATTAGACTACCATGATAATATAATTATGAGGATATAGTATTTCTAATCTAACCTCATAAGACCCTTACTTATAGTCATTAGCCTCTGTCATATAGGTAGGCATTCTTGAGGCCATGTGACCCACTGGTCCAGCTACCAATTTAGCAGTCAGTTGATCGATGATGTTATTTATTTATACTATGATTTAAATGAATGATTAATAAAAAATAATAATATTAGAAAATAATGAAAATTTAATATTAAATATAAATCATATAAGTATAAATAATTGATATTATTTTTATAAAAATGAAATAAATGAAAATATAAAAAATTAAAATGAATCATTTACAATTGATAACATCTTCTTATCTATTCTCCTATATCTTATTTTCTATTTATCTACCTATATTTTTATCCACATATATTCTTTGTTATATCATCCTAATTCTCATGTTCTAAGTCTATTTCAAATAATAAGGAAAAATATTTACTAAATATTATTTTAACCAACATCTCAAGAAGATAAAGATAGAAAAGTTCTTATAACCAACATTCATCGGGTGGAGATTGTTAATTAATGAAAGTGTCTTTCATAAACTGATAAGGGAAAAAATATTTATTTCACCCATTCTATTTTCATTTTAGTAAAATTTTATGAAAAATTAATAAGGGTAGAAAATTTTAAGATAATAGGAATAAGAAAATTTTGAATTTTTAAATGAAGGGACTTTCCTAAAAATGATTTCTAGAGATAGAAATAAGGGATAAATGAAAGTCTCTCGTGTTTTAATAATGAATAAAAGAGGGTTGAACAAAATCCAACCATTTAATTTAAGCATCGCTTATCAAATGGTTAAAATGAAAAGTTTCCTAATAATGTAATTTTTTAAATTATAAATCAAATTTATCCCAAAAACAAAATATTATAAATATTAATGGCTCAATAAAACCTCATAAAGTCAATTTTATAGAAAGTTAAAAAGATATTACTTAAGGGGAATTGATTTTTTACTCTTTATATTCATTATTTTATGATGTGTATAATAATTTATTTTTCTTATGTTTTTTAGTTTTTCATTATAATTACTTGAAAATATTTATTTTTGTGCGTAGATTTTCTTAGGTATAGATATTGTTATGAAAATTTCCATCCAAATCCATATTTTATTTGATTCCTTCCATTTGGTATACTTATAAGATTTCTTTAACTCACTGGAGAGGAATAATTTTTTTCATTCAAAAAATTTTCATTTTATTTATCAGGTAGTTTTCATTATTATATCTAGAAATATATGAATGTACACATACCATAATTTCATTCTTGAATACAATAAAGTAGTTCGGGTAGAACATTATTCTAGTATTTTTTAAAAATCTAATTCCATATTTGAACACCCTGTATCTTTATAGTAACTATTATCTTCTTATATATTCAAAAATACTATTTATTTTCTAAGATAACTACATACTTACCCCGCTCAAACAAAAAAATAATGAATTAAACACTAAATAACTACTCACATAACTCACTATATTTATTTTATAAAGAGTTTAATTAAAAAAACTATATATTTATTTGACCCAAGTTACGTGTATGTATAAAGACTAACCAATATAATATGTGAAGTTTCAAATAAATTTTATGTAGTTTCAATAACAAAATATTCTTCCATAATAAAACTTATGTTTCTAACACCCCATCCCCCCAATGTAATTTCATTTATATCTTGTAAAACACCCTCAAAACACATTATTAACACATATTTAATAAATTACATGGGAATATAATTATATATTATAAACTAAAGTGTTATATAGAATTTGAACTCCAAGTATCATATTTTGTTTTGAATAATTATTTATCTTAAATTAATTTATGAAAATATCAATACCTTTATCTTCTATTAGAACATATTCAATTCTAACCATGTTCACTTCCACCTTGATTTTGAATAAACAAAACTTGATTTGTGTAAACTTTTTCTTTGATTACAGAAATATATTTTAATTCAAATTAATTATACTCTTTTCATTACATAGAATTGATATTGAAAGTTATAATATTTCTTTTAAATAAGAAAATCATTGTTTCCACCAAAGTAATTAAGTACCGGAATGAATTATAATAAATTATTCAACTTCATCCGTACTAATATATATTATCTATTATTTATTAATAATGAATATATGATGATCCATGTTCTTCTATCAAGATATACCCATATATTATACTAACATTTATATCTTGAGTGACCATTGTATCATTATAAAATATTTTACTTATGATATCCTTAATATATCATTACAAATCATTATTTTCAAGATGATCATCAACTAAGGGAAACCTGACATACATATAGTATATTTGTAAAATTCTGTTTTTTGAACATGTTTTAAGTTCTAAAGAAATTTGAATTTTTATTTATTGGATGGGGAAATTCTTAAACCAAGTTTTAGAATAAAATTCCAAGATTTGTAACCCCTTAAATTTTTATTTTCAGAAAGGTTTTAAGGACTAAGAGGTGTCTCAAAAGCCCAGATGATTTTTGGGAGATCAATTCTTTGAATGTTTGGTTTTAGGGGAGATAGCCTTGTGTTCATGGTTACCACTAACCATGAAGTCAAACCATGAATCATGTTTTGTAAAATAACACAGTTTTTTAAATAATGTGAGGGATCTAAGTATACCATGTGGCTTGGTGTAGAGGCATAGAAGGAATTTCATGGTTGGTGCATGATTTTCCTACACGTGCACCGCAACTATACGATGTGTGGGTGTGTGGGTAGTTAAGCCTTCATGGTTGGCACACAGTTAGGAAACATATGTAACCAAATCATACATACCTTAAAAATGTGTGATTTTACCAATTTTACTATATAGACTTTAAGTTTATTTCTTCCCTTTTTCTCCCTCACTTCTCACACACAGCAGGTAACATGATCTTCCTTCTCCTCCTCCTCTAGGATTTTTTATTTATCATCCATCTGGGATTTAAATTGGTTTTTGTTAGAATAATTGGAATCCTAGAGGTATGTCTAATATTCATATTACCATTTTTCTTTTCTTTTTTTGTATTATTACTTTTAGTGTAATTATTTTGTGTGATATTATACCCAATTTTCATGGAGTTTTTCTAGTGTATTTGATTTATCTTATTTCTACTTGAACCAAAGGATTATATTATATGAGTGAAGTTTCCTAATAATGAGGTAGTCCAGATATGTCTTTTCCCAAAATGTCTCACATGTATATAATATGTAGTCGTTGTGTTGGGTGATTAACTTTCCACATGTTCCTCCTAAATTGTGTCACAGATTTAATTAATTTTCAATATCATGAATTAGACCCCTCTAAGACTCATTGAAATTGTTATAGGGTTATTAAATCATATTATATCACCCCTTATGGTGTGTCCTATTGGTTACCCTCATTCTCCAATGCATGTATTTTACCAAAACACCATTTAGATGTATTGACTATTAAATAGGGGAATGGCCAATTTGAATAGAATGAATTACTAAATAGTGTGGGAACATTGATTTCACCTTATAAATATTTATAAATGTAATGATTGATGGAGTATATTTAATGTAATTGTTAAATGGTAAGGATTCACTCTTATAACATGATTAAATATTTAAATAAAATGATTGGATACCATTACCTTGAACATGATTTCTCATAAACCTATTGACATGGTTAGAGGTTCTTGACCTCAACTAGAACCACCACTTGTGGTGTGTCTAATTTAATTCTTGTAATTATAATTGCTACCATATGACCAAACCGTCTTATGGGTGTAATGAGCTCACCAGTCACTAGTGGAATACTGTAATTGAGATAAAGTAATTGAAAGATTTCATGTATATTAACATGTCCTTTTATATCACTTTTAAGGGAACTGATTAATGGGATATATTAAATCCTTACATATTGAGGATACAACACATATACCCTTTTAATGTGTATAAAGGAAATCATTGAGGTCATATTTGGATTTAAAGTAGGTATGAATATTTCCATGGACTATGTTTTATTATTAAATGAAAGGTTTATTATTATTATATTATGCCTTGATTGATACATGGATTAATTAGATGAAATTCCTTGGATGGGAACATAGGTTAAATGAAACAATATTACTCCTTGATAAAATAAATGTATCCTTTATATGGGACACATTGGATGGGATCATAGGTTAAATGAAATAATATTACACATTAAATGATACTTGTATTCCTTATAATAAATTAATTGGATGGGCTCATAGGTTAAATAAAATTATACTACGCCTTGAGAAATACTTAGATTCGTTATAAGAAATGCCTTGGATGGGGTCATTTGTCAAATGATATGATCTTTAATGTCATGAAATGGGTAGATCCGTATATGATCTTCATCATTTTATATATATATATATATATATATCTTGGTTTCTTCTTGGGTCCCACATATCTAGTGTTACACATGGATTCCTAGACTTATATCCATGGGTCTTATTACTACTTTATTGTTATTATGTTTAGAGACATTTGTCTTAGGACAAAGTAAGTATAGTTGGTCAAGTATCCCATGAAAATCATAAGCCCTACATGGTGTTTATTTACCTTACTAGCTTACATTATATATACATGGACATTATTATATTTTATATACACAAGATAGGTTTTCATTAGGCATTTTTTGTGGTGTCCTACTCAATTTTACTCACACCCAACTTGGGACATCATTTAGTACTCGAACAGACCTTATGGTTACAAGTCAGGATCTTAGATTGTTTTTATTATTGTAACTCATATAGACTATGACTTGACATGGGAATTAGGGACCGATCATGTACTTGGGATGCTGACTAGATTTGGTTATTTTTTTATTTATTCTATTTTTATATTTATCCTTGATATATATATTAACCATTATATATTGACTGCTTTGTATTTATCACTTAGAATTTTCGTACTTGGATGGATTATTTAGTGTTTTATTAGTTATGTGATTATTATTACTTCTCAACTATGGTTATTTTCTAGTGAATTTCATTTATTCCTGCTTCTATTGTGTTATTGCTAATTTAGATGGTATAGTCTCCCAATTGTACATCCTTTAGACCCGCACTACTATTCAGAAGCCTATGGTGTATGGGGCGGCACAGTTGAGGTCTTGTTTCTAACCAGTCCAGTTACTATTTATAGAGTGAATCGGGTTGGGATGTGATAAAGTGGTATCAGATCTTCTTTTCTTTTTCTTATTATTTTGGGATGGTAGAAACGAAACTAGAAATGTGTCCGCACATGGTAAATAGCTCATTTCTGGGAATGGCCAATCCACACATGGGGGAAGATCAAGTTTCCATGGATGGGACTATTTTTCATGTTGTTTTTCATTATATTTGATTGTAATTTCACCTTGAGTGACATTTTGTTATACATTCACTAGTTACTAATTTATGGTATTTTCTCTATTAGATCGGTATGGAAAGATATGAGGTGTGTTCGTGCATCATTTTTGGAACATGCAATTCACATGTCATTATCATGCTTATTTTTAAACCATGATTTTATGATAAATTATAATGATTATCTATATACCATGATTGTATAAATATTTAAATGTTTACATTTATTCTCTTATGATGTGATACATTTCTATTTTATGGTTATGATATAAGTCTAGTTAAATAAAGTGTATGCATCTTCCTAAACAATGTTTTCATACAAATATTAATGGTGTCATTCAATTTAACTATCTTGTAATACATTAGAGGAATGATATGTATTAAAATTAGTTAAATTATTAATTATAATAGAATAATAAAAATGGAAAGGGATTAAATTTCCTTGTAGAAAATAAAAGTTAGTGTTTATGGATGTAAGTTAAATGGGATGCCAATTATAATTTATGGAGCGATTGACTCCATAACTTTTGGAATGGATCCCTGCATAATGAAGTATTTATATGGAAGTTATTTTTAATTAATTTTAAATGATCAGTGGTGTATTATAATTAAATGGTGGGTCAATTGGATCTTATAAAGTGTTATACCTATACAACATGGGAATGATATCCCGTATAAATGAATCCTTATATGCTTCAATAAACCCTTGTATCTGATTTTTAGAATAATATTCCTACAAGATAAACCCACTAATGGTGTTTTAAAATTGTAATTTTTATGGTTTTCACTTAAATTGTGATTAAAATTTCAATTTATAGAGTATTGAATCCATAAATTTGGAATATATTCCCATATAACTAAACCCTTATTGGAATAATGATACCATAATAGGTCACATTTATCATTACATACCTCGTTACTTTACCCCATGGGGTATATTAATGTTAAATTGGATAGTTATTTAAAGTTTCAACAAACACTTATGTGGAGTTTCATATAAATTTGTGGTGTCATCTAACCTAACCAATCCCTTTGGTATGATAAAATCCTTGTTGTTTGTAATTCTAATTTAATGTTTTATGGTGTTAGTTAATTTAAATTCTTGTTACAACATAATTTTTGATTTCCTCTATAAATTTTGAATTAAATTTTCTTTAACTTATTCATGTTGTGATAACTTATGGATAAATAATGTTTTAAAAAGAAATTATGTTATAATTTTCCTAGAATTTCTTAATCCATCATTTAAGTAAACTGCCTTATATGGTTTTCAAAATGTGTACCTCTATCACTGGTACTTGACTTTATTTTAATCTAAACCCCTATAATATTTATAAAAAGTATAAATTAATTAAAAGGCTTAAATGAAATCTTTCAGTGGTGTTAATTTCATGGCCCCTAGTGTAAGGGTTAGTTATAATGTTTCCATGATAGTAACCTTGAATAGGAATGTGAATGTTGCCCAAGTGTACCTAATGACTGTTACTTTTACATTATACCTAGAGTATAGGTGGGTGATACTAGTGACATTTTAGGTGTGACCCTAGTTTTAGAGTTGGTTCTTTATTCTTTAGTGGTGGTTTAGACTGTTGTGGTAGCACCCTTGGAAATGGTAACCTAGAAGAATTTCAAGATGATTTCCTCAGTATGTAAAGTGTCGTTCCTTGACCATTAATTCAAATAGGACTCTTAGTTGATGAGACAACACCCCCAGGGAGGTGAGTGGTTTTCTGATAAGTTGAACCTGCATGGGAGTATTACAATATATGGATACCTAATGATTGATATATCCTTATCATTTTTTGACATTGTGAACCTTTAGGCAACACTACCCTATGAGGATGATCAGAGAGGATTAGAGCTTGGTAATTCTATGCCTGGTAGGTAATGTTATTACTCTTATGTTAACAAATTTTGACACTTTTGAGTTATTGATTCCTTACCTACCTCATTTTAATCTCTTTTATAGAGGTTTTATAGGTGTTTTAGATGTGATTTAATATATTCCCTTACATAGGATATGTTTCTCATGTGACAGGCTTTAAGGATAGGTAGACAAACCTAGTGCCACTATTTTGATATTTGAACAGTATGTCTTTGAATAAGACCTATAGGCCCTTAGTTTTGACTCAATCCTTAGTGATTCAATGGTTAAAATAATCGAGGTAAACTTTGGAGAGGATTTTTCCTAAGTTTATGGATTCCTTAAAGGTTGTGAGTTTGGTTTTACACTAGCTTCAATACTAATGCATGGAAGGTACTTGGGTTCTATGGTATAATCATGATGATGCCTTTGGTTTTTTGAAAAGTAACTAGGTTCTTGGGTATTAAGACAACCTTTGATGGGTATGACTATTCAGGTGCCTAGACTAGTTGACTAGAGGTTGTGCAATCTACATTTTAATTTTGGAAAACAAAACCATGTGATGGGCGATCGTGGAATATTCATGGCATGGGTGAGGGTCCTGATTTTGAAGAGAAGTTCCAAAGGATATCATGGAATATTAAAAACTAAAATTCCATGTATCATGGTCATCCTGACCAAGCCGGTGGATGACAAGTAGGAGTGAGAGTCAGGTCTTGAACCAGTTATTAAGGAAGTGTAAACCCTCTATGTTGGGTGAGATAGAGATGTTACATGTCAGTTGTGTATGGTACTGTTTAAATCATTAATTGATGAGGGTCCATGTATGATCCAAGGAACAAGGATTTATAATAAGTGACATTTAGGGAATGTAAAACTGAATATTTTAGTAAATTAAAGTATATTACCTTATAATGAGTGATAATTTGGAAATAAACCAGGTTTTGTGAGTTGGTTGACCTATGGTGGGACCTTAACACGCATTTTTAGAATATGTGGTTTCTGAGGTTGGATAAAGGAAATATTATCCTGGTTTGAGGTGAGTGTAGCTCAAGGAGAGTGATTGATGTGTATTTATGTAATCTTAGTGTAATTATAATTGGGAGATGTTCATGCTTAGTATCTTGCCAACATCCTGATTACACTAGGAGAGATTCAGCTATATGCTGATATATCTAAGATTATTTCTAGGTTTTATGAAAGGAATACTTAAGAGTTACAATCAAGGAGTGGTATAAGGTAATCCATGTTTCATTTATTTTGGTGACCCTCATTATAATTTGAAACTTAGTGAATGTTATAGAAACTATTCCTAGGAAGAGGGAGTGAGTGATGGGTGAAATGTTTATTAGAACTCGAGGATGAGTGAGTTCTTATCCTTGTTAGTCATTACATATAAGATTTTATGGGTCATGGATGGTGGTAATTAAGGAATTATTTTAGATAAAAAGGATGACCTTATGTTGGGGAGTGAAACATTGGTCACTAGTGGGTGACCCACATGTGAGAAGGGTCATGACACCATGAGACCTATTGGGTGATAGTTTTTTTCACTCTCGAGTTTCATTGTATAAATGGAATAATATATAGCTAGTTTTCTCAGTAAATTATAGTTACATGTCCAAATATGGACTTGTTGGAGACTGATTTTAGGTGTCAGGCCTGGGATGACTTGTGATGATCCAAGGCTTTTGGGATTGAGATTGTGACATCATTTGTGTCATGGCATGTTGGTAGAGATGAAAAGAGGATGATTTATCCCGAATATGCCACCAAAGGATAGGTATATTATTTAGTAATAATTCGTGTAATAATCTTAGTGTGCCTTGTAATAAAGGGGTTGAAATCTAGTTTCGAATATGTGAACTTTAGAAGATAAGAAATCTCAAAAATAGTCATCTGGACTTGGTTCGGCTTGAGTTCTCTTAAAGAGTTTTATACTGTTAGTGAGGAAATTCTTCTAGAACACTGTTGAATTAATATGGGATCAATATGAATATTGACTAGGGATTTTCAAGAAAAATACTTCCCATCTATGTTAAGTGTGTTTGATTGGAATTCAACCATTTATATCAAATCACTGACTGGGAGCAATGTCCTCATGTATGGTCGGGATTAACATCTTTAAAAGTTTTTCAGTAGAATTTTTAGGGTGGTGAGGGAAATATTAAATAACAATTCTGATGGTAGGAGTACTATAACTCAAACTTGACCATTAAAATATAGAACCCTAATTGTAAATTATATAGGACAGTTGATGAAAGTGGTGGATACATGATCATATATCAGGTTTAGGCAGCCTCGGGTAAGTGTCATATTAGAATTTTTTTTATTGGTAATGTGTGTCAGATTGGGTATTAGTGGTAAAATTTCCATATGTTTAAAGATATTCTTGAATTAATTTTGGGAATTAGAATTGCAACATAGATGTTTGAGTGTAAAATTCATACTGTAAGTGGATCTCATGATTTTTTTATTAACCACAAGGGTTCTTAGGGATGATAAGTGTAACATCATGTCTTTTTAAATGAGTAATGATTACTTAAACTAATTTTACAAACCTATTGTTTTATTCTAGTGAGGTTATTAAGAGGCTTAAGAGTGGTTCAAGAGCATCTAGGGCTCATTAAAAGCTTGGATATCTGGATCTTAGAAGAGAATACTAAGTCGTATAGTTAGAACAAGGTTAGTTATAACCATGAAACTCAATGGTGTGGGTGATGTAGTAAAATAGAAAGGGGAGTATGGTAGGTTTTAACAATTAACCTCAAGACACACAGTCATGTGGGGTACTCTAGTGGGATAAAATGGGCTATATGGTTTTTCCAAACCATGATCCCAGGGTCACACACTTAGTGCCACTTAACTAGTGTTTCTATATAGTTTAGTTGCACAGTTTTCAAAACCATGTCACCAAACCATGTTACCCTTAAAAATGTGTGAAAATTGGATTTTCCATACACCCCCTTTAATTTTTAACCCATATTATCCCTGTTTTTTTATGTGTAGCCTCTTCCTAGACACATGGGGATCACCCTCTTCCTCCAACCTAGGAATTGATCTAGGTTCTTCATCTGGTGTCTGGTTACTTTGTCGTTTGCTGTGTTAGATAGCCAATTTTATGTTCTTAATTCCTCTTAATTATTTCCATCATTTATTTCTACCTCATGAGTTTTATTTATAGGCAAGAAAACATAACCTATTTTCAAGGAATTTGTCTTTTTTCAATTTCTACCACTCTACTTGGAATATAAAGTTGATAATGGATGAGGTATCATATACCAATCTACGATAGGTGGTCTAGATATTTTTTCCAAAATTCTTGATGCTTTATATGGTGAATTGTGGTTCCCTTCACCAGACCCTTCATGAGATGCCTCCTAAATATCTATTTAACTAAATATAATGAAATTTACATGCTTAGTATAGTCCTAGAAACCCATGAATCTACATCCTTGGATAACCACCTCAATGTGAACCACCCATAAGGGTGTTCCTTCCTTAATGTCCTAAAATCTCCATGTCTTAGAAGTAAATTGAACTCCCTTTTGAGGTGTGTTGAAATGACACTTTTGTATGAAATTTAATTCAAATTTAACCATAGGAAAATGTTAGGCCATGTGTATAGACCCTTATACTTCTTTTTTTATCTTTTATTAACCTTATTAAATGAATTTTCTAACAAGAATAAAATGTATTTTTTGTAATGGTGACAGTTTAATGCTAGTTGTGACCATTCCTTTACACTGTGTTGAGGGTGATAAAAGGGTCCCAATTAAGGATTAAATTTACGGTTTTTTCAATACTAAAAATTATAATTTTTAATTAAATTACAACATGATGGGGTGTTATATGGTTTATTTTATAGAAAACCTTAAATGGGATCACTAGGAGGATGCCTTTACTTTACCCATGAGTGATACCTAGTTCCCTAGTGGATTACCTTTGATGATCTTGGTGGATAATGTTTTTATACCATTCCATGAGTGAAATCCGGTTCCCTATGTGGTATACCATGGATGGACTAAGAGGTTTTTACCTATATACTATTCTGAGAGTGATACTTGGGTTCCTTATATGGAATGCCTTGGATGGAATCCTATGGTGGTGGGTCTTATAGTGCTCCTAGAGAGATACTTGTGTTACTTTTATGGAATACCATGGATGGGTTCAGGATTATAATTAATTAAAAATAAATATGTTTTTCTAATCCAATGAACTTTATTGGTTTCATACCATGCTTTATACATAAATTTTATGACAAACCAGTTATATCTCTAAGCTCATGTTCAATAAGAGCTATGAAACACCTTATAAGTATGTGTAGATTCCTTAATTATACACCTCGATTCCAATTTGATACGGCGTATCAATATACATATATACATATATATATATACATGTTCCCATGTAAATGATATATATATTTATATACATCAATATTATATATATATATAAGGTGACATCAGTTCAGAGACATTCTTACTCGTGCTAAAGTGGGTAGTCTCAATCAGGTGTCCCATGAGGAACCTAAACCGATGTGTTTTATTTTATTTTTAGTTATATATTGATTATTACCAGCACATTTCTCATTTTAAATTCATGGACTAGATAGTTTTATATGTTATTCATGGTGTCCTACTGAGTATATCTCACACCCTGTATGGGTTTCTGTTTGGTACCTGGATATACCTTATAGATACAAGTTGGTACAAATGGAATCATACAACTTTGGATGCATGTATTACTATGCTAGGATGGAGTATGGGATAAGAGGTCTGATCCTATGCTCGTTATTCTAGTGTTGATATATTTTTATCTTTTTATCTTTTTTATATCATGTTGTGTATGTATATACCCTATATCCCATGTACTTTCCATTTAATATAGAATTGTGACATGATTGTCATCTTTATATATCATATTGATTAAACTTCCTCCTATTTATTATATATGTATGGTTTATATTTCCTCAATTCATTTATTATACTAATTTTTTTATTACTATTATTGTATTTCATTACGCTACACTCCGATCATGAGGGTATAGTCTCCCAACCATACCACCATTGACCCTTACTACCAATCAATATCATCTATCATATAGGGAGGCGTTCTTGAGGCTATGTGGCCATCCAGGTTTGGTTACATATAAGTGAACCATGTTTGGGATGCTACAAACTAGTTTCAAATCCATGTTTTCCATTTTTATTACTATTTGGGTATTATAAAAGCGACTAAGAAAATGTTAGAATTTGATAATGATCCTATGTCTGGGAGTATCTAACCAACATATAGGGGAAATTAAAATTACCAGGGTTGGGATATTAATATTCTTGTTTGTGCCAGTTAAAGTTGAACTAATTTCACAATTGGGTGACACATATGAGTTGTGATGTTTTATATTATTTTAATATTTCCATTAACTTGGAATAATGATGTAAGATGGTATAATCTCATGCATCATTATAGAAACTTGAGTACTCACATTGCATGCATATTCTATGCCACATTTACATTATTGTGTTCATTGCCTATGGTATATTATTGGTTCCTTAACTATTATAATTGAAAATTTGCTAAAAAAATTTATAGCGATAAAATAATGGAATTAATTAAAGTTTCTTCATAAACCTGTATTGTGTTTTAATATATAGTTTGATGGTGGAACCTTAATTAACCAATTATTCCATTTTTATGACATAGATCCTTATTTCCATGGGTTGAAAAGTTAGATGATTTTGATTATAAGAATTCCAATTCAAATTTATGAATAATTTACTTCTATACATTGGGAATGGTAATTAATTTTATAAAATCATTTTATATAACCTTTTACATCTTGATATAGGATGTAAGGGTCAGGTTAAGGTAACATGATATACCAATTTCAACTTATAAAGATTATGCCTTTATAACCTGGGAATGGTGACTCATCTAAATGGTCCATGATAAATATATATATACATTTAATTGAGTACTAACTTAAATAAATTTAAATTATTAAATAAAAATGTTAATTATTAAATGGGGATACCAATTTCATTGTAATGAGTTTTATCCTCTATACATTGAAATTTACACTCCATATACCTGGACCTCTACTGTGTAATGTGAGACCTTGACCCTGACCAAACCTTAGTAGGCGGTAGTAGGTTGTGTCTCTTGTCACCTCTATAATATTTCTTGTCACCTAGACCTAGATTTAGAAGTATGAAGAGGTGTGTGACTCTTATATATGAAGGTGGTTACCTATCCAATTATGATATCTCTGATCCTAACTGTGTTAAATTTTTTCTAAGGAATGTGTTTAGAAATTTTAATCCCATTTCATTATGACACCCTTGATTCACACACTAGGAGGGTGGAGACGAACATTCTCTCTAGGTGGTGGGCCCTAATTCACCCATATTTTCTCCTTTAGTTCCACTTGGGGAATCTCATACTATTCCTCAACTATTTGTTGATTCTTACTTCCAAGAGATCTTCTTATGATTCATATAGTATGTACAGCGAGCTCTACGACCTTACCTTACCACGGCAGAGTTGGCATGATAATTTTAGTAGCAAAATCCTCCCAATTTCTTAGGGTATGGTATTATTTTTGTTATTGAGATATGTCAATTGGTCATGTTATCCATTTTCAAGAAATTGGAGATACCCCAAGAGTGGAGGGTCAATCTCATAACATATATGATTTGTGATTTTTCTAAGCGATGGTGGGACATTATCACCCAAGATGATCAACATTAGGGTATGGTCTGGGTGTAATTCTAGACAGTAATCAATGATTAATTCTTCCATCAGATTCTTATAGTGGATCACACTGTGGAATTTATACACCTAAAATAGGGTTTTATGACTTTTATCAAGTTTTCTTCACGTTTCATTGGGCTTTAGCATTTCACACCAAAATTTCTAGTGATGATTTTAAGACAAAAATACGGTTTAAGGATGGTATTATGTATGCCATTTGATCAAATTTAAAAATATTTTAGTTGAACATAGTTTCTAAGATAGTGAATCAGGCCCTCATCATCGAGAAGAACCTAAGGGAATATTGTGGTGTTGGTCAGGGCAGTTTGGCATCGACGAAGGGAGGGTGTTCATCTAATGGTCGAAAACATTTCTTTGAGCCTGCTCATGGTGGCAGTTCCAGTCAAATTACATGTAATGATAGTTATGTGGTGTTCCACTAGTGTGGTAGGTAAGACAAAAAGACTCCCTAGTGTATGAGGGACTCAATTGAGTGTCGATCTTGTGGTTGGATGGGGATCCTTTAGCATTTTTTTTAAAAACTTTCCCTCTAATTCCTAGTGATAATGGATCTACACTAAATTTTCATTTAGGTACAGGATCATTAGCTCCACATCAGGTAGGGAACTAGAAAACTATATGATAATTAGGTCGAGGTGGTAGACATAGATGAGTTAGACAAAATTTAGATATAATGCTCCAACAGAGTGGACATTACCAAGTTAGTCAGGTTACATATCAAGTCCATTGATCTATAAATATCTATATAGTGTATCATTCTCCTATGGTGAAGAGTTCAGAATCTACTACAGTTCAAGGTACTATTATAGTAGCCTATACATTAGTTTTTGTCTTATTCTATATATGTACTTCATATTCCTTCATATCTGCAAAAATTATTTAATTTTTCGGCTTAAAAATAGATTAATTCTGTGTTGTGATACTATAAACATGTCATTTGGAATCCTAACCAAGATAGTATGCTGGTTTAAGGAATTAACTCTTGATATAGGTGGTTATGTTTTTAAATGGGATCTCTTTTTGCTTGAGATAATGAGATTCAACATCATAATCAGTGTGGACTGGTTAGTATCATATCATTCTAATGTTGATTTTTATCATGGTAGGGTATCTTTCACATCACCCAAGGGTAGTGGTTATGTTTTTAAGGATGAATGGGATGTCCAATAAATTCAATATAGACCCAAGAATCATCAGCTAGGTGGAGTGGCAACCCAAATTGATCATAATTTTTTGAGCAATCATGAAATGTGGCTTATAGGATTCCCTCTAAGGTGAATTATTTCAAGGATGTATTCCTTGGTGACTTTTTTGAGTTATATATTATGAGAGAAGTGGAGTTAATTATTGATCTAGTTTCAGGAGTGACACTAATGTCCATACCTCCCTTTAGAATGACACCAACTAAGTTTCATGAACATAATAATAAGTTAGAGGATTTGAAATCTAAGGGTTTCATACAACCCAGTACATCGTCATGTGGTTCACCTATGTTATTGTACACAAAGACGAATGGGATGCTTAGCCTTTTATGGATTATATCTAGTTGAACTAGATTATAGTTATGAACCATTATCCATTTCCTTGAATAGATGACATTTTCACCTATCTTTGAGAAGTGAAGGTTTTCTCCAATATTTATTTGATTTCAGGCTACCATCAGGTGTCTGTTTGTCCTTCATACATACCATGTAAATCATTCAGAGAAGATATGGTTTTTATGTGTATTTGGTTATGTTTCTCAGTCTTATTAATGCACCATAAATTTTCATGGTCTTTATAAATTAAGTTTTCTACTGATATCTAGATTCATTTTTATTATTCTTCATAGATGATATCTTAGTTTATTCTCATAATCAAAATGGACATGGAAAAAAATATGAAATGATGATGAATACACTGATAGATCAATCAATGTATGTTAAGCTAACCAAATTCCATTTTTGATTGATAAGGTTCACTTCCTGGGTCACATTATCTCAAAGGTAGGAGTATCTACTAACCCAAAGAAGGTGATAGCTATAGTTTCCTTAGAGAAACATAATAATGTTTTTTATGCATAAAGATTATTGGGGTTTCATGGCTATTACATGATTTTAATTTAGTAATTTTCATGCCTATAAGTACCTCTCATAAACATGACTAAAAAGGGTGTTAATTTTTTATGGTCTAAATAATGTGAGAGATCTATTTATGATTTGAAAGTAAGATTTACTTTTGTGTGAATCCTGATTATTCCAGAGCTGGGTAGAATCAATAAAATTTTTTTTGATGAATCAGTAACAGGGATATGATCAATTCTAATATAGGGAGATCAAGTTTTAGTGTACAGGTCCTACCAACTAATATCTAAATAGAAAAATTACCCTACACACAACCTCGGTCTAGTGGTTATGGTTCATACCTTACACTTTTGGAGGCATTATCTATTGGGGAAGTAGTTCATTGTTTACATTGATAAAAATATATCAAATACATTTCCACCCACTCTGATTTGAATCTCAGAAAACGCTACTAGGACCTAGTCTTGTTCAAGATACCTTTGAATAGTTACAGCTTATTCATAATGGTATGTCTATAGTTCAGTCTAGAAAGATTCCATATGTCGATCATCACTACTAATCTATAGAGTTTAATTTGGGACATCGGGTATTTCTGTGAGTTTATTATATATTGGTTAATAGATGGATTCAGAGATAGGTAAATCTATCACCTTGTTACATCGGTTCTTTTGAGATATTGGAGAGAGTTAGGATTTTAGACTATTAGTTGGATTTACATTAGAGGTAGTGGTTTATTCAGGATTTCTTCTATGTATTGCGGCTTCTCTATCATTATTCCAACCAATATCATTCTTTTTATCCAGAGGATATATAGTTAGAGGATGATGTGTTCATCGAGGAGCATCCTATATGTATCGCCGATAAGAGCATGGAGGCTCTACGATATAGGTCAGTTCCCTAGGTATTGGTGATATAGTATCATGAAGATGTATAGGATGAAACTAGATGGTGAGAATCTGATGTATAGACTCAATGGATGGAACTTTTCAAAAATGATGTCTTACCACCCTCAGAAGGGAAACACAGGGATGATTTGTTTTAAGGAGGATAGAATGTAATATATAAGATTTTTCGAAAAGGTGTGAATACTTAAACTACTATTAAAAACCTATAATTTTATTCTAGTGAGAATTTAAGAGGATAAGAATCATTTAAGGAGAATTCAGGGCTGATTCAGAGCTCAGAGCTCCAGATCTTGGAAGGGAAGATAGAGCCACATGGTTAGCGCATGGTTAGGTCTAACCGTGCAACTCAACTATATGAGTGATGTATTAAACTAAAGAGGGATACACAATTAGTTTTAACTATGGACCTCAAGTTTCATGACCATGAGGGGTACTATAGTAGGCTATAAGGGGCGGAAGAATTTGTTCAAACCATGTTCCTAGGGTCGTAGGCCTAGTTCCACTTAAACAGTGGTGCCACAAGGTTTTGGAATTTTTTTTAAAAATGGTGAAACTAAACCATGAACCTCTTAAAAATGTGTAAACATTTGATTTTTACCATATCCCCTTTTAATTTTTATCCCATATTGTTTCTATTATTTCATGTGTAGCCTCTACCTAGCTGCATGGAGCTCCCCCTCTTCCTCTAACCTAGGCTATAACCTAGGTTCTTCATCTGGTTTATGATTCCTTCATTTCTAGTTGCATTAGATAGCCAATGGTAATATCCTCATTATACTTCCTTGGTTACATCGTTTATCTCTCCCCCATAAGTTCTAATTTAAGTTGAGATAATATGCCATATTTTCATGGAATTTTTCAATTTTGATGGTTTCTACCATTCTACTTTGAATCTAAAGCTAATAATGGATGAGGTATTATCTACTAACCTAATTTTGGGGGTCTATTTATTTTATCATAAATTATCAATGATTTATATGGTGTGTAGTTATGACACTTGTGATACCCTTATGATGATGCCTCTTAAATGTCTAATTAACTAAATAAAATGATGTTCTCAAGATTATTATAGTACTAGAAACCCACAAATAAACATCATAGAATGAAACATTGATATGATGCACCTATAATGGTGTGCCTTACTTAAAGGACTAATATCATCATGCTTTGGAATTAAATTTATCCACCAATTGATGTGTGTTGAATTTCCCATTTTGAATGTAATGTATTTTGAATTGAACTAAATGAAAATGGTATCCCATGTGGATAAACCCTTTCTCTTCTTGTTGTAGATTGAATAAATTGTATTAAATGAATTTTACAACAAGACTTAAATGTATTTTTTTAGAATGGTATGAGTTCAATTATAGCTAGGAACATTCCTCTACACTAAGCCAAGGGTGATACAAGGTTCCTGATTAGGGATTCCTTATACTAGATCGTCAAGCTTAACAATTAAAAATTATAATTTAATTGAAACACATCAAGGATAATGCATTGTTTATTTTATATAATACCTTTTATGGGCTCATTATGAATATTACTTTACTTTACCCATGAGAGATACCTAGTTCCCTAGTGGATTACTTTAAATAGGCTCGGTGGGTAATGTTGTTATACCATGCCACAAGTGATATCTGGTTCCTTATGTGGTATACCATGGTAGAACTCATAGGATTTCACTTATATAATATGATGAGAGTTATACTTGGGTTCCTTATATGGAATTCCTTGGATGGACTCCTATAGTGGAGGGTTGTATAGTGCACCTGGATTGAAACCTGGGTTCCTTTTTACAGAACACCTTGTACATGCCCTGGATTCCAATTAATTAAAATCAAGGATGTATCTCCCTAACCAAGTAAGATTCCTAATTTTGGTCTATGATTTATATTTGGCTTTTATTATTTCTCAATTATATCTCCATTCTCATATGAAATGAGAGAAATGAAACTCTTTATAAGTAAGTGTGGATGCCTTGGGTATAGTCCTTGGGTCCTAGTTGATATAGAATATCTATATATATAAACATATATGTTCCACATATATGATTTATATATGTACATACATATCATATATATATATATACATACATAAAGGGTAAAATTTGTTCATAGATATTTTGGCTCGGGCTGAAGTAGGTAGTGTTTGTCGGGTTTTTCCTTGAGGAACCCAAAATGATGTTTTTTATTTTATTTTTAGTTATTAATTGATTACTACCTACACACTAATAATGTTATACACACATACTATATCATTATAGACAACGTTGGTGGTGTCCAACTGAGTATATCTCATACCCTATTTGGGTCACCGATTTGTGCTCGAATAGACCTTATGGATACATGTTGGGACAAAGGGAAGAATCCAACTTTAATTGCCTAACTTACTATCCTATGATAGAGTATGGGAGAAGAGGTCTGAGCCTATGCTCGTGATTATAGTGAAGATAGCTTTCGGTATTTTTTTTCATAGCATGCTTCATATTATTTTACCATGTATACCATATACTTCCCCTTTTGTACAGAATCATGATATAATTATCATTTTTTCATATTATATTGATTCAAGATCTACCTATTTATTATATATGGATGTTTTATATTTACAAAGTTTATTTATTATGTTGTTTATTCTTCTTAATATTATTTTATACCATGTTTCCACATCCCGATAATGAGGGTATAGTTCCCCACCATACCACCATCGACCCTCATTATTAGTTGATATCCTCTGGCATACGAGGAGGCACAATTGAGGCCATATGGCCAACCATATGAAGTTACTTGTAATTGAACCGGGTACAAGATTCTATGAAATTTTTTATAATGGGTAAGTTTTAAGATTTTTTGTTTTGACCTGGTTGTAAATTATAAAGGAATTTGAATTTGTGTTTAGTGGATGGGAAAATCCTAAAAAATGCTTCATAATGGAATTATGAGAGTTTTAACTCCTTAAAGTGTTGTTTTTTTGAATTGTTTGTGAGGCTCCAGAGGTGTCTCCAAATCCTGAATTAGTTTTGGGAGCTTCTATATTTGAAATATCTGTTTCGGGAGAGAAATACCTAGGGGCGTGATTGGAGAATAGTTAGTGTTAACCATGAGTAAAAACCATGTAGCTCATTTTGTTAAGGAATTCAGTTAGTTAAACTCTATAGAGGAACCGTGAAAACCATGCATCTTGGTGTATAGGCACAAATGGAATCACATGGTTGTCTCATAGTTTTCATAATTGTTTACTTCTATTGTGCGAGTTGTGGGTGTGTGGGTAGTGAATCATGCACCGTTGGTGCACAGTTAGCCAAACCGTGTGTCCAAACCATGTTCCCCTTAAAAATGGGTGATTTTTCTAATTTTTTCCTCAATGAATTTAAGTGTATTTCCTCTCTCTTTCTCCTTCCTTCTCATGCACATCAGCCCTCTCGAGATCCCCTCTCTTTTTCCTCTAGGAATTGATATTTCTCTTTTATCAAATCACTAAATCAATTATCATTAGATGCATTGGAATCCTATAGTTAAGTATAAAACCCCCCAATATTTTATAGTATGTATCTTCTTAAATAAATTCAATTTATTTGATAGCTTACACTATACACAACTCTAACCTTAAACGAATTGTGATATTCTATTAAATATTATCATGACTTTTAGAATAGTAATGTGACTGTTTAGAATCGTAATTTGGCTATTAGAATAATAATCTCACTTATGAATGTATAAATAAAATTTAGGTATCTCATAAATGAAAATATGGTATATTAATATCGTCGAATAAGTAAATAAATATCTAAAATGATTAATTATGTGTTGGTATTTTTTGAAACATAAATGTTTATTTACAATTTTATAATTAATATAATGATTTAAAAGAACATTTATTTTCATAAAATACATTCATAAATTAATATTATATTTCATTGTAATTATAATATAACTTTATGATGCAATAATTAATTTTTCAAAGTGTCGTAAAATTGGTTATAATATAAAAATCGGTATTTTTAGAATAAATAGGTATTTTATTTAAAAATTAAATTCCCCAAATATAAAATATTATTTTAAAAAAAATAAATCCATTTTTTAAATATACATGTTGAAAATTGGTTAGGTTGAATTTTTGTTATTTTTCAAAA
The DNA here is from genome assembly GCA_963277665.1 of Viscum album. Classification (NCBI taxonomy): domain Eukaryota; kingdom Viridiplantae; phylum Streptophyta; class Magnoliopsida; order Santalales; family Viscaceae; genus Viscum; species Viscum album. The sequence continues at coordinate 889,628,319 of OY728131.1, read as the reverse complement.
ATAGTTGAATTTTTTATTAATAGTGAAACGTGGTAATTTATCATATTTAACATTATAAGATAAATACATGAATGTTTTAGTCATTTCTGATGTAATAACCTAGTAGTTAGAAATCACATGCACTAGTTTCTATACATATTCACAGTAATTAACACTATTTATAGTCTTGAGCCAAAATAACAAATAAATGAATAAAATAATCAACAAATCTCTATCCTCCCCTATAAATACCACCCCTCACCACCCCTTCTCCTCACACCTTCAAATCCTTGAATCTTGTCCAAATTATGCTCATTTACCTTCCCAAACCTCTTCCCCAAATCAAAGATCTACTGGTCTGACCAAAATATCAAATCCAATAGTCTTAAGGAGGTTCCCAAGGAGATAATATTCAGGAGTCCATATCCTCTTTCTTTCTCTTTTAATTTATTTTAAATTCTTATCCTCTCCTCACCTACCCCATAAAAATTAGAATATAAACTCTAGTATCATATATATATACTATAATTTTATTTTTATAATGTATTATCCATCATCAAATCTCCTACCCTCTCTTTTTATTTTAAAAATGAAAACATCGTCTGTGATGTGTCGATTCACTGCCTTCATAGACATTGACTTTTAATTTTTCGTTACCACCTACAAGGCTGGTAATAATTCCATTAATATGGTTAAATAAGATTTTAATATAAATATTTTGATTTCTATCATGTTAAATAACCAATATATAAACATAATATTAAATAAAATGATACAAGTTATTGATATTCAAAAAAACCATCTAAATAAATTAATACTTTTTCATCAACATTTAACTTAATTAATCATCTTCATACCATATAAAAATGATATATGAGTCCATTAAAACTTATGAAAGTTCATTAATAAAAAATATTTCACTTTTGTATAATTTATTCCAATTTGAAAATAACTCCCATATTTATATTCAAGGGAACCGACCATTAAACAATGAAATGAATTCTCCCAAAACAACAAAATTATAAATTATAAGTCATTTAAATGGCCATAAATGAGATTAATAAAATTAAAAGAAAACAAATATTTTTTTAATAGTTTCTAAATTAATTAATTAATTAATCTAATTTTATTATCCCAGACATTAAGTACAAGTGTAAAATGATTTTGGACATAAAGTAAGGGTTTCTCGTCTCACTTTCACTTCTGTGAGATATATACCATATTGAACCATTATTCCTTGTGTGAGGTGTACCTAATTACCTTCAATATATCATATCTTGATTTTATTTATCTTTAGGTAATTCAATGTTTCATTTGATGATCATTAATTTTATGGGTCATACGGTTCGACTGATCATAATGTGCTAAGGGAATTCTTAACCCAATTTTCCATTATTTGGGTTAAACTTCTACTCCATTAATTATTTCTTCATATGATTGTGTGAGAAATGAATTTTAATTATCTTATGTTGTATTTCCACTTTTTTGGGGTATTTACATCTGATACACATAATCTATTCATTTGGTTAATGCTCATAATTTATTTTAAAAATACTCTTTTAAATGTTTCTTTTAAAAATTTTAAAGGAATGTTTTTTAAACCTATACGAAAGGTTTAGATTTTACTGATTTCATGATAGATAAATATATTGAGAAATCCTTTACAATTTTACAAGGTTATTTTCAATTAAAATTTTTTCTTTTATAATTACAAAGATTTTTAAATTAATAATTCAAAAGTAAAGTGGTATTTCCATCAATAATTTCTCAATGATTTTTTTGGAGTATTTTCATCTATGTAAACACCCTTTCTTGGATATTATGATTAATTGAGGATGATTTATTATGATACCATATTCCTATTTTATTGAATTTTTTATGATCAGTTTGAATGTGGATGTTTTATATTGATACCATTCATCATATTACACTGGATGGTTTATGATTATGTTTATTTTCTGGGAAAATTTATTTCATATACTAGTTTAAATATCAATGTATATGTTGATTATATTTCACCCCTTCCATATGAGGGATGTATTGGACTTAGTAAGTGATGGGTGGCGCCCATTGTATCCCCTTGATGCATCATTAGGTCTCATGAGACAAACTAGTTTGGGTATTGGTTGATGTATTACACGATTATGTATAGTGTATGGGCTGAAACCTTAATGGTACATTTATGATGTCCCATTATATATATTCCCACATTATTATATTATTTTTTGAAAATCCATGTGATTGTTAAACTAGTATAATATCCATGGTTAAGTTTCATTCTCATGTGATTATTTATATGGAATTATTTTATCATGTTTTATTCCTACCATATTATACTCAAGATTATGTTTTAATGGCATGTGTTTTTAGTTATTCACCTTGACTTATTGTTTATATTTATTTATGATAGATTATATTGTATCATTACCCTTACTTAGAATCTGAGATCACCCCTTTCTTGGGTTTTATTTTCCCCCAGGATTCAAATATGTATATTATGATTAACAAGTAAGGATAATCTTGGAGAATATGGGTGTTACAAATAGAGTTACTATGTTGTATTTAATTTTAATTTTTAATATAATACTTATGTTTTTATCATGTTTTTTAAATCTAATAAACTATTTATTTATTTAGGATGTGATTTATTTTACTTAGTACCAATGTAATAAAGTAACCATTAACTCTAGGCTACTGGGGATGGGGTCTTTACAGTTGGTATTAGAGAAATTTTAGTAGTATATTTGGAAACTAGATTCAGGAAAACATATGTTTTGGAAATATAACATTATAAATTACTTTGATAATATTCCCAAGGTAAAAACCTTGTAAATTTTACATTATTTATACTGAAAATTTTTAAGTGTTTCCTTAATTTTAAATTTTTGTAATCTAATCTAGTGTATTCCATTGATTACAAATGGAACATAGTGGAAGGAATAGAAATAATATCAATTAATTTATTCCATGTAGGTATTTACCTCCCCTAAAAGATAATTATTTTTTAGTTAGAGCTACAACTAGATCTAAACAACTTAAAACTATGCTGAGACAACTGTCTTGGGTTATGAGAAATAACCTTACTCACATGAAGCATTCTGATCGACAATGCAGTGTAACAATGTTAGACCACTTCATGTGAAAACAACATCCATCATTAAATGGGAATAAAAAACCATTTATATATGATAAATGGGTATGTTACTTATAGAAGATATTTCTTAATTTGGGAAGTAACAAAAGAGAGAAGGTTATCATGGAATTTTATCATCCCTCGGGAGATGCGGATCAATAGTGGTCATTAATTCAAAATATAAAGAAGGAGGAAGAAATTGAAAATATGATATTGAAGGATCTTAAGTATGTTTTCTTGGAAAATTATTTCCCTTATGAAAAAAAATAAGATATGTAGAGATGATTCTTGATTCTGAGATAGAAATAGGATGAAAATGATGCTACGTATGAATCCAACTTTACAAGGTTAGTAAGGAATGTTTTGGACTACATACGTAATCCAAAGAGTGTGACTGACCATTTACTTTATGGTCTTAATCCAATTAAATAAAGGACACTAATATCCCAATAATTATCATCATATGATTATATAGTATCATGTGCCATTAATATGGAGAAATAATTTTCTAATCTATATTGCTTATATGGGAAGAAAGATAAGAAGATGGATGTTGAGTACTCTAAAAAAAGAAATAGGGAATAAGGGAAGAATGGAAGAATAAAATTTCTAACTTGTAATAAATATGGAAAGAAAAAACATGAAATAATATTATTGAGAATGGGATTTTGTTACAAGTGTAGATAAAATGGCCATCAATCTTGTGATTATAACGGCAGGAAATAATTCGACAATGTGAAATGCTTAAACTCTAAAGATATGGAAAACTATGCACATGATTGTCCTATATGTTAAGGAAATTTTTCCTAGAAAATTCTAAGGGAATAAGGCCATGCTTATATAGTCATAACAACTAAGGTTGAAGTTCCTAATGATTTGGTGGTAGGTACTTTAATCATATCCTCAAATTTAGCTAAAGCTCTATTTTATTCTGGATCATTGCATTCTTTTATATCATTCCAGTTTCCTATAAAAATTAGATATTTACAATTCACATTAAAAAGGGAGTTTTTAATCAAAAATATTAGTAGAAACCTTATTTTAACCAATATATGTCAAGAAATTCCTATTATTCCAAATAAATGTGCTTTAATTTCTTATTTTATTATCATACTTGTGTTTGATTTTGATATAATACTTGGTATGAACTGGATTTCAAAATATAATGCGAAATTTTATTATAAAGGGAGGGAAATTATGATTCATGATGAAGATATGAGACTTCTCATATCTAGAGGGTGGACTTTATCATCTGAGTCATATTTGGATCCACCTCCAGTAGCTCTTCTAAATGAGATTCTTAAAGAATGAGAGAAGATAAAACCTACTAATGAAAGAGTTGGTCTTCAAATTGAGGATATACTTATTTTATAGAAATACATTGATGTATTTTTAGAGTATTTACCAAGGCATCATTCAAAGTGGGAAGTTGTGTTTTATATTTATTTAATCCCTACTGCAAGACCTATATCAAAAACTCCTTATAGATAGGTCACACTGGAGTAAAAATAGTTAAATAAACAACTAGAGGAATTGAGTAGTAAAATATTTATACACCCTAGTTTTTCACATTGGGGGATCATGTTCTTTTCATTAAGAATAAATATGGATCTATGAAGCCTTACATTGACTACAGGGAGATCAATGCCATTATGATAAAGAATAAGTATCATATTCCTTACATTGATGAATTATTTGACCAACATCATGGATCTCGTTATTTTTCAAAGATTTATATTCATTCTGGATATCATAAACTTCATTTATAGAAGGAAGATATTCTAAATATAATGTTTTAAATATGGTACAAACATTACTATTTTACAGTAATTCCATTTGGACTCACTAATGCACCCTCTATTTTTATGGATCTAATGAATAGAGTATTCAAGAAATATATTGATAATTTTATTTTGGTATTTATTTATGATATCATGTTGTGATCGAAAATATATGAGGATCTTGATAACCACTTGAGGATTGTTCTAGAGACTCTTATAAGAAAATAGTTGTCTGGGAAGTTTAGAAAGTGTGAGACTAGCATTAATCATTTTCATTTCTTGGATATATTGTCTCTAATGATGTAATCTTAGTTAATCTCATGAAGGCAAAGGCAGCCTAGTAATGTCATACACCAACAAACATAACCAAGGTATATAGTTTTAGGGGTTTATCAAGTTAAAATCAGGGTTTCATTCAAAATATTTCCCAATTATATATCCTATTAACCATGCTTACACATATAGGGGTTAATTTTATTTGGAAAAACAAATATAAATAATTATTTGAAAATTTTAAGAAGATATTAGTGAATTCTCAGATCTTGACTCAACCATTAAGAAATTATGGGTTTGAGATTTATAGTGGTGTATCGAATAAAGAGCATGGATGCGTCCTTATGTAGAATGATATAGTTATTATATATGCATCAAGTTAGTTGAAATTTCATGAATAGAACTATCCAACTCATGTTCTTGAGTTATCATCTATAATATTTGTTCTATAGATATGGATACATTGTCTTTATGGTGAAAGATGTGATATGTATACAGATCACAAGAGTTTAAATTATATATTCTCATATAAAGAAATCAATGTGATGAAAAGGTGATGGTTTGAGCTATTCAAGGATTATAATGGTTCAATACACTACCACCCAGGGAAGGAAAATAATGTAGCAGATGCATTGAGTTGGATGGATCATGGAGCTCTAAACAAAATGAGGATTGGTAAGGATCCTCTATATATGGATATAGTAAATATGGATATGGGGGTTATCAATGAAGTTGAAACATCACTACTTTTTCAAATGGTTTCCAAACCATCTTTATTGGAAAAGATAAGAAGTTATCACTCTAATTATGATAATTTTCAAAAGAAAATTAAAGCTATCAATGATGGTAAATTTTTACAATTCATATATGAAGATGGAATTTTGAAATTTGGAAAGATTCATTTTATTCCTTCTATAACTGAGCTAAAAAGGGAATTATTGGATGATGTTCATAACATTAATTTATATATACACCCATATAGAATTGAGATGTATATATATTTGAATGAACATTTTTTGGGATAATATGAGGTGGGAAATAACTAATTAGGTATAAATATGTATAGTTTTTCAACTATTGGAGGTCGAAAGACAACATCCTAGAGGATTCATGAAACCTCTACCAATTACTATAGGTAAATGGGATGACATTACTATGTATCTTGTCACTAGATTACCAAATACTCCAATAAATAATGATGTGATATGGGAAATTATTGATCGAAATACCAAATCTATTCATTTACTCTCTATAGGGGAGGAGTTTCCACTAGAGAAAATTTCAATAGTTTTATTAATGAAGTTGTAAGAATTCATGGTTCACGTCTATTGATTGTGTCTGATCGAGATCCCCATTTTACATCAAAATTCTGGAAGATTCTTTATAAGTATTTGAATACTAAGATTTCCTATCACCCTCAAAACGATGGACGATCTAAAAGTAATACTCAAACATTATAAAACATATTGATATCATGATCACTTGAATTTAAAAGTATGTGGGATTAGTATTTACTTTTGGTAGGGTTCTCATAAAATAATATCTCCATTCTAGTATTCAAATGGTGCTATATAAAGCATTATATGGCAGGAGATCTCGTACTCCAACTTATTGGAATGAATTTGGCGAGAGGAAACTTATAGGACTATAAATTATTTTATAGATAATGAAAATGGTAAATACTATTCAATATCATATTAATGTAGTTAAAAATAGGAAAAACTGTTATGTTGATAACAAGATAAAGTATTTGGATTTTCAAGTAGTAGATCATGTCTTTATGAAAGTATCTCCATAGAAGGGTGTCATAAAGTTTGGTAAGAAAGAGAAATTGAGCCCCAGGTACATTAGACCATTTTAAATTCTAGAAATAATTGGATCTATGGGTTATCATTTGGTAATGCCACTAAGCCTTTCTAAATTACATGATGTGTTTCACAACTCTTTGTTAAGGAATTACATGCCAGACCCAATGCATGTACTCACCTATGAAGAAATAGAACTGAAACATAATTTATCTTATTGTGAAGATTCTATTGATATTCTTGACACTAGATAGAAAGTATTGAGAAATCGGATGACTTGACTGGTAAAATTTATTGGGAGACACCATAAAATAGAAGAAGAAACATGTCTAAATGGACCGGAGGCCGATATTTTATTGATTTTGGAAAATCCCCTTTTAAGAGTAAAGGGGGAAAACCAAGACTTCCGAGACATCAGGACATTAACAAGATTCTAAAAATAAAAGGGTTGAAACTCAGAAGAAAACTACACAAAAGTTCCTCTACCCAGTATCAATATCATTAAGGCATGCCTCCACCAAAGTACAACTGATCAGAAATTTGTCCCGTGCAAGGATGCATGGTCCCAGTACCAATGGCTAACGCCATACCCTCTCAATCGTCCAAATCCAAAAATCCATACACGGTGAAGATGACCAGATCTATCCTCATCTTAAGAAAAACCTTGTAGAATGTCTGGATTCCAAAATAATACATCTAATTCACCTCCAACAACAATTAAACAGCATGTAACCAGTAGATTCATAGCTAACCATGTCATTATCACCACTACAATACCACCAATTTCACATCCAATAAAAAAAGATCCCACTTTAACCAAATCAAAACCTGGAAGAAACTTATAGGAGAGCCAAAATGAAAGACCCCCCCCCCCCCCCCTAAGCACTAGAGCAGACCCCAATCACACTGGAGAATGCCAGAGCAGACATGGATCTAGGGAGAGGCCGTTCTGAGATCTTGAAGCCATAAGGCATGCTAAGGCCGATGTTGAGCACACTGTAGCCCATGGTGAGCACACCACAACCACAACAAAATCCTGAGCAGTCAGGGGATACCACAGAGGATCTGATGATGAGAAGACCATATCTATGAAAAGATCCTGAAACCAAAGGCACGTTGAGGTCGTCACCGAGCACACCGGAGTCGATACCAAACACCTAGATCCACAAAGTGATCTAGGAGCTGGAAGGAACATCACCACCACTGAGCCGAGAACCTGAAGTCTGACCACTCAGAGTAGATGTAAGCCGAGGCCAAGCAGATCCAAAGCCAGGAACAATGAATCCATCATTGAGCATACCGGTGTCAGTGCAAAGTACACCAAAAATGAGATGAAATCCCGAAGTCGAAAGGCACAATGAGGCCACCGCCGAGCCAAGAACGAAGTCGGACTACATGGATTTGTCACTCATCGACGCCAATATGAGATGGGAAGGTCACCGCTGAGGCCGGGTCAAGCCAGAGGAGTGAAGGATACGGCTTGGAAGAGAAACCCTTGGCGTGCATGGAGGGGGGAGAATCCGCCACTTAGAGGCCAAAAATCTTCGAAGAAGCAACATGGACTCCTAAGGATGATGTGAAAAAGAACCACCCTCATCTGTTTATAACGCAATACACATGAAACTTTCAAGGATGAAATTTTTTGGAGGGAATAATATAACACCCCAATATTTTATGGTATGTGACTTCTTAAATAAATTCAATTTATTCGGTAGCTTACGTTGAGCACAAGACTGGGCTTAAAAAACCACGATATGGTATTAAATATTAACATGAACCTTGGAATAGTAATGTGACCATTTGGAATAGTAATTTAGCCTTTAGAATAATAACCTCTCCTATAAAAATATAAATAAAATTTAGGTATCTCCAAAATGAAAATTTGATATATTTGGATCATAGAATAAGTAAATAAACGTTTTCAAAATGATTAATTAAGTGTTGGTATTTTTGTGAAACATAAATTTTTATTTGAAATTTTGTAATTAATATAATTATTTAAAAGAAATATTTTTTCATAAAATATATTCATAAATATATTTTTTTTAATTATAATTATATGATAATTTTATGAGTCCATGATTAATTTTTCAAAGTGTCATAAAATCAGTTATAATATTAAAATCAGTATTTTTCGAATAAATGATAATTTTATTTAAAAATTAAATTTGTTATATTTATAAAATTATTATCCTAAAATGGAGTCTATTTTTAAAATCTATATGCTAAAAAATGGTTAGTGTTAATTTTTTTAAATTTTATAAAATAGTTGAATTTCTTATAAATAGTGAAATGCGGTAATTTACAGTATTTATCATTATAATTTAAATACATTAATTTTTTATACATTGCTTATGTAATCACCCATTATTTTGAACTCACATGCACTAGTTACTATAAGTATTCATAATAATTAATACTATTGAACTCTTGAGAAAAAATAATAAATAAATGAAGAAAATAATCAAAAAACACCTCGCTCCTCCCCAATAAATACCACCCATCACCACCCCTTATCCTCACATATTCTAAGCATATAATATTTTCTAAATTCATCCCAATTCCCTTAATAATCCTATTACACACATCAAATACCTTATATTATTACAAAAAATACCAAATCTAAGTGTTTTAAAGAGGTTCCTAAGGAGATGATATTCAAAAGGTAAAATCCCCCTTTTCTCTTTTAATTTCTTTTCTTTTTGTATCCTCTACTGATCTTCCATATAACAAGTGGAATGGTAACTCCAGTATCATATATATAGTAAAAATTTATTTTTATAATGTATTATCCATCATTAAATCAATTCTCCTCTCATTTTATTTTAAAAATAAAACATCATCTGTGATGTGTCGATTCACCACCTTCGTGGACGATGAGCTTTCATTTTCCATTACAACCTTAAATTCTGATCACAAAACCATCATTATAATTAAATTGGATTTTAATATACCTATTATAAGTTATATAATGTTATATAACCAATATATCATCATAATATTAAATAAAATGACACAAGTTCATGATGGTCGTAAAACCGTCAAAATAAATTAAGACATTTTTATCAAAATTTTATCTAATGAACCATCCTAATACCATATAAAAATGATATATTATAAAATTTAAACTTTTTTAATTTCATTAATACTAAATAATTTCACTTCTAGAGAATTTATTTCCATTTTTAAATAACTCTCATATTTATACTCAAGGGAATCGACCATAAAACAAGGAAACAAATGCTCCCAGAATAATGAAATTTGACATCTTAACTCATCAAAATAGACACAAATTAACTTAATAAAATTATTATAAATAAAATATATGTTTAATATGTTATTAATTGAGAAATTAATTAATCTAATTTTTTATCTAGGACATTAAGTACAAGTGAAGAACGATTTCAAACATAAGGTAAGGGTTTCTTGTCTCACTTTCACTTCTCTGAGATACATTCCTTATTCAACCCTTATTACTTGTTTAAGGTGTACATACTTACATTTAATATATCATATCATGAATCTATTTATAACCATGTAATTAAATGTTTTATTTCATAATAATTAATTCTATAGGCCATACATTTTGACAGATTACAAAGTGGTAAGGGAATTCTTAACCAAATTTTTTATTATTTGGGTTAAAATTATACTCCATTATGTAATGTTATGATTATGTATTAAATTAATTTTTATTATATTATTATATGTTTACACTTTTTTATATGAATTTATATATGATACACATAATTTATTCATTTGGTTAATGCTCATACTTTCATTTAAAAATACTATTTTAAATGTTTCTTTTTCAAAATTTAAAAGGAATGTTTTTTAAACCTGTATAGAATGAGAAGATTTTCCTAATTTAATAAAGCCTTAATTTATTGAGGAATACTTTAAAAGTTTAAAAAGTTATTTTTAAAGAAAATTTTTATTTTATAATAGTGAATATTTTTAAATAAATGATTTCATAGTAAAGTTGTATTTATCTCAAGATTTTATCGATGATTTTATTAGATTATTTTCATCTATGTAAACAAACTTTGTTTGATCTTATGATTAATTGAGGTTGATATATTATGATACCATATAAAATATTTTATTTAATTATTTATGATTAATTTGATTGTGGATGTGGTATTTTCATACCATTCATCATATTACACTGGATGGTTTATGATTATGTTTATTTCCTAGGGAAAGTTATTTCATATGATAGTTTCAATATGAACGTATATGTTGATTAACTTTCACCAATTTTATATGAGGAATACTTTTGACTTAGTAAGTGATGGGTAGGTCCAACTATAGCCCCTTAATGCATTGGTAGGTCTCATGATACAAAACAAGTTTGGGTATTGGCTGATGTCTTATCCAATTATGTATAGTGTCTTGACCAAAGAATTGATGGTATGTTTATGATGTCCCATGTTTTAAATTACCTCATTATGAGATTAGTTATTGATAATACATATAATTATTCAACTAATAGAATATCCATGGTTAAATTTCATTCTCTTGTGATTATTTATATTTCATTATTTGATCAACTTTTATTCCTACCATATTATGGTCTGTATTATGTTTTAATGGCGTGTGTTTTTAGTTATTTCCCTTACTTTATTGTTTATGTTTATTTATTATAGATTTATATATAATCTTACCCTTACTGGTCATTTGAAATCACCCCTTTATTATGTTTTATTTTCCCCAGGATTACATGATGTATATTATGATTGACATGCAGGGATAATCTAGGATAAAAAAGGGTACTTCCAATAGAGTTACTATGTTGTATTTCATTTCATTTTGTAATGTAATTCTTATTTTTGTATCTAGTTTTACAAAGATAATAAACTATTTTATCCTTTGGGATTCAATATCATGTATTTAGTACCAATTTAATAAAGTAACCCCCGACTTTGGGCTACTAGGGATTGGGTCATTATAGTAAGTCTAAGATTCATTTTACCTATTTTCTTAGTTTCTATTCTCGCTTTTAAAAATTGATTTTTTGCGAGTTCTTATGTTATATTTTTAGGTATTTTCTCTAGTTTCTTTCATTTATCTCATTTTTTATTAAAAACAAATACTGATATTGGAAGAGTGAAGCTTCCTATTAATGAGGTATGTGTTCTGTGTATTTTCCCTCAAATTTTCATATAATTATAATATTTATCATTCATTTTGTACATCATACTTTCCACATGTTTCTCTTAAATTCAATAACTCATTTAATTAAATTTATCTACCATGTAATAGACCCCTCTTACACTCATTAGCATTATTGGAGGGTTATGACCTCATCTTGGATCACCCCTTGGGGTGTGTCTTATTGGCTAACCACATTATCCATTGCATGTATTTGACCAAAAATCATTTAGGTATGTTTGTATTGACTCTAAAAAAGAGGAATGATAAATTTTAACTAAATTAATTACTAAATGGTGTGGAAAAAAAATCTTGTATATAAAACTTATAAATTTAATTATTAATGGAGAATATTTAATGTAATTGTTAAATGGAAAGGTTTCACTCTTGGACCATTCTTAAATGTTTAAATGAAATGTCTGGTTATCTTTACCTTGAACTTGATGTTTCATAGACCTATTGACATAGTTGAAGGTTCTTAACCTCAGCCTGAACCACCAATTAAGGTGGGTCCAACTAAATTTTTGTAATTATCATTCTTACCATGTGACCAAACCACCTCATGGGTTCAATAAACTCATCACTTTCTAATGGGATTCCATAATTTAAAAAAGTAAATTACTAGCTGGAATTTATATTAACATGGCCATTTTTATCAATTATAGGTGAATTTATTAATGAGATTTTTAAATATTTACATTTAATAAATACAATACATAGCCCCATTTGACACATTTAAATGAAATGATTAAGGTATAGTTAGGATTATAAGTTGGTATGAGTATTTATCATGGCATATGCTTCATTACTAACTTCAACATCCTTGATTATTATATTATGGATTGGGTGATAATTGGATTCCTTATATAGAATTACTTGGATAGGATCATAGGTTGAATGAGACTATATTACACCTTGAGAGATACTTGGGTTTCTTATATGGAATGTCTTGGATGGACTCATAAGTTAAATGAAATTATATTATTCCACGAGCGATACTTGAATTCCTTATATATAATGCCTTGTATGAGATCATAGATTAAATTATATTATATTAATCCTTGAGTGATACTTTAATTCCTTATATGGAATGCCTTGTATGTACTCAGAGGTCAAACTAAATGATTTTACACTTGATTTATATTTAGTTTTCCCTCAATTGATAAATATTTAATGTCACGAAACATGTAAATCCTTGTATGATCATCATTATATAAATTAATGTCATGGTTTTGCATTGGTTATTATGTGTCTAGTGTTACACATATATTCCTGGAATTATATTTGTGGGTCCTATTACTACTTTATTATTATTATGCTTAGAGACATCAGGCTTTAGCTGAAGTAGGTATAGTCATCCAGGCATCCAATAAAGAGCCTAAGCCCAATCTAGTTTATATTTACTATACTAAAATATGTTTGATATACCTACACACTATTACATTTTATATTCCTTATATGTATTTTTATTAGACATTTTTGGTGGTGGCCTACTAATTTTTAATCATACTCTGTTCAGGACACCATTTGGTACCCAGAAAAATTCCATCATTACAGGTCTAGATCTTGGATTGTGCTTCTTATTATTACTTTTATGGACTAGGATTTGGCATGGTAGTTGGGGACCAAGAATATACTTGGGCTACAAACTCTAGTTGGGTATATTTTTTATTTATTCTTTTATCAGCTTAGTCCTAATGTATGTATTACCTACTATATGTTGACTACTTTTTTATTTATCACTTAGCATACCCATACATGGTTTCATTATTTTTCGTTGGCCTAGTTTTTTTTATTATTACTTGAAATTAATGATTATATTTAATTTAATTTTATCTATTTATGATTCCATTATGTTATTATTGATTCATAGGATATAGTCCTCCCATTGTACTACCTTAAGACCCTCATTACTAGTCACCATCCTCTAGCATACGGGGAAGCGCACTTGAGGCCTTATTTCAAATTTTTTTGTTATAATTTATAAAGTGAACCAGGTTAGGAAATGATAATATTATAAAGATATATTATGACAAATATTCAATATAAATTAAATGATCAATATAAAAAAAATAATTGGAATGTTTTATTAATTTATAATGATTAGATACATAATAAAATATGTTTTCAAATTCATCAACCTATGATTGACATTGAACATTAATTTATTATTTTAACCGAGATTCAACTCATCAACACCATATAGGGACCCTACAATAATCTAAGTCATTAATAACAGATTTTTTTCAATAATTCATTAATTAAATATTATTATAGAATTATCAAGCTTTTCAAATATTATAAAACATACTCTACATAATTAACTATGTCATCTTATTTATTTTCTATAATAATATAAATAAGAACTAATTACAATATCATGAATCTAGAATTCATCAACTTAAATAATTAGTATAAGTAAGAACAACCACAAATTAAATAATGTATCATTATATTTTTATATTGAAATGATTATCCCATAGTACAATAATAATATAAATATAATAAATAAAGTGAAAAATAGAAAACAAATGATAATAGGTTATAACATGGGAAATCTCCAAAATAATGTGTGGTAAAAAAATCATTACAAAATAGAAGGATACCAATATAGTAAGGTGATAAAACTCTATAAATTTTTTAGGGAGAAAAACACACAAAAAAACTCTTCTAAATAATTAGACAAAAAAATCTAAAAAATATACACATGGAAATAATTTAAAGGTAGAAATGAGGATTTCATTATGATCAAATTGATAAGGAGAATCCACTTTTTATATTAAATTTATACACCTTGATTCTCTATCACATTCTATTTATTGGTTATATTTTTCAACCAACTATAGCTACCTATGAGTTCCACTTTGTCAAAATAGGTGGTGACATCTATCTATGAATAAGAAAATGAGGTGGATTCAAATTTATGGATAAATGGATTTAATTTCTATTGATATATCTTCCACATGGATATTTGATTAAGAATCAATAATATATCTATTTATGTTTTATATATTCTAAGATAAACTCTTCATGCCATTATTAGGATGGTCAATGATTTTTACTATCTAAAATTATTATATTATATCACATTTATCATTCAACAATATTTTATTTAATGTTAATTATTAATATATTCCCAATTTATTACTTTATCACCTCTCAAATAAATAAATATTGTACTCCACTTTGTTTTGTTTTTTAATTAAAGGATATATTCTTTATAATATATAAGGAACTCTTAATATTAAAAAAATAATGAAATATTTTCCTTCTTTTACCTGAGCTCCACCAGTAATATTATCATACAAATCACCTTTTCGCAAGAAAATGTATTATCCATGTAGTCTGCCTCTATTGGGGATATATCAAAAACTAACCATAATTTTGAAACTCAGCTCAATGTTCCTACTATGAGAGTAGTTTTATAACTATTAGTGGATTTACTTCTACTATAATCTCCTATAAAGCTAAAATCAACCAAGACTTTGATAGTGAATTTTGGTCCCCCATAACATAATGAAACATGTGAGGTCTCCTTGATATATCTCATAATCATATGCCTTATATTCTAATGCTATTATAAAATATTCTATATGTATCAACTAATTTCTCTCATTTTGGGTGAAATATATAGTCTAGTTAAAACCATAGATATAAAAAGGCTCCTTATTTTAGATTTATATTGTACTCAATAAATCTTCACAAACTCTTTATTATTACTAGGACTCATTGTAGAAAAAAACAATGTACTAATAAAAATAAGGGTAAATATTATCTTACAGTCTTTAATATTGAATCATTTCAATACATTCCTTGAGTAATTAATTTTACATAGAAAAATATTCATATTATTTTTATATTAATTAATCTATATTACAAGAATATTTTTTATTGATCCCAAATCCTTCATATAAAACTCTCTACACAATTGTTCCATCATATTTTTGATCTGATAATTTCCATAGCCAAAAACCAATATGTCATCAATATATAATAGAATAATGATAAAATCATTATCACCTAAACCCTTAATATATATATATAAGGATACCAATGAAGATTATTATATCCAAGTATTATGATATAGGAAACTAATTTCTTATATGAACATCACGATTCCTTTTTTAGACTATATAGTTTAACATCTTACCATTTTAAATTTTAAATATATAATATGATAATTTTATTTTTGTTATAAAATAGTGGGTGTTTTTAAGATTTGATATTTTTTTGGATCAATGGACTGCATGTAGTTTGATAATATATGTTTGAATATCATGAAGTGTTCTATGTATTGATTTAGTGGGTAATTCATGGTTTGTTAATGGTTAGAGAATAGTACACACCAACCATTAATTTTTTAATATTGATCCAAAACATCAAATTTTGTGTTTGGATTTATCATGATGTGTTAAAGTTCCCTATTGGATTGTAATTATATTATTTTTAATCCCCTCAAACTAATATATATTATAAAAATATTTCATGTAAAATAAAATAACTTTCCTAATTATTATCATTATCAACCATTGCATGTTAGAAAGTAAGGAGTGTTCCTCCTCTCAATTGCATCTGTCCATCTTAATAGAGGGCCACAAAAGGAAATAGATAAGTTATTCTACTCATTTTATACTTATTCAATTTATTTCTCTCCCTATTATACTAATTTTGATCTTGGGTTTATAAATTTTTTTTGGTTTTCTATATTAAGGAAACTCCCAATTTTTATATGAATTTTGGTATCAATGGAATTCTATTTGACTGTTTAACCTAAAACTGACTATTGTTTTCAAAGGCATTATGTTTTTGTCTCTATTAGGTAAGTGATTATATCTTATCCCATTTATAATGATAAATTATGATTTTTTGAGTTTTTTCAATTGATTATTTATTTATAAAATATTATTATTAATTATCTAGGTTAAATTTATAAAAAATAATTATCTATGGTTATTTTCATATTATTTTGGATGAGGTTACATGGATTTAATATAAAAAAGTTTTCATGTAACTTGTTATATCAATGAAATGTTTGAAAAAAGGCCTAAGTGGTCCATTTGGTTTATAATATAAACTATATTAATGATTTTATGAACTTTCCCTTTTATTTGATTCTTGGAATGTGGAAATCATTGAAATAAACTTATAAATTATAATTTTTTTATAAAAATTCCCACATGATGTTTGTAAAATTTTAAACATAGTTTTTAAATGAAATAATGGAATGTGATTTTTTTTAATTACATGTTATGATTTATAATGAATTTATGAAATGTTTTACAAAGGTTTTTCAAGGATAATGTGGTGTTTGATTTGTCTCAAGTTACTTTGTGTATGAATTTCATACATAATATCATTGAAATTTAATTATGATGTGTGAATATAATAATTTTCATTATTAATGAAATATATATTCATTAAGGAGATTTTTTCCTACACTTTATCTTGTATTGATTAAGTCTACTTAATTATAGATAACATCTTGGTAATCACAAAAGTATGTAATATGATTTATATAATAAGTTCTTGTTTTAGGTAATGATTCCATTATATCTTTCTTATGACCACCTTGTTATAATTTCACTATGGCTAGGATAGACTTGTTATGTTTCCACTTTGACTAGTTTCCTTATGGGCACATCACTATTTAAGGATTATGCTCTGGCTAGTAAAATATATTCACTAATTTGAGATTCCAATATGACTAGTGACCAACATCAATATGACTATGCTTATGGTTTGACTAATATGAGAACCTTGATTATAAATTTATTAGTATTATAGGTGATTCACCCATTATGATTGATTATTTTCTTTCATTATAAAATATTTATTTAGTAATAATTTTTTGTATATCAATATTTTTTCTTCACTATAATTTTCTATATTTATTACTATCACATGTTGAAGTATTATATAAGATTTATAATCATTTTAATTAATATCTTAAAAGATAAAAAATAGTAATATCATGTCTGTACTTAAAACTAGTAAATATGTTTTTCAATGAAAATAGAAGTATAGAATACTTGGTGGGATCCTACTAGGAATTCTCTCACACCCTACATACACACCACGGTGTGTATGTTGATTTTACTATCTTAATATAATTTTTAGTGCAGGTTTCTTGGTAATTTCATTCTTACTTTTAATGGGTTAGAACATTGGAACGGTAGTGAGGTGATGAAGGTAGTGACATATGAAAGTGTATGTGTGTCACTAGGAAATAGTGGAGTATTTCTTTTATTTGTTCTAAATATTTTATATTGTTCATGTATACCTTTTTTCAAACCATGATATTCATGTGGTATGTCCAATGAAGTCATTTTTATTTAGTTAGTCATCTTTTGGCATTTATTTATTTATTATTATTTAGTTAAAATGATGAGTAAATATTCCCCATTAACTCATGATACCCTAGGAATTTACACTAGCTCAGGATGATTATAAATGAACCTCGAGACCTATGGCATGTCAGTTCAAGTATAGTGGCCTAATATCTATACTAGGATATTACATGTAGATATTTTTTCAACCTATAAAAAAATTTTCCTTGAATGTTTCTAAAAAAATTTTGGTAAAATTTTGTACATTTCTTCATTTAGAATAACATAAAGAAATAATTCCTTCAAATTTAGTTACTTTATATGAAAAATTTATATACTATGCATCAGTAAAACTACCCAAACAATCATATTTATAATAGTATGAGAAAATATTTCCTTAAATTTGATACCTTAATTATCATAATAACATTTGATCACCAATATTTCATGATAAAGATTCAAATGGAATTTTTAATCATTCTTGATCTTAATTTCCCATTTAATATCAATGTACATCCTTTCATAAGGTAATGGAACAAGATACCAAGTTATGTTTTTATTCATATATTCAATTTACAATACCATAACAACTATTGATTAGGATATTTCAAGACTCTAATTAACTTCCACAAAAGAAAATTTTCTTCCATCATCTATCAATAAAAAATATAAAATATTTATGTAGTGATACAATATAAGTGATATTTTAGTGATATTTTTCAGGGTTGAAAATATTATTCTATAATAATTTCTTTATCATTATACTCTGGTAATGATTTATTGAAAATTGGTTCTTCCTCTAGTTTATCATTAACCTTAACTATTTTAGTTCTTTAATTACCCTTCTCCAAATATCAGTAAATCGGCATCCTCTCCTTTTAATGTAAAAAATGACATCCTTCGAAATAATAAATTTATTGGTATTTTGTTCCCATAAATGATATATCTTTATTCCATCATTGTATCACACGAAGTTACATTTTCAAGATCTTGAGTCCATAATTAATCTTTTATATTCATTAAACAATACATATATTGGTATTTAAATGTATTTAATTTAGGATATTAAATGGGATTACTACTCCAGAGCCCCATTTTGGATTTTAGATCAATTACCACAGAATAAGGTTTATTGGTCACATAACAGGTTATCATCACTACTTTTACTCAAATCATCTTGTCTACACTTAAAATCATCAACATTTTCCATGTTTTATCTAATATAATTTTATTCATATTCTTTACTACAATATTTTACTACGGATCAAATTATATTTTAAATGAAATATTGATGATTTATTTTTAAAAAAAAACATCATACTTATATCTTTTATATTATATACTATTATCAGTCATTAAACACATGATATTATTTCCAAATTCAAGTTTATTATATTATTTTAATTCTTTCAAGACTTCAAAAATATCATCATTTTTCATGATTTGGTATATCCAAAAATACATGTAAGATTAAAAATTGAATGATAAAGAGGAACATGATCATATTAATGATATAATTGGTTATTTACAAATATCAAAATAGATTAATTCTAAGATATATTTTCCCCTTTCTGGTGATATTATAAATTTCAACCACTATTTTTTGGAAAAAAAAAATCCATTGGGGTAGTTAATATGGAAATTATCTCTACCTAATTTTAAATTTCGATGATTAGCTATTCATGTTTTTTGGTATCTTCTCTACCTTCATCACTATAATTATTTTATTCAAAATCATTATAATTCCTTTCCTAGTGTGATTCATATACTTGAAGTTGTTTATTTATCCAAAAGATAATATATATTTATTTATGCACTTCACATGACATATTTCTTTAATGTTTTTTTATCATATCATTATTCATCTTAAATATAATGGTACTAAATTTAATAATCATTAAGGTATAATCATTTCCAATATACAAAAGTCTTTTTTTTATATGTTTATATGGATCTTTGTGACATCATGTGTCATGTTTACCTTGAATCAATTATCCATGGATCATTGAGGTGTTGTATAAATCTAGAAACTTTTATTTCTTCACTTGGCTAGTATATCTTTATTATAAAAAGTATCAACCATGTTTTATAGGGATTTATTTATTTATACCTTATTTTTTTTAAAATCCTTCATTATGTGTATCTTATTTCTATAACTATCACATGTGACATCATTTTTTTCTCTTTAACTTGGACCATACATGATTATGACTCCCCTATATTAAAACTCAATCATTTTTTTATCTTTATTTATAAGGTCTCCTATTTGCACAAATTTGTTAAATTATATTTTTACTCTTGAACTATATTTATTTATTAAGAACCATATATACAATTTCATTAGATATTAGTATATTTATAAGGATAGTTTTTTTGTGGTTTATGATGATTCAATCAAACAAATCCATAAAACATTAATGAAAAATATTTACACATTCAATATCTTGTATTTTGTAACCCAACATAATGAACTATAAAAACTGGGAATTATAGGTTTCGATGTAGTCTTTAACTAATAATGACTCCTTTATTTGAAATAATCACGTTTTTCTATTCAATAACATATTTTTTTAGTGATTTAATCTCATAGAGTTGCATTAGAGTATCAAATACTTCATTTGACATTATTTTTTCGCAAATATATTAAAGTACCCCATTTAAAAAAATAAAATGAATGTTGGAAATAGAAATATCGTCAATGTAATGTCATTACTCATCTTTTGTGATTTTTAGTTTTTCACAAATTACTGGTATAAAATTATCATTTTATAGATAAAATTGTATAACCACTTTTCATAAGGAAGAATTGTTCATGTTGAATTTTATTATATCAAGTTTCACCACTATATTTATATACAGTTAGTCCAGAACCAACCCTACTTCAAAATTTTATGTTTATTAACCTCAATTATTTTTTTCAAATGTGAAATGTTACTTTGTTTTGTAGTCTTAGAGCATACTTGAAATTATGAGAATTACTAATGCGCAAAAATATAAATAATATTGGTATAAAACCTCACCCTGATACCACTTTTTCATATCAAACTAATAATAAAAAAATGAAAAAATAATATCAAGTTAATAAATAAAGTAAATAAATATGCAAAATAAATAACATAAAATGTATTGTGGACCCCCACCTCAACCCCCCAAATAATGTGGGGCTAATTTCCTTTTAAACTTTCTCTCTCGTTATTAGCAGTCAAAAACATTGAAAATATATCTCTAGAATAATTGGATAGAACACACCTAAACTATTCATTTATAGATAGACATATTTTATAATCAATATTGTTTGTGTTATATCTCATATCGTTTTTTTCTTATCAATATAGGTTTTAAATTCTCATTAGGTTGATCATAAGTCTAAGGTTTTTCATGATTTGATTATTCAAGATGATGCATCTAAATATTATTTCAGTGGTTGGTAGTACCATGTTAGGTTTTGAGGGAAGTTTCTTATTCCATTGTGTATGTATAAGATAGTGGGGTAAGATATTCATGGTTCATATTTGATAATAAATTTGGGAATGGAAAATATATATAATTCTTTATTGTGGTAATTTATTATT
Source organism: Viscum album (assembly GCA_963277665.1). Classification (NCBI taxonomy): domain Eukaryota; kingdom Viridiplantae; phylum Streptophyta; class Magnoliopsida; order Santalales; family Viscaceae; genus Viscum; species Viscum album. The sequence continues at coordinate 889,606,296 of OY728131.1, read as the reverse complement.
CTTGCATGAATAGGTCTGTGATAGAGTTTATTTCAGGATATCTTACCCATCATCGAGTAAAGATTGAGCATCAAGTTTCAACCAGTTTAATTCATCATTTATTGATTCCAATATTGAAGTTATAGGATATATCCAATGATTTTATGACTGGGTAAACTTATACACCTATTTTTTATAATGTTTTATGGGTTCTTGTGGATTAGTTTAAAAATATAGCACATTTTCTACCCATTGTAGAGAAGTGTTTGGTTGATTTTTTTTGTATGATTTTATGTGTCATAGTCATGAGATTTCATAGATTTTATCATTTTATTATATTAGATCATGATACTTGGTTTACATATCTGCTATAGATGGTATTGAAACATGAATTTGGAATATATTTTTTGATGGGTACAATATTTTATCCATAGACATATGGTCAGACAAAGTGGACGATTTAGACTTCGTATGATATATTGTGGGCATGTATTTTGGAATTCAATGGTGAATGGGATAAAAATTTAAGTTAGGTGGAGTTTTATTAATATAATAATTATCATTATTCTATTGGTATTTCATCATATGAGGTTTTTTATATACTTCCTTATCAATCATTCTTGTTCTATGTGGATATCAAAGAAATATCAGTGATTTTTCAAGATTTGATAGAGAGGAAGTTTTAGCATCTATTGCTGATTTGATAGTTGATAAGATTGCCTCAAAGTGGGAAAATCCTTATGAGGATTAATAAAATATGACCTTGGAGTTTTATGTTTGAGATCATGTGTCTTTTAAGGTTTCTTAATAGAACTATAATATATAATTGGAAAAGGTAGTAAGTTATATTTACGCATTATTCATTCGTTTAAGGTATTTTATTTAATTTTCAAGATAGATTATATATTTTAAGTTATTCCTTGGTTTCAGATAGTTTTTGATTTGATTAATTTTTCATAGTTAATAATGTATTTCTATATTCATTCTCAAGTGATAGTTTGGGATTAGTTATTTCCAATGAGAATAAATTTTCTGCATAATATCCTATTGATATTCAAGATGTACAAGAGTAGGTTTTTCTTGGTAATTTGATACTTTTTTTTGTTCTATGAAGGAGTGGTTGAGTGAAAGGGTATTCTTAAAAGTGTGGATCTTATATGAGGTTAATTTTTATGAAATTTTTTAAATTTTTTGTTTTATTTTGTTTTATTACAATTGTTATGGATGTAATGATGATGATGATTATTGAGGGTGAAATTTATGGAATTGAATATTTTTATATTTGATTTGTCTTTCTATTTAAATGATGAAATATTTTAAATGTGGTCTAAATATATTAATTATAGTTTGAATTTCATAATGTTAGTGTAGATTCAGGTAATATTTTTATCATTTTTAACTCTATGATAAATTTGGTATATTTTAATATTTCAGCTGATTTTGGATTTTATTATCATCATCAACATTATATTTTGTCAGTGGTATTTACTGTTGGGTTGGATTTTCACTATGATAAAATGAGTTTGATTTTTTGGTTTATAGTGGATTTTGGGATGTTTTCGGGATAGTAAGGGGCTTATTATTATAAATAGATCATTGGTATCTCATTTGAAGAGATCTTTAATCTCTTACAAATTTTCTCTCACAAATTTTGGATGAAATCATGTTGAATAATTTAATAGTAGGTTATTGATTAATCATATGGTCCATTTTATTATTCTATTTAGGATATATCCATTATGGATTTTATAGGATTAGTGGTATAGAGTACATATATATATGGAGTTATTATAGGAGTAATTTTAGAGGATTATCTTTATTTGTTATTGGATTAAGGTAGGTAACTTAGATATATTTCCATTTAAAAACATTATGGTTATTATCATTCCTATGTTCCCATTTTTGTATAAGGAAGTTAAACTACTTGGTGATTCTTGTTTTGATGAGTTTTACCCACTGTTTATTTTTATGGATTGATATTTAGGATATAGAATTTTGACATTGATAATCTTGATGATCTGGAATATGGGTATGATATTGAAGTAATATATGGTGGATTTTTGATTTTTAGATAGTTTGGCTAATAGAAGAGTTTTGTGGAGTTTTTATTCAATATACTTTACCCTTGAGTTTTATTTCACTTCCAAAAGGTGGGGTTATTCTAGAATTTTTTTTCTTGTAAACAGATAATAATATATTTTCTTCTTGTGTGGGACTTTGGATAGGTTTTTATGGTTTTTAGGTTAATTGGGTTTCTCATTGGTGGATCTCATAGATATATAAAAATTGGGTCCTTCCCTGACAAGATTTCTAGAGGGTTTACATAATTTAAAATGGGTTATAAGGTTATATTAATTTATAGAATACATTATATTTCTAAAAAGGTTTTAGATTATATTTTTCAAATATTTTTTTTAGAGTTGAGGTTTTGAGAGTGGCCCCATAATATAAGTTAGTGTAGCATTTTTTGTAGCTTTATTTGTCTCTGTCTTATAAATAATTTTCATGGTATATTGGTTTGACCTGGTTGGACGTGTTGATTTATGATTGGAACAAAATAATGATTACCCATATCCATATTCCCTTCTCTTTACTCAAATCATATAATGGGTGTCGAGGTGATTAAGAGGTTTTGTTTTTAACAAATTAGATGGTGACATCATAGATGGTAGTTCTGGATGGTAATGTTTTTTTACTCAATTGTTTGTTATAGAGTGAATGTGACTTGATGACTTGTTCTAGAGGATGTAATGTGGATGTGGAAAATGAATTCTTTTTATATAGGGGGATTCTTTGAAACCAAACTCTATTTTTTAGAGGGTGGTGTTTTGTGACCCAATTACATGTTCTAGAGGGAGATATTGAATTCATTGTTAATAGTTATGAAGGATGATAAGCATTTTCGTTGTTATAGTTAGATCCATATGGTATATTCTAAATGATGATATCTAGAAAGTGAATTTTTTAATATTCTTTACAAATTGTGTAGTTTGGATAGTTTGGTTTTGTTTGACTTGATTATTGTGATGGATATACCCAATATATGAATTTTCCTGTGTTTTTTCCCATGGTAGTTTATTATTAATATGTATGGGGCGTAATGATAGGTGGGGTGGATATGTGATTATCTCTTCTCCAGTGGGTAGTGGTATGATGTGAGATATTGAGATATATTTATTCCACAAAAGCGGTGATATGTTTATATTGATTGTCATTCTAGGGATACAATGAGTACTTTGGATGTGGTTGATGGGATTATGGGTTTTTATATCCCTATTATATGTAATTTTATTTGAGTAATAGTACAAATTCATTCACTATTTTAATCACCAATCGAGTAAGGGAATTATTGGATGGTATTAACATTTGAGTAGTTTGTGTACTATTAGATATCTAATGAAGTATGTCTCTATTTTAATAAAACTTGTGTATGATTATTGAAAATGGTAATGATATAGATATGTTACAATAACTTTAGAATTAAGTGAGATATATTATATATAGGCACTTTTAATTTTGGGGAGTTTACTTTTTTTAACAAATCTAGGATTAAATTTATTTTTTTATTTTTAGTTTTTATGTTATAAGATTTTATTTGATTTATTTTTGATTTTGATTTTGTGTAAAAGGAATATAATTATATTATGAGAAAATATGAAGATAGTTGAAAAAAATATTGCATCATGCCACTAGAACTCTAATAAAATCCACTATGAAACTTTTAGCCATGTTCGTATCCTAGTTGATGCAACTAGATTATCGAATACATGCACAAGAAACATAGTGGTCCACTATAAATCTTATAAGGGTCCACTAGATTTATGGTGCATTGTTTTAACCTTTTTTTAAATGAATAGTTTTCTAGTATATTTATGGTTGTGGGATTAGAATTAAATTCCATATTTTCTTAATCCTTGGGATTATTCATTTGGGAAATCATCTCTATAATCTCCATATTTCCCTCTTTATCATAATTATACAATTTATCCTCTGATTATAAGTAGAAATTTAATTTTTCATTGAATTTTGAATTTAAATTGAAATTTCCTTGAAATATCTATCACATTTTTTAAATTAGTCTTGCTTTGGTTATTTTTCATTATAATTTTCTTATATCCTTTTATTTTGGTGGAAATATGGATACCTTGTTCATGATAAAGAATTAGTATTTAATTTCTATTGTTATTTATTTTTTCATCAATAAGTGGGTGATATCTCATATTTATTAGGGTTTAAATAAGTTTTTTATATAAATAGTGAACTTTTTGGTGATTTAATGTTGTGTGTGAGATTAATGGAATGAAAATTGATCTTGAACAAAAATACAATTTTTATTGTATTGTGTTATGTTTGAGAAATATTATATACATATTTTATGGCTACAAATTAGGATTAACATAATAAAAAATATAAATTAAGAATATAGATGATATATAAAACTATGAATTTTATGTTTTCATAGTTAATTAAATTAATATTGAGTCTTTTTTGATGAAAATTGGTGTTTTGGGGCTGTCAATTATGTTAAAGTGTTGTTTTTTATATAAATTTATACTAATGTTATATGAATTACAATGTGTTATTTATACTGAAATAAGTGAGACTATATGTTTTCATTTTGGATCTTAATGCTAAATTAATTTTTTTTATATGATAATTAAAGTAACTAGTTGAACATAAAGGTACACTAAGAGGGGGTGAATCAAGTTACACAATTTTTACTGAATTCATTTATTTTTGGTTTTTATCACTTTTTATATTAGAACCTTTATACCTTTTTGGATTAATGGACCTTTCTTATTCATAAAAACATTCACATAACATGTTAGAAAAAAATAAAATGAATCCCAGCATATAGTATTTTTATAATGTCCTCCCATAAGATGGGTGACTACATCCTTTCTATGTCTTTATTATTATATGAAAAATATTATATCACCATTCAAGTTTGATGTGATTATAATTTCTTAACAACTTCACACAATGGTTGTGTTGGTATCATTCACATCTAAAGGGTAGGTATTTTCTACTTCATGAGTCTTCACTATATTACACAAGTGAATAGTTCTTTATACTGGCTCCCACTAGGGTGAGTTATCTTATGAAAAAATATTATTTATTTATAATGCATCCTAATAGTTATTCAATGTTTTAATTATAAAAACTACTTAAAAATTATCTTTTATCATCATTATATGTCTTTTCATAAGCCGGATGATCATTTTCTCTAATTGTTGGTCTTTAACTGCCACTGAATGTAATCAAAAATATTGTATGCAAGTCGGCCCAATACTCTTCTGGATATCTGGATAACATAACCTCATATTAATATCACAATATAATTAGACAATATAATATTTAATTATACTCAAAATCATTCCAAGAAACCTATTATCTGAAAATTTTAAAGGATTTTGATAGATGGCCTTGGTTGGTAAATTCTTATCTCTTAATTTTTAGAGTTCTCAATTTCTTCAAGAATTTTAACATGCAGAACATAAACACACTGACAAAATGTGTTGATATTTCTCAGGATATATTTCCTTCAATAATTTCTTCTATTCTAATTTTTTATATTTTGAAATATTGTGTCCAGGAAATTCAACTTCTTCATCCCACACAATCATATAAACTAATATATTGTTCTCAATTTAGTATTAACTAAAAAACTTTCTACCTAGATAACCTCAACTATATAAAATTAAAAAAATTATAATTTCAAAAAATACTATTTCATATAACTATTTATATCCACCATATCTAGAAATTTAAGTCTACTTCACACTACTTCTTTCATTAAAAGTTAACTCAAATAATGAGTTATAGAAAAAAAAATAGTTCAAATTCATTCTTTCATATAATTAAACTTGTTTCATGGCTATTGAAAAAAAATTAATTCATGAAACATCCTTTCATGGTCTTCACGTAACTCAAATAACATGACACGTTTATTTTTAAAATATAGTATATTGCAATTCCATTTCAAAACTTCTCAGTTCATGGTATTCTATAGACCTCAAATTCATGCAATATCTCAAACTTGGAACTAAATTTATAAATTAATAAATAAATTAGAAGACATATTCACATAATCCTCTATTCATATAACCAACATCCATGGATGAAAATATCATCAAATTTTCATTAAATATCATACAACTTCATGTTTTCACAATACTATATTCTTTTGATAAAACAAAAAGGCCACTTCTCAAAAACATTTCTTACACATCACCTACCCATTACCTTTAAATGAAAAGGTTTGGATATTTATATTAAAGATAATATAATGATCACTATACATCACTTTTGGAAAACCTTGTTGGCTTCTCATTCCTCCAAAGATTATTCACGTCACAAACTTCTTCTATCTTCACTCACTCAAATTTTACGACACATTGCAGTTAATACATGTATGAACTCCTTCTACCTAATTCATATACTTGAATAACCTAAATATTAGTATCATCATGAATTTGTGAATGAGATCCTTTGTTTTTAAGGAAATAATTACCTTCACTCTTCTTTATGAATAATTGTGATTTAACCTCTATTTCTCCATTTTGTTCAAAAGATTAGAACACAATGAACCTTTCATCATAGTGTTGTTTGTTACATGATACAAATTTAAATTAATAATCACTTTTACTGTCCAGATTATCTTCTATATTATTATCTACCTAATCATGAAATGTAGTCACATGGTGATTTGTAATTTCAAGTTGACTCATAATCATTTATTGATTGACTCACATGTATCAGTCATGAAACAACTACCTAAAACATGGTGCAAGATTATCTTGCACTCGTATAAAAGTATACTCTATTTTTGTAAGTGTGGAAAAATAAATAATCATATAATTAATTCCTTAAACCAAAACCTATAAATTAGATATGAATATGACTTGAATGAAATTTTTTTAACCAATGTGTTCCCACTTTTTAATTTAACTCTTCAAGATTTTAGATTATGTTTTCTTTAATAAATTTCATGTGTTCAATCGCTTGTGAGGAATTCAAAAAAAATATTAATAATGAATGTAAATTATAAAATGAATCATATTATATGGAATTTAAATTATGTTTAATTATTGAAAATAAATTTTAATTAACCTAGGAAATCAAATTGATCTTAAAAACTTTTTGAGATATTTTGTTTTTTAGTATTGTTTTTATAATATGTATTTTATTTAAAAAATTAATTCATAGTATTAAAATTAAGAGAAATAATTTTTTACACATTTATATAATTAATTCATTGGTTACCAATTATTCAGAAATGAAAAAAAAAATCATTTGAAGGTAAAAAAGGGATGGGTTTATGAAAAACAATTTGTATGCATGTAATGTGTTTTTATAATGATCAATTAAATTCATCACTCTTTATGAATTATTTTAAATAAATATATAGATAATATATTCAATAAAATAATTTATCACTCCTATAATGGTTTTTACTAGGAAATAAATTAGGATAGATTAATTTTTATGCTTAAAATTCATTTCTTTAAAAATGGTTTTTACCTATTTTTTGTATATATATTAAAATAAATTTTTACCACTTATAGAAATTTAATATTGTAGAATTAATTCCATATTTTAAGTTAGAAAAATTAATATTAATTTATAAGTTTAACTTAATTTTTTTCATAATGAATGGTAACCATGGTAAAAATATTTTTACCACGGTATAGGTAAAAGAGTTAAGGAGGGATTAAACTAAATAAATAAGGGTTAAAATAACCTAAAAACATGTATAAATACTAGTGTATGAATGGATTTAGATCCTATATTATCACATATTCTATATTTTTATAATTGGGATCCACCTTCCCATGATATTGGATTTATTATATTTTAATATTCTTAATAATTAAAAATGTGCCACTACCTTGGTGGATACCCAAAGAAAATGTATATGTTTTTACTGATCATTTTCATGTTTCCTTATTATTAAAAATCCTACCAAGTGTTCTATAAACATATTAAAGTGATTGAATAATTATATTTACTATATTTAGTTGTTTTTTATGATAATTTTTTAATCATTCTCTCTCTATTTCTAATCCGTTAGAAGATGATAACAACACTCGTGCATATATATGGATTATTGCCTCCGCTGAGCGACATGATTAATCATTCAATTAATCCTTACCTGGATGGTAATAAGAATAAATTAAATAAATATATATGATATGTATGATATAATTATTATTTTTAAATGTTAATTATTATGTATTGTTCTTACGTACCATCCATTAAAAAGTTAAAATATCACCTGTGTGTTGTATGGACTACCATGTCCATGAAGTAGGGTAATTTATTTTTCATCACTGATTTATATAAATGGTTATAAAATTTTATATAATAAATAAATATGATACTTATGAAATTATTATAATTTTTAGATGATGAAACCATGTCCATGTTGTAAGGTCAAGAATCGTCAAACTGAAACATGCATGAAAAACAGATTAGATTTAACCCAATTAAAGATTTTAATGAAGAATTATTAATAAAATAGTAACCATAAATTATAAGGAAATGATATTATATAATATTTATATGTATATTAATCTATAATATATTTATAATCAATCTATATTTATTATATAGGAGTTTTTTATCAATAAAAATTAAGATGGGATGTTAGCTAAGGGTTTATGTTACAATCTCATTTATTTTTAGTTTTATCTATGCTAAATTTTAATTAAAGTAAATTATATGATAATTATCCTTTAAAACACTTATCTTTTCTTCTCTTCAAGTTATTCCATAAATTTTCATGTAATATTTACATTTTTTCTACCATTGGTACTTAAAATGATCAAGAAAATGTATTTAAGAAAACTCAATTGTATTTTCTCTTTAGTCGATGAACTTTTTATTCAATGTCCTTTTCCTTAAAAATGTTTTATATAAGTTTATATATATACATAAATTTTTGTGAAATATTAGTTTTACTACGTTTTAATTTCTTTGAAAGTTAGTAAAATTAATCTTTTCAAATTATTTATGTATGACTCGCTTTTTTCGTTTTATAAGACTATGAAAATAATCTTCTATTCTAATGTATACAACCTGAATATTTTTCCTATAATCATGAATACTATTTATATTGAATATTATTTTAAAATTTTACATAGTTATTTTCAAAGAAAATTTGTATCTCAAAATCATTTTAGTTTTTAGTTTTTAATGATGCTAAGAGAAGGGGATATTTTCCCTGTTTTCAAGGAAATTTTCAAAATCCTTTTTTAATGTTTTTTTAATCTATTTCAACATCCTTTAAGGATTTTTATAATTCACTAGGGTTATGGTATTATGATACCGCCCACTTTATTTCTCTAGATAGATTATTATGGTGATTTTTTAAGTAGGTTTCTATGAAACTCTATTTTCCCATGGGTTAGTTAAGTTATGATGAAATGGTTATGAAACCTATTTCTTTTCCATGGTTTGACCTATGTTGATTTTTTTTTATGATCTTGGGACACACTTATATATGGTTTTAATTATATAATGGTTCATCCCATAATTATATTTCTCTCTAATTCAATGGTTAAATATTGATATATCATGAGATAATATAGACAAGAATGGGGAGTGAACATAGTTTGTTAAAGGGGGATTTAAACACTATCATAGTCTTGGGAGTAAACATTAACTAAAGAAATGATGAAATATGGAGTGAACCTAATCCACGATGGGAATTTTTTAACTGTAATATTCTTATAATTAAACCTTGAATAAATAAATGACTCTATATGTTTTTGTGTATTCCATAAATTTATGCCTTATTATTATGATATGTTCTCATGGGTCAGGATCGATTATTGATGATTTTTCACTTTTATAACTTATTTATTTTGTTATAACAAGACCTTATGTCATGATTCATTATTAGTGATATTTTCCTAATTAGGTAAAACTTTAATAAGATATGATCATGTTCTTATACTCTTATTCTTATATTATGCACACTTATGATCATTGATTGATATCTCCTATGTGTACCCATACTAGGAATATGATCTCACCCTTTCTTATGTTTCAAATTACATAGGTTATAAATAAAGGTTTTAATTTGGGTATTTCTAATAAAGGTTTCATGTGAGAAGAACTTTATGGAATATGTTGAAGATAATTTATGAAATAAGTTCCTTATATATTTAGTCTCCAAATAAACTAGACCTTTATGCTTCTAGGGTGTGTATTATTATGTGATGTATTTAATATTCATTTAAAATGATGTAATATTTATTTATATAAATCTTGTGTCGCATCAATTGGTATAAAAGTGGGGTTTAATTATTTTTTAAGATTAGTAATAGAAAACTTTGGTGAAAACCCCAGGTATAAGTCTATGTATAGGATAACATCCTCATGTTTTAGTAAAGTAGATATTGTGTAGTTTATTAAAAAAATAAATCCATATTTGTATGGAAACAAGTTAATTTAGGCTCTAGAATATATGTACATATGGTGAATAACCTGGAAAAGGGAAAGTTGGGTATCAACTCAATCTTCACTTAGTGCATGATAAAGAGGCATAACTACATACCTTTTTTTACACACCCATGGGATATGATTTGGTTAATTCATATTATCTTTATAAACCATTATGATTACTGAGAGAATAGAATATATAACAACATATGATAACCCATATTTATATGAGATGAATATAAAGTATCATAGTTTTAATGAAGGTTTTATAATAGAATACATCATGAGAATTACTTTCATAATCATATGATTCCTTAGTCAAATTATTGATGTTTTATACTCACACTAGTCATTTTGGATTTAGTACATATCTAAAAATAAGTGAAATAATGTTAATAATGAATGTTTCATCATTTCAATGAGAATACACAAGAGAAACCAAATAAAATAGAAGTTGGTATGTGAAATCTTATGGATATGATCACCCAACTCTCTCAATAAAATAATTATAACATGAATCATACTAAACTTACAAATGGATAAAGGAAGGATCCACTCACAATTGAGTAATTTAAGTGAAAATATTATACATCCTTTCATGGTTTTGATGATTAGGCTATGATAATGATATTTTGTTTGTGTATAATTTGGAAGGTGAAGTTGATCAATAGTGAACTATTGTCAATATTATGAGGAAAGATGAAAAAAATGACTACATGAAATGTAAATAGTTTATGAAGGTATTTTTAAATAAATATTTTCCTCAAAATCATCACACTAATATAGATAAGTAATTTCTTGAACTGTAGTAGATGGATGATTAATCAATTACTACCTATGAGTAAAATTTCACTAAACATTAAAGGTATGATTCAGGTTTAATCATTATCCTTAAAAAAAGCTCACTAATTCTTTAGTTTCTTATGACCAAGTATCCAGAATAAATTTTCAATAAGATAATTTTATAACTATTAAGAAACCATTTGATGTTCTCTCAAGATATAAATTGGTAATACATAGTCTCTTTGTTCTTAAGGATTTGGGGATTAGAAGGGGAAAATATAATATCAATGGAATTATAATAATAATACCCATGGATGAAAGAAAATTAATCTTCCTTCATTATAGAAGTGTGGAAGGAATAATGGAAGTAATTTCCTTATTAGTTTTGATAAAAAAAATTAGAATGTAAAAGAAGGTCTTTAAGAAAGATAATGTGTGTGTAAAGTCAATAGTCCAGACAATGAAATGAATGGATAGAAATCTCAACTGAATGTGTAACCCACAATCCAATTCTATAATTAAAAGGATTAAATAAATTATTCTAGTCATTGAATGAATATGAAGGTTAATGATGAAAATTAGTGTTAGAAACCTCTTAATCCAAGTTACAAAGGGAAATATCATGGAATCAAAATTTTGGAAGTCATCAGGATAATGTAGTGGTGAATGGTACAGTTACTATCCACTCTAGAATTGAAAATGTCTTATTTGATTCTTACTCTACCCAATATTTTTTATATGAAGAATTTTATAATGGTATGACCTCATCACTTGAATTATTATATGTGTACTTATAAGTAAAAACTTCAAATGGTACAATGATTTCATTTAAGTCTATATCTCCTCTCTAATATAAATTTTTGGGAATATGCTTCCTAATAATATTATTATTCACCTTCTATTTGAATTTGATATTATTTTGGGAATGGATTGGATCTATTTATATATATCCCATATCAATTTACAATGTTCAAAATTCACATTTCATAATCTAAATCAACATATGGTCATATTTTAGTCTGAGGATGAATATGAACATCCAATGGAAATTACTTCTATTGTATGGATATTACTACCTATTCATGAGGGATATTTATCATAAATGGTTGGGTATAAACTAAATATTAATGATATTAATACTATTTGGGAATATTAAGATGTATTTTATGAAGACTTTTTGAGTCTTCATCCAAATTGTAATGTTGACATTTCAATAGAATTCATACCTGGTGTTATACCTATTTCATAAACTCTATATAGAATAGTCCCATTTGAGTTGTTTGGATTGAATAATCAACACTAGGAAAATCTTGATAATGAATTCATATTCCTGAATGCATAAACATAGGGTGTGTCTATTCTTTTTTCTAATAAGAAATATGTTTCAATGAATGTTTTCATTGATTATCAGGAACTTAGAAAGAACAATATTAAGAGCAAGTATCTTCAACCCTATATTGATTATCTTTTTGATAAATTTTGAGGATCTAAATATTTTTATAAAATTTAACTTTATTCGATATCTCATCAATTGAGGGTAAATAAGGAGTATATACCCAATATATCCTTATATACAAGGTTTGGTCATTATGAATTTTTATTGATTCTAATTGGACTTACCAATTCTAATACTATCTTTTTGGATTTAATCAATAGAGTCTCTAGAGATTACATTGATCAGATTATGGTAGTATTTATAGATGATATTTTTATATATTCCAATATAAATAAAGAGAGTTGATATTATTTTAGGATTTTGTTGAATACCTTGAGGAAGCATAAGTCTCATTCCAAAGTTATAAAGATTGAATTTTAGTTACAGAACATTTCATTCATGGTTCATATAATCTCATGTAAGGGTATATTAGTGGATCCTTCAAAGATAAAATTTATTGATAAATGGTTAAGACCAACCATGGTGATAGAGATAAATATCTTCTTGGGTTATCAAGATACAATAAAAGTTTTTTGAGAATTTTATCATGGATATCAAATGTAATAACAATGTTAACTTGGAAAGGAACTAAGTTCCATTTGACAGAAAAAAGTAAAGAAAGTTTCAAAGAACTGATAAGAAGGTTTTTTAGTGAAACTATGATTACACTACCCTATGGTGGAGATGAATTTATGATCTATAATTATGCATGGAATAAGTTAATGGGTTTTATCATAATTCAAAATGATATTTTAATAGCTTATTACTCACTCTAATTGAACATTCATCAAAAAAATTACTAGGATCATTATTTGTAATTGGAATAATAAATTATTTCATTGAAAATATAAAGGCTTTTTTGATAATGAAATATGTGATATATATAATAATAATAAATTCATTAAGTATATATTCACAAGAAATTATTTATATATTCACCAAATGATAGGGTGAAAGTTGATTAAATATAATGATTTCTCAATACATTACCACCCTGTGAAGGTGAACAAGGTGGTTAATGCTTTGATTTAGAGTGAAAAAGCTAATTTTTACATGATGAGGATTTAAATAGATCCAATAATTGTGGATTTTAAATAGATGGGTCTTGAAATAATGAGTAAGTAGGATATATCATATCTTTATCAAATGAATAAATCCCTCCATGTGAGGATTAAAGTGGTGTAGAAGAAAAATATGGATCTATAAAAGATGGTGAGGAATGTTATAGAGTTAATCCATGATTGTCATAGAATGATAAGGTTTATAAATTGAGTATGTTTCCAAAAAATACACATTTTTAGGAATGAGTTATTAGATGAATCTTACAGTTTATCATTCTCCATTCATCTTTCAAGTATGAATTTGTATAGAGATATGAAAGAGTATTTCTAGTGGTACAACATAAAAAAGGGATATTCTAGGGTATATATATTAATTCCTGGTATATTACCAAGTTAAGTATGAGAGATAGAATTATAATAGTATTTAAAACCATTACCCATAGCATAATGGAAATGGAAAAACATCACTATTGATTTGATCAGCTCACTCACCAAAACATCTAAAATCTATAATGATATTTGGGTTTTAGTCAACTAACTTATGAAGTCAGAACATTTAATTACTATCAGATAATATTTAACTATTGATTAACTTTTAATGATATACATTAAGGAAGTGGTAAGGTTATATGGGGTACAACATTCTATTATATTAGATTAGGATATTAGGTTAACCTTGAAGATATAGATAAGTATTCAAAAAACTATGATTATAGAGTCAAAATTCAGCACGGTATATCATCCTCAGATATATATATATACTATGAGGACTATTCAAACCCTATAATATGTGTTGAGGGCTTTTTATATAGATTTCAGAGGTTATTGGGATCAATAATTTTCTATTGTTGAGATTTCTTATAATAATATCTTTTACTCAATAATTCATATGGGTCCTTGTGAATAAATTTATGAAAATAAGTGAATAACTCCAATGTGTTAGGATGAAGTTTTAGAATCAATGTTATTGGGACCTAAGCAAGCTGGAGAAATGGAAGACAAGTTCTCATCCATTCAGCAACACACCAGGTAATCTCATAGTTGATAGAAAATTCATGTTGATAATCATTATAAAGATCTATAGTTTAAAGTTGGTGAAAATTTAATTCTATGAATATCTCATTATAAGAATGTTATGATATTTTGAAAGAAGTGTAAGTTGATCCCTATATATATTGGTACCATTAATATTCTTTATCATATTGAGATGGTAGCTTATCTATTATTTTTTCCATCAAAACTCTCTTGAGTTCTATATGTGTTTATTTTATCTCTATAATGGAAGTACATAACTGATCCTTCATATGTAATGAACCCAAAGGTCACACCACTATAGAATGATCCCTCTTATGAGGATCAATAGATATAGAGTCTATATCCAGGGGAAAAACTTTATTAAACAATCTCAGTCACCTGGTCAATGTTTTGTATAAAATTAATACATTTGAGGAATCTATAAGGTAACTTAAAGATGTGACGAGGTAAATTTATACTTAATTGGTTTTATCATAGTGATATAATTTAGACGGTGAAATTCTGATAAGGGGTGGAGTGTAACACCCTGAGATTTTAGGATATATTTTTCATTAATAAATCTGATGTGTTTGATAGCTTATAAAAAATGAAACCATGAAAATATATGAATATAGATTATGAATTATATAATTAACAACAATATATATCATTTAATTGTGATATAATTATCTAAAATAATTTATAATTCACATATAAAATATTACTAATCCTAGAGAACTATTTTGAAATATTTTGTTTAAGATAATTGTTTTATCCTAAATGTTTTATTTCAAAAATTAATTTATAGTATTAAATCTATGAAAGAATATTTTTTTAAATGTATAAAATAAATTTATTATTTATCAACTAGATAGAAATGAAAAATAAAATAAGTTGAAGGTAAAAATATATTTTTTTCTAAAAAAATATTTTTATGCACCCATTGGGTTTTTATCTTAATAAATTAAATTTATCATTAATGATGACTTATATTAATGAAATTTTTAAACAATATATTCAATAAAATATTTTATCATTCATCCAATGGTTGTTACTTGGCAAGAAATTTGATTAAATTTATTTTTATACTTATAAATGAATTTCATTAAAATTGATTTTTACTATTTTATGCCTATAAATTAGAATTAATTTCTAGCACTTATAAGAATTGAATATTGAAAATTTTCTTCCATATTTTGAATCATTATAATTAATATAAGGTTATATTTTCAACTTAATATTTTCCATAATGAATAGTAACAATGGTGAAAATATTATCACCACGATAAACGTTAAAAGGTTAATGAGGGGTTAAACTAAATAGATAAGGGTTAAAATAACATAAAAATTTTATAAAACTAATTGGATGAATTAATTTGGATCTTATATCATCCCATATTAAAACTTAAGAGATTTTTAAGCTACTTTCACATGATATTGATTTTATTATTTATAGAGTTAATATTTTCATTTTTTATGTATGTTTTAATGATTTAATCCCTTAAAATTAATCAATTTGAGATTATTTTCATAATTTTTGTATTTTTAGTGGATTTTGGGCTTAATTGGGAAATTGGTTAATTTTTGAAATTTAGCAATTTTCTAGAGCTTCTATATTTGGGGTATTTATTTTACAATTTTGATCCAAATTTAGTGATTAATTTTTTTAGACTTTCTTTAATTGTTTTATTAAACATTGTCTTCTAGGTCAAGATCCAATACGACACCCAGTGGACCAGAAAAATCAATCAAGAAGAAAAAGTTTTTTTACTGATAGAATGGACCCCATATTAGTTAATGAAAAATATCTCAGCCTAAATAAATCTAAATAAATTGATTCAAGTTGTATTGGAAATAGGACTCTAAGGTTCATCTTCAAAGTAAATTTAATAAAGGAAATCTATCATTAAGGCATCCATTTCATGTGCCAAATTGGAGGTAGTTGAGTAGTCTCCTCAGGAAAAAAAATCATCAGTAATTCAGTCATAACTTCTTTTACACTAGTTCAAATATGGTGAGAGTTTTTGGAAGCATGAGAAAGATATTGGGGAACAAATTTTATGAAGTAACCTACCCGATATCTATCCATTTATGATGCTAAATTGACTCAAAATTTTAGAAAATTTAATCCAGAGGGAAAACTTTCCACCCTTTAGGCTTATTTATATGAGTATCCACTTCTATTCAAGATATTTGAAGAAGGTGTAAGATGGGATGTTCTAGAGGATTGGAGTATTTAAGTGATTTTTATTTTTTATTTTCTCTTTTATTAGTTTTTTTTTTGCTATATTATTCCCCTTTCAACTCTATTTCCCTTCACATGGAGGGGTAAAACCTTTGAGTGATTGGGGAAGGGGGGTTTCACTTTTTTAATGTCAGAGTCTTGAACATTAATGTAAAACTATATTTTTCTAAAAAATTATTTATATTTTCACTATTTACTAATTCTATTAATGAAATTGTGTTTTGGTTTTTGGTTTATTCATTATTTATAGCTTTGGTTGAGGAACTTTTAACTCCCTCTGCCTAGTGAAATTTGTCTCGATCGAGCAGATTATGTTAGGTGGTGAATATATAGAGATCTTTGGAATTTTTGTGGAACTAGTGAGTCATTTATATATTTATAAGGATCAATAATTCTTAATTGGTACTTGTCTTATTTGTTTATGAATTTTTTCTTAACTTCCATGCACATAAGAGTGGGTTTCTTTTCTTTCTTCAACCAAGGGTGATTGATAACTCAATTGAGGAGTCTCTCCTTTATTATTCAATAGGTAGAAAGGGTGAATAATTTTTATGATGATTATTACATTTAAAAATATGATCCTACACTAACTACATCACTCTATTCATCCACTTGTGTTCAAACATTATTTTCAATTTCTTTCTTTCTTTTTAAACTCAAACAATTTCAAAAACAATCTCTTCTGCTTTCTCAAATTTAAGTGACAAATGTAATTGTTGTGCATTCCTATATATAGATAACCTAGGTTATGAACATTACTGCATTTTAACTTGGTTATTTTTCTTGTCACACCCCATGATATGCATGTTTCAAAACATGGCGTCATTATCTGGGAGGTAGTTCCAAAAAAAATCTTCTTTCTCTCCTTTTTTATTTTCTGATTTTCTCTTCAAAATTGCATAACTAGAACCTTAAACACTAAACCTTTCCCCCTTTATCCTTAAATTTAAAGAAACTTGTTGAATATAATTATAAATATTAATTTTTAATCTGAATTTGAGGACATTTCTCTTGCAGGCTTGAGTGAAACTTCAAGCGTTCACTCTAAGCATGTCACAATGGATGGAAATCAAAACCCAACCCTTAAATACATTTTTGACCCACAATTCCTTAATAAAAATAATCATCTTTTCATTTCAGTATTAAAAATTATTTTGAATTTAAACCTAACATGATTCCATTACTTCCAAAGTTTCATGGAATGGTAGGTGAAGATCCCAGCAAACATATTAAATATTTAACCTATGTCTGCTCAACCTTTATACCCTATGGAGTGGCTAAGGAACAAGTAAAGTTGAAGGTATTATCGTTTTCATTAGAAGGGTTTGACAAAGAATGGTTGTATGGTCTACAAACTAGATATATGGATGATTGGATTAACTTGGTGATATGTTTCATACAAATATTCTTCCCTGCATCCATAAGCACAGCCATCAAAAAGGTGATCTATGCCTTTAGGCAGTCATATAGAGAAACCCTTTATGAGTATTGGGAAAGATTTAAAAAATTATGTTCCAACTGTACACATCAATAAATTGAGGATCATCACTTTCTTGACTTATTTAATCAAGGATTAATGGAAAGTGACAGAAACCTTCTGGATGCATTATCCGGACGTGCATTTATTGACAAGTCACCAGAAGAAGCTAAGGGTTTGATTGGGAAGATCTATCAGAACTCGCAATAGTTTGGTATAAGAGGTACTGGTACAAGAGAAATTCATGAGGTAAGAACTTATAATTCATCTCATTTATGGGAAACTAAGATTTATTATATATCTAGTATGGTGAGACAGTTGGCCTAGATTAATGTGAGTGATCAATAAGCACTGGATAAGGTATTTGGTTTGTTCTCATCACCTAATCATTTCACAGACCAATGTGTTGAAATATAGGGAATATAAACTTGTGTGGTAGCCTTTCAAGTGAGTTAGTTCCAAAAAAAATCAAAGATTGAGAGAGCCTAACCATGTTCAATATGGGTTTGAAAATTATAAAAATCAAGCTAGAACCTCAAACCAAAAACAGTTCGAAAACGAACCCCCATTCTAGAAACAATTCCAAAACCCACCACCATTTCAAAAAAATCAATCTTATAAACAGGGTTCACACCACCAACCAACCACTTTCCCAAGACCCTATAAGTAGACATCAACCATCACACAACCCTTAATTCTTAACCAATAGTAGATATCTGATATTGAGTGGATAAAAGACACCATAAAGGATTTTTCCAATAAGTTCAAAAGTCTCTTGGACTTCCTAACCAAAAATCCTACGAAACTCCCTTCTTAAAAAATATAAAAACCAAAAGATAATGTCATTATGATAACAATAATAAGTGGAAAGTAAATATCACCACCATAATACCATGAACCTTAAACAATAACACCTTATTTGAGGGGTAATAAAGTTGTAAATTCAAAAAATTCTGTAAAAATGCACCGTGAAGAATAGAAGAAAGAGGATGGGGAGAAGGGTAGACCAAGGAATAAGAGATAATAAACACCATTGAAATGGAAACAAAGGGTGAATAAATACTTACCCCTACCATTTCTATTGAGGATGATTGAATCAATGAAATTCTAGGAAGAATCGCTTCAAAAAGAAATTCTAGAAACCTTCCAAAAAGTGGAAATTAATATCCCTCTTATTGAATCACTCAAAAAAAATCCAAAGTATACTAAATTTTTTAAGGATCTATTCACCAAGAAGAGGATAATTCAATGTAATTAAAGGATTAACTTGGGAATAAGTGTCTCATCCCTTATTACACCATAATTTTTAACCAAATATCAATATATAGGGACATTTTTCATTCCATGAACCATTGGTTCTTTAAATTTATCAAATGATTTGTGTGATCTAGGTGTTTAAATTAATGTATTAACTTAATTATTATACACTTCTTTGAATATGTGAGACTTAAAGACCACAAGAGTGGTGTTCAACTTTCAAACTGATCCACATTCTTCCCAACAGGAGTTCTGGAGGATGTCCTTGTGAAAGTCAAAGATCTCTTATTCCCAGCTAACTACTCTATCCTAAATATGGAAGAATATAGGAGACCATCACACTCACCCATCATATTAGGGAGACCTTTTTTTAATATCTCCAAAACCATCATCAACGTCCATGATGGGACAATCACCATGGAGTTTGGAGAGAGCACTATCCACTTCAATATTTTTGAATCCATGAGACACCCATAAGATGATCACTCCCTATTTTCATTATCCCATGAATTTGGTATGGAACCCATTGAAGAGTCAAGTGTGTTCCATAAATTCTTAGACTTAAGAGATACTTCTTTCATTGAGAATATCATTGAATATGTGGATGTCCAAAATGATGGATAGTCTAATTTCAAGTGGTAGGAAAAGGTAAAATATGATTTTGTTGATGATTTGTTAAATAATGAAGAAGATTATATGGATTATTGTGTGTAGTAGTTACAACCCTTGTAATTGAGGAACGTTAGTTCAGCTTCATCCCTTGATCATCCCCCTGATCTAGAATTAAAACCACTCCCCACTAATTTGAAATATGTGTACCTTAGGTAGGGAGATAAATTACCCGTGATAATTGCTAATAATCTGTCTAAAACTTGAGAAAAATAATTTATTGATATTTTGAGAGATAATTTCCAATAAATGGGGTGTATTTTAGGTGATATCCCTGGAATAAACCCCAAAAAAATTCTCACATAGAATTTTTATTGATGGAGATTCCAAACCAATCACACTACCCCAAAGGAGGTTAAATACCACCTTGATTGAGGTTGTGAATAAATAGATTGAGAATATCTTGGAAGTTGGGATCATCTATCCCATCTTAGATTCATAATGGGTTATTCTAATTCATGTAGTTCCAAAAAAACTAGACTACCCTTTATGAGGAATAAAAATACTGAATTAACCACAATAAGAAATTAGAATAGTTGGAGAGTATGCATTGATTTTAGGAAGTTGAATCAGTCCTCTCGGAAAGATAATTTCCCCATTCCCTTCATTGATCAAATATTAGAGATATTGTTAGGGAGAACTCATTATTACTTTTTGGATGGAATTTCATGCTATTTTCAAATATTGATTACTCTTGAGGATCAAGATAAGACAACCTCTACTTGTCCCTTTGGAACTTTTAAATATAAAAGGATGTAATTTGGATTATTTAATACTCCAAGTACATTTCAAAGGTTCATGGTAATAATATACAATGATCATATAGAATATTTTTTAGAGTTTTTCTTGGATGATTTCACAATTTTTGGAAACTCTTTTGACCATTTTTTGAAAAATCTAGAAAAAGTTTTGAAAACCTGTATTGAAAAGAATATTTTTTTAAATTTTGAAAAGTGTCTTTTAGTGGTTTATATAAGAATTTTACTTGGTAATTTCATTTCCAAAAATATAATTGAAGTTGATAAATCAAAAAATGAAGTACTAAATTATTTTCCTTACCCAACTTGTGTGAAGCATGTTAGATCATTTTTAGGACATGAAGGACTCTACATGAGGTTTATCAAAGATTTCAATAATATTCCTCTCTCTATATCTAGATTGATTTTGAAATATGATTATTTGTATTTCAATAGTCCATTTATGGAATCCTTTGATAATCTGATAAGGAGATTTATTACTCCACCCATGATGCAGCCACAAAATTTGGAAGAACCATTTGAGATACTATGTGATGCTTCTAATCAAGCAGTTGGATCAGTCCTTTATCAGTAAATTGACGATAGGAAACATGCCATTTCCTATTCCCCAAGAACCCTGTATGTGGATAAATTCAACTACACAACCACATAAAAGGATTTTTTAGCAGTTTTTTTTTCTTTATAAAGAGTTAGATCATATCTTCTTGGAACTAATGTCAATGTGTTTTCTGATCATTCAAATCTTAGGTACTTGATGAAGAAGGATAAAGATAAACTGAGACTATTGAGATGGATGTTACTGTTATAGGAGTTCAACATATAAATCAAGGATAATAAGGGATATGAGAACCAAGTGGCTGATCATTTAAGAAGATTTCCTAACACTTTTGAAGCTAAAATTCCAAAAAAAAAGAACCATTGAATGATCACCTTCCAGTAGAAAATTTGTACTTGGTTAAATGAGAAGTGCCTTGGTATGCTGACATGGTCAATTATCTAGTAACATATTAGGTCCCATATCATTTCAAATCTCACCAAATTCACAAAGTAAAAGATGAATATAGATATTGAATTTGGGATGATCCATTTCTTTGGAATATTTTCAATAACCAAGTGATAAGAATATATTTTCCTAAAAGTTAAATTGGTTATGTCTTTGAGTTTTTTCACACTATATCTTGTGTAGGGAACTTTGGACCTCAAATTACAGAAATTAAGGTTTTAGAATCTAGATTTTATTGGCCCACCCTTTTTATAAATTCTCATAAAATTTGCAAAATGTGTCAAAAATGTCAGTTTTTTGAAAAAAATTCAAAGACACAAGAAATTCCCCCAAAACCACTAAATTTTTTAAGATTTTTGAATTATGGGGGATATATTTTATGGGACCTTTTCCAATTTCATTTGTAAATTATTATATCTTGCTTGAAATTTATTATGTATCTACATTGGTGGAATAAAAAGCTACCAGGACTGATGATTCTAAAGTTGTTTGTGATTTTGTCAAGACTAACACATCCTGTAGGTTTGGAGTTACCAGATCCATCATTAGTGACCAAGGGACTCACATTTTCAATAGGAGAATAGAGGATTTTTTGAAGAAGCATGTGGTGCATCATAAAACATTAACTTCCTATCACCCACATACAAATGGTCAAGCTGAAGTGTCCAATAGGGAAATGAAAGAAATTTTGGAGAATACTATTAAACCAAATAGGAAGGATTGGAGCCAAAGGTTGGAAGACAGATTATGGGCTTATAGGAAAGCCTACAAAATCAGGATTGGATTGAGTCCATATAGGATGATTTATGGGGGGGAAAATCACCTACCAGTGGAATTGAAGCATAAGGCGTATTGGGATGTTAGGAATATGAATTGGGATCTTTAAAGTGCTAGGAAAGAGAGAAGGTTGTAGTTATAGAAGCTGGAGGAAATTATAGGGGAATATTTTGAAAATTATAGGATTTAAAAATAGGTAATAATAGTGTCTCAAGATAAGCTTATCCAACCAAAATACTTCCATCCTGGAGAAAAATTGTTGTTATTCAACTCAAGACTCAAGCTCATGCCAAGTAAATTTTATTCATATGGGAGGGTCCATTCATGGTTACTCATGTATATCCTTTAGATGCTGTAAAAATTGGGAAGGATGGAGAGTAGGATCCATTCACTGTTAATGGACACAGTCTAAAGAAATTTCATGAGACCATTCCATCATATCCAATATAGGAGATCACACTCCTCTAACCTGTCTATAAATAAAATCCATCAGGTTGTACCTATCCTTTACACTTACTTATTGTTGTGTTTCATTTAAAAATATGATTACATGTTAAATCCATTTGAATACATTGTGGAAACTGCATAATTTAAGTGTAGGGGAGGGAACCTTGGTAGTTTAGGATTTTCATTTGTTGTTTATTTTTCTATTTTCAAAAAAAATTGTTTATTTTTTCAAATTTTTGTGTGTTTGTTTTTAAATTTTTGTGTGATTTTGAAACTTTTCATATGAAATGATTATCATTTCAATTTTGAAAATCCATTTCAATGAGTAAACCAATTTATTTTATGAAACTAAGCTTAAATTAATGATTAAAATGAATTTTTTTTAAGTTAAAATATTTGGTAATTTCCTGAAAAGTAATTTGATTTTTTAATCTCATGCCACTTCTCACTGTCTTTATCTTTCATATCATTTTCCTATGAGGATTATGAACGATTGTTTTCATATTCTTTTCATTCACCTCACTTCTTGATAAAACAAAACCATGCTTTCTTTAACCAAAATTTGATTTATTTCTTCCAAAACTTGAGGGTTTCAGGTACTTTTGTTTTAAATGATTAAGGCATTTCTTTGGTTTTTAAGCACCATTTTCAATAGAATCATTTTTCATTATGTCCTTACTTGTACATTTAATCCTTTTAGACTTTACAATCCATGAATATCCTATTATGTTAGCCACATTACAATCCAATTTTCCCTATCCAGCCAGCTCTTGAAGTGAAATTACATGATCTAGTGGAACTTATGTGTGGGGGGAAGACATCTTGTATTATGATACCTCATTTCGTGATACTTTGGGTGGAAAATAAAATGTTGAAGAGATGTTTTTTCTACAGAAAAAAAAACATTATATTGAAATGTGTTCTCTTTCTGGATCTTTTAAGAAAAAAGAAGTTGCACATTTTTGGATCTTCTAATGGAGGAACAAATTTGTGCCTTTTTGGAGTTTCAAGAAAAATTATGATTGAGATTATTGAAATTTTTTATGCTGAAATTCAGAATGGTTTGCACTTTACTTGAGTTTTCATGATGATGAAGATTATTTTATATTAAGGGGAGTGAGGAGGATACCATACTTGAGTGTAAATTACAATCATTCAATTTTTCTTCAAAAAGAACCAAAACCTCGTCATTCGACCTCAGAATTTTTCACATAAAAATACAACCACCCAGAAGCCATAGAACAACCTTCAAAATTCCTCATGACAAATTCATTTCCTTAACCCACATCGGGTGGATATATAGGAATTTATCAAGAATATGGTGACCCTTTCATGAGTGTGGATTAGAAAAACATTGTTTGACATTAACATTTGTGAGATGAGAGAAAATTCATGTGAGGTAGGTGTCTTGTGTGCATATGAGGATAAATGAAGAGGGAAAATATTGAAAGATATAAATTGAGAACTTTTAATGATGGTTTTTTTGAGGCATGGTATCTTTTGTTTTTTGTTCTGGAATTGGTGGATCTCATGATCATGTGTTTTGAATTTTCATTAATTAAATTTTGATGCTTACTTTTCTAGGAGTCCGAGTCTTAAGTGTTGGGGGATTAATATAGTTAATATTTTAATTATTTTTCAAGTGGTTTTAATTATTTAACTACTTATAATTGATTAATTTTAACTAATTTTCATCATTTTAGTCTTTTTAGTGGATTTTTGGCTTAATTATGAAAATTGGTTAATTCTGGAAGTGTAGTAGTTTTCTAGAGATTCTATATTTCAGGTATATCTTTTACAATTTTGATTAAAATAGAGTGATTCCTTTTTTTAGTCTTTCCTATCTTATGGTATTAAGCTTTTTATTTTGGACCCAGATCCAATTCGATACCTAATGGCCCAAAAAAATAAATCAAGTGGAAAATGTTTTCTAGCCGACAAAATGGACTCAACCTTAGTTAATGAATAATATATCGGTCTAGAGAACTTTGAATGAAGTGATTCTAGATTTATTGGAAATAGAACTCCTAGAATCATCTTATCAGTACATTTTATAAAGAAATTTGTTCATTAAGGTATCCATCATATGCTTCAAAGTGGAGAGATTTGATCAGTCTCCTCATGCATAAAAATTATTCATCAATAATTTTATAATAAAATTTTTGAAACTTGTTAAAATATGGTTATATTTTATGGGAGAATGAGAAATATATATGTTAAAAACTTTTATGAATTAACCTTCCTCATATTAGACCATTTATAATGCTAAATTTACTTAAAATTTCTGAGAAATGAATCTAGAGGGAAAATTTTCCACCCCTCAAGCCTATTAATATGAGGATCCACTTCCATTCAAGGTGGTTGAATAATGTGAAAGAGGGGTTGTGTTTGAGTATTGGAACTTAAATTTATTTTTATTTTATCTTTTATCTTTTCTTAGTTTCATTATGCTCTTTTCTTCCCCTTTCAAATCTATTACACTTCATATGGAGGGGTAAAACCTTTGAGTGATCGAGGAAGGGGGAGTTTCACTTTTATAATGTAAAAGTATTGAATTATAATTTAAAACTATCTTTTTCTATTAAATTATTTATATTTTTAGTGTTTCACAATTCACTTAATGTGATTATTTATTGTTTTTTAGTGTATTCATTATTTATAGATTTGGTTGAAGAACTTTTAACTCCCTCCACTTAGTGCAATTTGTCTCGATAGAGCATATTGTGTTAGGTGGTGTGTGTCTATCGATCGTTGAAATGTGTGTAGAACTATTAAATCATTTATAGATTTATAAGAATCAAAAATTAATGATCAGTACTTTCCTTGGTTGTTTAGGAATTTTTTATTAACTTCCATGCACATAAGAGTGGGTTCCTTTTCATTCTTTAACCAAGGGTGATTGATAACTTGATTGAGGAGTCTCTCATTTATTATTCAATAGTTATAGAGGGTAAATTATTTTTATGATTATTATTAAATTTAAAAAATTTATCCTACCCTAACCCCATTACTCTCTTCATCCACTTGTTTTCAAGCTTTATTTTCAATCACTTTCTTTCTTTTTAAACTCAAACAATTTCAAAAATAACCTCTTCTACTTTCTCAAATTTAAGTGACAAATGTAATTGTTGTGCATTCATCTATGGAGACAACCTAGGATACCCAAATTACTTCATTTTAACATAGGTAATATTTTTTTCTCACACCCCATGACAGGAACGTGTCAATTATATTTTAAAATTCTTAATAATTACAAATATGTCACCCCCTTCACTTATAAAAGGACACCTCCTCTCCTCTATTCACCACACTACTTGATCAATTTATCTCAACCAATATTTACAAATCCAAAAAAATATTTCCACGACCTTGAGGTGTTTAACTTTCCAAAATTCCCATCTAGTAATCCTTAAGGTGCATTTCATAGAAGAATTCCCAAAGAAGAGGTATATGTCCTTACAGATATTTTTAATGTTTCTTTCTTCACAAAAATACTAAAAATGTTATATAATTATAATAAAATGATGAAATAAATGTATTTAATATACTGAGATGTTTTTTTAATGTTATAATCATTTTCTTTTTCTTCCCCATATGTTTAAAAATTATATCATCGCTTGTGTGTACGTGTGGACTACCACCTCTATAAAGTGATGCAACTCATTTCTCATTTCCTATTTAAATGAATGGTAATAATGATATATCTAATGATTATATATGATATTTTTTATATAATTATGATTATATAAATTTTAATTATTATGTACATTTAATTCATTATATACATCAAAAAATGAAATCATCACTCATGCGTACGTGTGGACTACCATCTCCACAAATTGATGTAATTTATTTTTCAAAAACACTTTATATGAATGGTTATAAAAGTGTATATAATGAATAAATATTATAATTATTACATTATTAAGATTCTAGGTATCATTAAACCATGACCAAGGTGCAAGGACTAGAATTTTCAAACAAAAACATGCCTCGAAAACTGACCAATTTTAAACTGAATAAAGATTTTAAGGAAAATTTGTTTATAAAATGGTGATTGGGAATTATTATGGAATGATATTGTAATATTCATATTAATATGGTTCTAAAATAAATATATAATAAATATATATTCATTATACATGAGCTTTGATCACATGCGAAGCAAGGTGGGACCTAAGGTAAGGGTTTATCTTATAATCTCATTTATTTTTAGGATTTTCTATGCTAAATTTTAATTTATAACTCCCCAACCTAAACCACTATGTTTGATCTAAAGAGTCATAATATATAATGTGTTCTTTCCCTTATGCAAGATGTTACCAACTAGTAGTGTGGGTTTTAATTCCATTAGTGGGGATAATATACCCACAAAATCATATCCTTGCACTAATAATATTTATAGTATATAAAACAACATAGAGTAATCAAGAAGAATAATATAAGATCAGGTGGCATGTATTTCATACAAAAAATAAAAAACTCCCAATGTGATGATCCAAACCAAGGTAATAAGTTTGAGTAGTAAAATCAATAAATTCAGTATCAAAATTATATAGTTTTTCTCAACATCATCATGGAGTCTAATATTATATCTCATTAAGCCCCTATCATGGGGCATTTTCCCTTCACTGGATCCCTAGTCATGAAATATTTATTCACATAATAATGCCTCTATAGGGTGTGGGTAGTATTCCAATAGGTTTCTTCCAATACATCCTTAATATAAGTTCACATACTATATAAGAGTGTATTTAATGACATATGTAAATGATCGAACAAACAAACATCCACACATGTGTTGAGTCATCATATGCTAACCAAGACCCCATAAACCCCGTCAAAACCTACTTCAGAATGATATCAGTAAGGATGAAAATGTATATAAAATCAAGTTATACCTTTAATTAAATGTTACATATCCCACCTTGATGGTTATCATTATCAGAATCACTATATTCCACACCCTTCCAGTGGTCATTATGCTCACGTGATGGTAAGTCCCACCTGACATGTTTAAAAAAATTGGATAACACACCACTGCTACATGGAATACTAAAAATTTTTATTATTTCCAATGGATTCTCAATTACCATTCATGGTCTACTCCTACATCAATATACATTTCTATGATCCAACTCATAACATCAAATGATAAATAGTATGTATCCATCACCATGTCATTAATATCCCCCTCCAAGGGTTCGTCTAACTGAAACTAATAAACCAGTTTATCCTAATACATAAAGAATGGTTCTATGGAAAATGAAATACCATATAAATATACAGCATAGAAAGGAATATAATTCATAAAAATAATAGTTCTCAAAAGGATACACATAAATCATGTGGTAACAAATCAAGAATGGGTCTTAAGGGACACTCACAAACCTGTAGGAAATATACATGAAGCAAGGGTATCAAGAAAGAACCATAAAATAATGAAATAATCATATACAATATATATGTTGAGGAACATTCTAGCACAAGATCAATGACAATTTCAAGGTCCACCAATGGTGTCATCTCCTGAAACTTGTTCATACACTAACCAAAACAAGCTCACTCGCTAAGTACTCTTATAGATGATTTAATATAAATAATATGATTTATAGGTAAATACATTATTAAGTACAATATATTTGGTATAAAAACACTTACCCAATTATTATTACAAAAAATACTAGAATCTAACCCTAGTTGAAATAATAAGAAACCATCACTCTTGAAAATGACAAGAGGATAGGTCACTAAGGGAGCATCTTTAAGACGTTGTATAATTCCAAAAGTCCTAAAGAAGGTTGTTTATACACTGATTCAATAATTAAATCACTATAAAACACAAGGTATAATCATCAAATCCATAACAATATCATTCCTTGATCAAATAATAAAGAAGAGAGGAAATTCAGCAAAACAAAATGTCCCATCAAAGAGATTCATAGAGCTATCCAAATTCGAAAGAACATTCAAAGAAGGATGAGATGAGGCCTTATATTGATCAGTGAGAAGAAAATATCTTCCTAAACAATGAAGATAAAAAGGCTAATAGACCAATAAGATCATAAATCAAATAGTTTTCCAGATTTCTGATAAAATCATCTTATAATGAAGAAATCACTAAGTAAGGGTGTTTATTTTATTAATAGGGCTTATGAATCAATTAATAACCTTAATAAATTCCCAAAAATTAAACCCCACATGTTTTCCCACTATTTTTTATAATATTTATGGAATAAGAGTATTTAATTCATATGTTTCAAAAATCTTGAAACCCAAAGGGCTTAAACCATGACATGGTGGTGGATGTGGTGTTTTTGAGTTCATGTAAAATAGAATTTCCACTATAGTGTGTTGCTTAATTCTAATACATTTTACCCTCACCATGACTTCCACTATTCCATAGTGAGTCATAAAAATCCATGAACAACAAGGCCTTTCACCAAACATCATGACTTGTCCACAGCTTGGCCAAGCCATTACCCTTAAGCTATTGTAAACCAAGAACCACCATAGGTTATAATACAATATGGTGTTTCCTGTTTTTTCTATAAGAAGACATAAAATGTTCATTTAAGATTCCAAAAACTTCTCAAATCCCATATGTAATACCCAAAGATTCCATGGTAAACTTCTTTTTAAATAATTTAATAGTTTTCACTACACACAACACGTATTTCAAGCACACCATGACCTGTAAAAATAGCTATTTAAAAATAAGTTATAAATAGTATTAACCAAATAATGAAATTTATAAATTTTATTTTTCAAAATAGTCTTCATTTTTTGAATTTTAAACATTGAAATTTCCTTAGGGTGAATTTTTTGTATTTTTCTGAAAGTTTCAATTTTTGATGAATAGTGAAAAATACTGCATTGTTGTTAAAAAACCGACTTCTCATTTAAATAATTATTTTATTTTAAATTGAATTTAAAGTAACAATAGATACATAATATATATATCAGTATAATTTAGGTAATTAGAATTATTTTTATAATATAATTAGATATAAAAATTTATTAATATTTTGAACGTCTCTTTTACATGCCACTACTTGAAATTTGACTATTTGTGATGGGATATTTATGACGAGATCCCCTCGCAAAAACCTTTTTGCGACGAGGGCCCATCGCAAATATACTGTTGCAGAAAATGGCATCTCAACTAATATTTTTTACGATCGGCCCATCGCAAATTGATGTCCGATTAAATACATTATATATACAAGAAACTTTAGCGATGGGCCCATCGCAAAAAGTATTTGCGATGGGATACCAACCCATCGCAAATATCTTATATGGTATAAACCTTTTGTGATGGGCCCATCGCAAAAAAGTTATTGCGACGATAAAGAAACCAGTCGCAAATAAATTTTAAAAAATATATATAATCTATTTGTGATGGGCCCCCTATCGTAAATACTTTATAAAATAAAAAATATATATTAATATTATTAAAATAATAAAAAAATAAAAAATATTAAAATTCCCAATATTCAAAAAAATATATATAAAAAATCATAAAATATTATTATTATTGGTAAAATAAACAAATATAAAAAAAATATAATACTAATAATAAATAATAAAATATTAAAAATACTAAAAAAAATAATGCAATATTAACACCAATATAAAATAAAAAATCTATAAATAGTTTATATTACAACAAATGTTCAATTAAAATGTTTTTAACAGAACAAGAAAAAATACTTGGGGGTAGTCTTCTGGAGGAGCTGGAGGAGCTGGAGGAGATGGTGGAGGAAATTTCATCCCTAAATTATGAGTCAGACGGCGCATGTACTTCATCTACATGTGTTGCTACTGCTTCCATCGACACATGTCCTCCTTGTGTTGTTGATGCATCACTTCTTGTTACTTCTGCAAACTCTCTATAAGCTCAGTTTGAGCTTGCAACTTCTCCTGATACTGTGATCCAGAAGATGATACCTCTCCACGATCTCCTCTTGAGCTAGACGCTGACATCGCAGCAGTACCATAATAAGTCCCAGGATTCAAATGAGAGTCAATACCAACTACTCGACCCTTCTTCAAGGCATATTGGGTCGCTTACATCCATGATGCCTCCTCGAAATGGTGGGAACTAGTATGATCATTCATCTCAACCTGACTCTCAACCCATGTCTGAGAGGTTGTGGCCTCATATAACTCCTTCAGTTTCAATTTGAAATTAAAATAGTGAAAATATTATATGCAGTTAATTTTCAAACTAAAAAAGAAATAATACTAACCACAATATGACGTTGGTGATCCCCTCTAATCTCTCCAGTGGCTAGATCACGGTACATCCTCTGATAAACATCGTACTCTGTAATATCAGGATGCTTTACGGCCTATATGAATATAAAATAAATGGTTTACATGTAATGGTATATAAAATATTTAAAAAATATACTTTCCAGATGCTCCCTATGCGTATTGAATGTACGGCTACCAGCTCGATGTGTCACCTCCTGTCTCCCCCAGTTTTGTCGAACCAATGAAGATCTCCTCTGAAATCCACTACTCAACCAGTGTGAACATAATTCATCCCACACATGAGATTAAATGTAATCTAGTCGGTGGGCTCTACATGACTCATCAAATATTGTCACTCCTGCTTTCTTAATGGTTTTCCTTATCAAATTTTGCAAAAACTGACGGAAACGCTCACGCATAGACTGTTCCCATGCCTCTTGGATAGCACCACGCATGCTATCATCGATGGGATACCATAAACCCTACAAATAAATTATAATATTAAGTTATTAATTAAATAAATTTCTAAATAAATATTATTTATTTACGTATCAACCAATTATTGAACATTTCAAGCCTCACATCAACGATAATCTATTCACATGTGATCCATAGCTAAGAAAAATAATTGTGCAAGATAGCGCTCCCCTGTCCAACAGCTACATGCGAAAAACTGTGAAAAAAGAACAAATAATCAAACAATTAGTACATAAATATATTAATGAAAGCTAACTAAAATACACAGGTAATCATACCCCCCGTGTTTATGGATCGAAACCAAGATTTGGATGTCGTTTGGGGATAGTTTTAGGAATCATAAGTCGCGCAAGACTGCGCCCCCTCCACGTACCCCCTAAACCACCAGTAGCCTAAGGGTCAGATGATCCCAAACCCTCTTCATTCAAGGGTAGCTCAGCCTCCTCTAACTCACGAAGTAGATCAGGTTCCATCTAAAATACAAAATTATTGTTGTTAGTATATAGTTGAAAATAACTCTTACATATATATATATATATTAGTTATGATTATAACCAGTATTTAACTATGTCAATTTTCACCTTCATCATCATCTTCATATCTAACAATGTCAATGTCTTCATATTCATCATCATCATCATCAATATCCATATGAGTTTTTGTTTAATCATTTCTTTCTATTTCAAATTCATTTGTAACATCATTAACATCGTCGTCATCATTGAACCTCAATTGTGGGGTGCCATCATCGATATTCATGTCTCTTTGTGAAAAGGGTGGATTTTGAGTAGTCTCTTGAAAAATTTCAATTCCTTGTACTTAATCGGAACCACATTCAGTTTGAGTAAACTGATTTTCCTAAGATTTAATTTTTATTATTCTCCACCAATAACTCAGGTCTCTTCAAGTAGCACAGTACTTTGCATAATATATTTTATGTGCCTGTTGAGACAGTAAAAATGGTTCATTTACTACAAGAATACTTTTATATTTAATATCTATGATTCCATAAATCAGATGAACACGCAAGCCTCTCTCAGTATCTAACCACTGACATTTAAACATTGTTATGTAATTTTGTCCTAGATAACACAGTTCAATAATTTCATCCAGCATGTCATAAAAGTCTACTTCATTTTCTCTATGATGTGATCCTCTCAGGAAAACTCCATTGTTCATTGTTTTTTGATTCCTCATATGCACGTGTATGAAATCAAAAACCATTCACCACATATGCATTGTAATATTTAACCATTTTGGATAGTGGGTTACTCAATATACACAGTCGCTTATCAATTTTATCAGCATGTTGAGACACCTGAAAATTTTTAAAACAATTATCAATATAATAAATAATAAACTGAATTGATATGTTAAACCATCAATAATTTATGTTCCTAGTTTTTGAAACCATTGAGAAAAAATTTTCTGTTAGCGTTCTTCAAGAGAAGCTGCTATAATTTGTGGAAGATGTTTCTTGATATGATTATCATATAACCTAAAAATAAAATAAGTTCACTAACTATAACATAAATTATAGAATAAGTGATAGAAGCACTCACAGTATAAATGATTTCATTTCTTCACAATTGATCAGAACATATGTATGAGCTCTATAATGTTCATCATCTGAAATCCATCATTCATAAACTCCACCAAAGCAGAGCTCTGGCTAATTAAAAACTGATAATTGATTGTTCATTTCATCGTTATCATTCCCCTCATTCCATCCCATGTGGTTGTGTTTTGGGGAATATTCATATTTAAAATAATGAGAGTAAAAAAAAGTAATTTCCTCTTGAAAATAAGCTTCAGCAATTGAACCTTCAACTGATGCTTTATTACATACTTTTTTCTACAATTTTTGCATGCATCTCTTGAATGGGTACATCCATCGAAACTCTACCAGAACTCCACATTTAGCTTCATGTGGAAAATGTAATATCAGATGTTCCATTGAGTCATAGAAAGCTGGTAGAAATATTTTTTCCAGTTTACATATAATGACAATAGCATCTTCTTCCAGTTTACTTAGTGCATCATAGTCTGTTTTCACCGCACAAATGTCTCAAAAAAAAATATGATATGTCTGTTATCAAATCCCAAATCATATAATTCAAAAAACCTCTAAATCCAATAGGCATAATTCTTTCCATTATAACATGACAATCATGACTTTTTGATCCGTAATATGACTATTCTTAACACATTTACCCAAATTGGAAGCATAGCAATCTAGAAGTCTCAAATCTGCAGTCCACTAACAAAATAATAAGTGACTCTCTTTGGACAGTGTATAAGCTTCATTTGGCTTCATTAACCTCTATGATATGAAATTTTGAAAAAGTTCAAGTTCCAGTCGTCTACAAATTTTGGCAAGATATAATCGTGCCTTTACATTATCTTTGGTCTTACCAGGTGTATCAAAAACTATATGAAATAAATTATCAAAACATTTCTTCTCAATATACATGAAATTCAACATGTGGTGGACCAACAAATCAGACCAATATAAAAGATCCCAAAAAATGCTTTGTTTTCTCCAATTATGCTCTTTCCCAAAGCCATGAATTTTTTGTTGGTTTACTGTTGGCCCAAATGTGATGGGAGGTAATGAAAATACAACTGACTTTAACTCTGTACCTGAGATAATTTTTGAAGGTTCATCCCTTTCAATTGTGCCATTTTTGAAATGAGATTTTTTCTTTCAAAAAGGATGATCAGTTGGAAGAAATATGCGATGACAGTCAAAATATCAAGGTTTTTCCCATTGACGAGCATAAAGGATTTTTTGTCTTTCATAAAATAAGGACATGATTTTGATCCTTGTGTACTCTATCCAGATAACATGTCATGTGTTGGGAAGTTACTAATCATCTACATCAATGCAGCTTTTAATATGAATTTTTATTTCGCAGCAACATCATATGTACTAACACTATTACTCCACAATGAATTTAACTCATCAATAAATGGTTTAAAATAAGTATCAATATTCTTTTTTGGATGTCCTCGAATTAATAAGGTCAAAAAGATATAGGGCTCCTTCATCAACATCCATTGAGGTAAACTATACGAAGTTATAAAGACATGACAACATGAATACTAACTACCGTAAGAATCAAACGGATAGAAACTATCTGTAGAAAGACCCAATCTCACAATTCGGGATTCTAAAGAAAAATACAGATGCAGTCAGTCAAAAATTTTCCATGAATCACCATCATATGGATGATTCAAGCTTTTATCGGTAAAAATCTTGGTTTTGTGCCATGACATCATTGATGTTGTGTTCTGAGACATAAACAAACACTGCAACCTAGCTTTAAGGGAGAAATATCTCAACTATTTCATAGGAATTGATCTAGAATTCCCCGGTTGAGCTTCTTTATACCTCAATTGTCCATATATGAGACAACTATCCAATGACACATTTTCACCAGAATATAATATGCAATCATTTTCACATGAATGAATCTTTCAATAACTAAGGCCCAGATTACAAACCAACCTCTTGCTCTCATAGTAATTTGCAAGAAACATATTTCCTTCAGGTAACAGTGTTTTATCCAGAGAAAATATCTGATCAAAATAGTTGTTTTACATTTCATTATCTGACTCAATAGCCATAAATTTTGCAACCGCTTCTAATTTTCTTATCTTGCAACCAGGATATAATGCATCCTCAGCAGACCTCAACAACTCATAAAAGTTAGATGGTTCCAACTCAGGAGTTAAATCAATAGCATCCTGAGTTTTATTTTGTTGAACAGATAGACTTGTAACATCATGTACTAAATTTTTAAACTGTGAAGGATCCAGAATCAAGTTATTAGTATCTCCTCTAGAACTGTGTTCACCGTGTTGATACCAAAAAACATAATTTGGTTGAAAACCAAACCGAAAGAGATGTCCCCCAACCTTGTAAAATGTTTCAAATGTTCTCAGAGCACATTTTTTACAAGGACACTTAATTGTGACTTCTAAAACAATTTCTGGTTTTGATGATGCAAATGATAAGAAAGATTCAAAACCCTCAATATATACAGGATTTAAACCATAACTGTTTGGATTTCTGTGCTAATTTATCCAAGCGCGATCATCTAATAATGATTGTTTTCGACTTCCTTGTTCCATATTTTTCTGCAAAATATAAAATCATTACTATTTATGAATAGTTTGAAATTAGAAAAACACTATCCAAAAAAATAAGATAAATAATTACAACTACTTCTTAATAATTACCATTAATTAGGGGCGACACAATTTCCAATGTATTGACGGCTACTCTTTTGTCTGAAAGATCATTTACTTGCAACTTTATCACCCTGAAATCACAACAAATAATCTGCTCGAAGGTACGCTTATTCATTATAAAGCATATGATAATGCATAATCATACATCTAATTAGATTCTACTTTGTGATTTTAGTGTGAAAAAGATGCAAATAAATGAGTTGTCCGACAAAAGATCCCCCTTTTGTCAATGAATCTTTTTCTTACAATTGTCACCACCTGAAAACATTATGAAAAATGCGGTCATATGAATTCATATTGAAACTCATGCATAAAATATTGGATATACATACGTAGAAGCATAATTTTCATAATGTTTTTAGTCGGTGAGAGTTGAAAGGAGAAGAGTCATCGAGCAAAAGGAGTGTCGTCAATCCACTAAAAATTGTTCCAAGTTATTATAATTTATTACAATTGATGCAATTTATTTTATTTCTAACTATTGCTAAATATTTCTAATTATTGCAAAATATTGCCAATTATTGCAAAATATTTCTAATTATTGCTAAATCTTTCTAATTATTACTAATTATTGCTAATTATTGCTAAATATTGCCAAATATTTCTAATTATTGCTAATTATTACAAATTATTTCTAATTATTGCTAATTATTGCTAAATATTGCTAATTATAGCTAATTATTGCTAATTATTGCTAATTATTGTTAATTATTGCAATTTATTGCTAATTATTTCAATTAATTGATAATTATTACAATTAATTTCTAATTATTTCTAATTATTTTTAATTATTTCTAATTATTTTTAATTATTTTTAATTATTTCTAATTATTTCTAATTATTTATAATTATTGCTAATTATTGCTAATTATTACTAATTA
Source organism: Viscum album (assembly GCA_963277665.1). Taxonomy (NCBI): domain Eukaryota; kingdom Viridiplantae; phylum Streptophyta; class Magnoliopsida; order Santalales; family Viscaceae; genus Viscum; species Viscum album. The sequence continues at coordinate 889,569,068 of OY728131.1, read as the reverse complement.
TTACAATTTATTACAATTTATTGCTATTTATTGCTATTAATTACTATTCATTGCTAATTATTAGTATTTATTAGTATTTATTTGTATTTATTGCTAATTATTGCTAATTATTTCTAATTATTGAAAATTATTTCTAATTATTCCTAATTATTCTTAATTATTGCTAATTATTGCTAATTATTACTAATTATTGATAATTATTACTAATTATTACTAATTATTGCTAATTATTACTAATTATTGCTAATTATTGCTAATTATTGCTAATTATTACTAATTATTGGTAATTATTGCTAATTATTACTAATTATTTCTATTTATTACTATTTATTACTATTTATTTCTATTTATTACTAATTATTAGTATTTATTTGTATTTATTAGTATTTATTACTATTTATTACTATTTATTACTATTTATTAGTATTTATTAGTATTTAATACTATTTATAACTATTTATTAGTATTTATTAGTATTTAATATTATTTATTAGTATTTATTATTATTTATTAGCATTTATTGCAATTTATTACTATTTATTACTAATTAATGGTATTTTTAAGTAATTTTTACTATTTATTAGTATTTTTATACTATTTATTAGTATTTATTACTATTTATTACTATTTATTGGTATTTATTAGTATTTATTTCTATTTATTTCTACTTATTTCTATTTATTTCTATTTATTAGTATTTATTACTAATTATTACTATTTATTATTATTTATTAATATTTATTACTATTTATTACAATTTATTACTATTTATTACTATTCATTACTATTCATTGCTATTTATTACTATTTATTACTAATTATTACTAATTGTTATTAATTATTGCTAATTATTACTAATTATTACTAATTACTACTAATTATTACTATTTATTACTATTTCTTACTAATTATTACTAATTATTACTAATTATTAGTATTTATTACTATTTATTACTAAATATTACTATTTATTACCATTTATTACTATTTATTACTATTTATAGCTTTTTATTTCTATTTATTACTATTTATTAGTATTTATTACTATTTATTACTATTTATTACTATTTATTACTATTTATTATTTTTTATTACTATTTATTACTATTTATTACTCTTTATTACTCTTTATTTCTATTTATAACTATTTATTAGTATTTATTAGTATTTATTACTATTTATTAGTATTTATTACTTTTTATTAGTATTTATTACTATTTATTAGTATTTATTTCTATTTATTACTATTTATTACTTTTTATTAGTATTTTTTAGTATTTTTTACTATTTATTAGTATTTATTACTATTTATTAGTATTTATTACTATTTATTAGTATTTATTACTAATTATAACTAATTATTCGTATTTATTGGTATTTAATACTAATTATTACTATTTATTACTATTTATTACTATTTATTACTATTTATTACTAAATATTACTATTTATTACTATTTATTACTAATTATTACTATTTATTACTATTTATTACTATTTATTACTATTTATTAGTAATTATTAGTATTTATTAGTATTTATTAGTATTTATTACTATTTATTACTATTTATTACTATTTATTTGTATTTATTAGTGTTTATTATTATACATTACTATTTATTAGTATTTATTTCTATTTATTAGTATTTATTAGTATTTATTACTATGTATTGGTATTTATTTCTATTTATTACTATTTATTACAAATTATTAGTAGTTGTTACTATTTATTTGTATTTATTACTATTTATTAGTATTTATTAGTATTTATTATTATTTATTACTATTTATTAGTAATTATTACTATTTATTAGTATTTATTGGTATTTATTAGTATTTATTAGTATTTATTTCTATTTATTTCTATTTATTTCTATTTATTTTTATTTATTACTATTTATTTTTATTTATTAGTATTTATTACTATTTATTTTTATTTATTAGTATTTATTAGTATTTATTACTATTTATTACTATTTATTGGTATTTATTAATATGTATTAGTAATTATTACAAATTGTTACTAATTATTACTAATTATTACTATTTATTAGTATTTATTACTATTTATTAATATTTATTACTATTAATTAGCATTTTTATTACTAATTGTTAGTATTTATTACTAATTATTAGTATTTATTACTATTTATTAGTATTTATTACTATTTATTAGTATTTCTTACTAATTATTACTAATTAATACTATTTATTATTAATTGGTAATATTTATTACTATTTTTTTCTAATTATTACTAATTAGTGTTAATTACTATTAATTACTACAAAATAGAACTATTAATTACTAATTACCTCTATTTATTTATATGCATTACTAATTATCGTTAATAGTGATTAATTATTACTAATTACTAAGAATTAATACTAATAATTTAATTTTATTCTTACAAATAAATACTGATGACAAAACAATTTAAATCTAACTTAATTACAACTAATCAACAATAATTAAAATTAATATAAAGAAAGAAAATAAATACTAAATTAAATAAAACATAAATACCATTAAACTTGATCTCTTATAATTGTAGGCGGCTTCAAAACTTCTTCGTAAAAAAAATCTAACTCTCAAAAAGTTTCACTCTAAAATTAGAGTTTACAGAAGTAGAGGAACAAAAAATTCGGGCAGAGAGAAGAAAAAACGGATGGGTTATATATATGTTAGATTAGTTGCGATGGGACTTTTTCCTACTGCAATACAGTCGCAAAAGGTACTTTTAGCGACGGGGCTCGTCGCAAATACCTTCGGCTGCATTAATTAACGTTGGCGGTTAAAAGGTTATTTGTGACGGGGCCCATCACAAAAAGTGACCTGCAGACACACTTTTTGCGACAGGACAACATCCCGTCGCAAATATATTTTTAGCACCGCCGGTTATTTTCGATGGGTTTCGTCCCAAATAACCTTCGGGGGTCGAACTAGTTGCAACAGGGGATCCTCCGTCGCAACTAGATCTTACCGCCTCCTGGCATGTGCGACAGGCGATGTCAACCCATAGCAAATACTCTTTCGCGTGGTTTGACGTGCAAAACGTGCCAAACCGCGGGTAACTTTTTGCGATGGGGCACCTATTCCCGTCGCAAATAATTGATTATTTGCGACGGGTTTCCCATCTCATCGCAAATTACCTCTTCGATGGACTATTTGCGACAGGATGTATTTCCGTCGCAAATAACGGTTTTTCCCGTAGTGCGCCTTTTAGTTACATCTATGGGATTTGTATTAAACGTAATTTTAACGCTTTTGTGAATTGAATTTAAAAAAATGTACATATATAGTTGTAATCAATATGAAAAAATTTGTCTAATATGATCAAAATAATTTTTTTTGAATAGTAATTTTTGGATTTTATTTACCACGGTTAAAGGTAAATAGGGTAATTAAAGGTAAAAAATATTATAATAATATAATATTACCCTAACATTTTTCTTAATTTCATTTGATAATTTTTTTTCTACCAAAATTAACCTTAGATTAAAAATATGATCCTTTTTAATCCACTTGTGTTAGATTAGGACATTTATTTTATTTTATTTAAAAAATAGTTAAAAATGTAATATTCAAATTTTAATAACTATATCATTTTTAATATGAGGTTATATAAGTGATATGGTAAACTATAAATAGTATTTTGAAATATAAAATGTTTATCTAAATAATGGTATTTTATTTATAATTTTAGGAAATAAATAATTCAATTAAATGGTGACACAATAATGATGCAGAAATTGAATTATTAAAGAAAGAATCAATTAAAAGATATTAAAAATATTTAAATAAATAGGATTTGACTTAATTAATAAGATATAAGAATTTTATAGATAACATAGACATGTGAGTGACATATTGGAAGTATTTATTAGAAGTTATCATGTTGGTTTGATATTTTTAAAAATGAAAATATTGAATAGTATCAAAATTAACAAAAATGATACTTTAAAATAAATAATATATTATTAAATGTTAAAAAATTCATAAAGATTGCATGTTTGTACAAATAACTATTATAATGTTAAATATTTCATAAATGATCCAATTTGGGTTCATTTGGCATTTTATAATAACTATATTAACCATGTATTATAAAAAGACAAGTAAACATGGTAAGAGTTAAACTGTTTAACTAAGGGTTAAATCCAAAATATAAGGTTAGTTTTGTGACCTAAACTTATCTAAAAACATTTTTTGAGAGGATTTATACCAATAATCATCTGATACTATAAATAACTCACTTTGGATCTATTTTAAACTGAAAATCAATTTATAATAATTTTATAGTTTTTGAGTTTCCAAAAGTGCCCCTCCCCTCTCCTATAAAAGAGAACATCTCCTTCTATTTTATTCACACCTCTAAATCCCATTGGATCATCCAAAACCTAACCAATTATCCTCCCAACTTCTATTAATTCATCTTATAGTCCATACTTTTGGCAGAAATCCAACCTAAGGAGTCCTTTTGTGAAAATCAAAAGGAGACACTTGAAGAAGAGGCAATTGTTTTACCAATCCAATTCAAATTCTTTTCTTCTTCTACTTACTATTCCTATGTTGTTTCCATAATAAATTAATAAATAAAGTATCATATACATGTTTATATATTATTATAATTATGATACAACCATATGCCCCCATTTATCCATCCATTGAATAATAATATTGTCATGTGTGTGTACGTACGACTTATCATCTCCGCACCGTGGTGTAATTTTTTATTCAACACTACTCTATTTGGATTGGTATGGTGATGAGTATAAGGGATAAAAATAATGAATATAAAAAAAATATGATTCCTTATAATTAATATACCATCCAATTCAATACCATTTAACCATAAAGGGAATGATATCGTCACTCGGGTGTACGTACGATCTATCGTCTCCACGACGCGATAAGATTCATTCTCCATGTTAACCATTAAAGAATGATTATAAAATTTATATGATTATTAAAAATAATAATTATGAACTTAATATCATACTATATATGAATAAAATACATCTCATACATAAAAAACTTGACTTACACGAGAAAACAGGAATGGAAAACGAAGCAGTTAACACACGAAACAATGGTAATACTGAAATATTATTAACAAAATGAAATAAGAGGATCATATATGATATCATAAATATGTATATGTTTTTGGTATAATTTAATAACATATTTTAACCATTATACATGAGGTTAAATCAACATCGACTAAAGGAAATTACAAGGTAAGTGTTAATTTCACAATCTCATTATTATCTGAGGTTATTTATATGTAAGTACTTATTGGGTAATATTTATCATCCATACCCATTATTCATAAAAATATATTTCAAATCATTCTTACTATTATCTTAAAAAATTTTAAAGACAATTTTACCCATGTTTTATTTTATAAAAATGAATTTTTTGTCTTTTTCCTTATGAGGCACTTTGACTTTTTCAACAAGTACGAGAATAGTGTTTTTTAACTTATACGGAAAGAGTGACATTTTCCACTATCGGGGCACCTTAACATTTTGAATATTCCTTTACATGTCTAAAAGATTATTTTCAATGAAAATATTTTATTTTTATGATGTATGGAATTTTAAATAACTATTTTCAATAAGACGATGTATTTCTCTAAAAAGGTTTTTAACGATTTTATTAGGTTATTTTCATCTATGTCAACATCCTTTGTTAGATCTTATGCTTAATTGAGGTTGATTTATTATGATAGAATCTGCTATGTTCTATTGAAGGTTTTATGATATGTTTGACTATTGATGTGCTATTTTCATACCATTCATGGTTTGTGGTTAAAGTATTAGCATTTTGTATACTAGATTCAATATGAATGTTTATGTTATGTTTCACCCTTTTTATATGTGGAATTAATTTTACTTAGTAAGTGACTGGTGAGGCCCTCTATTTCCACTCGATGCATCAGTAGGTCCTATGAGAGAAACTAGTTTGGGTTTTTACCCATTTATATCTGGTCTTCGCACAAGGCCTTGACGGTATGGTTATGATAATTGTAATTGTGCATTCCATCATTATGAAATTAGATATTGATATTAAATGTGATTATTCAACTACTAAAATATCCACGTGAATGTTTAAATAGAATTATTTGATTTATTCTTTCGATATTATGCAAAAGATTGTGTTTAAAAGGTTTGTGTTTCAATTTTTTTGGAATCCTTGTGTACTAATCATGTTTTAATGATCACAAATCATATTCATTCTATAAAACTTGTTAACTCTAGGTAATCTATCTCACATCAAATGTATAGTTGTTTAGTAAAAGTTATCTAAAGCTATCAAGTTCTATACAATCAGTTTGGTTACTATACACTATATTTTATTTTACTTTATAATTTCTTTGACAAAAGATTAAGCCTAAACCGTTCTATGAATATCTCTGTTTAATTATGAATACACATATTTGGCTAAGTCACGAGATACTGTGAACCATGAGACACCGTGAACGAGTCACTGTGAACAACGAGACACCATGAATCACGAGATACCATGAATAAGACAGTGTGAACCATGAGACACTATGAACGAGACACCGTGAACAATGAGACACCATGAACCATGATACACCGTGAACCATGAGACATCGGGAACGAGACACCATGAACGAGACACCATGACCAATCCAGTCGCTGTTTGAAGGAGACACCATTTCCATGACATATGGTGACACCGTTTCTTAATCTGCTTTGTTGTTTTTCAATTTACTCTCTAACAGTCATATTTGAAGCTTTTAAATGCACTGAAATAATTAATGTTTCTTTGTAGACATGTCACCTGACAGTATGAGGTATGAGGTGCAGAATACATGCAACCTATCGGCTCCAACAAATTCACTCCAAGATAAAATAGTAATGCAGCCCAGAAACAATACACAGAAAAACAAGGCAAATGGTAAAAGAACGATAATGAAGAACACACTCAGATAATTTTTGAAGAAAAAATTGTCACATGCAACTCAACACTACTGAAGAACACATGAAGCATACTTGAATTATAGAATCGAGAACATCTTCACACTGTCAAACATCACAAATAACACAAGATGGATCTATCTAACTAGAGACACTCTGTTATCCATTCGAGGAATTGATTTCTGCATCTACTTCATCTCAGAATTCCAGAGCTAAAAAGACTAACACTCAGAGCACTTATAAACTTATCTCAATATTTCTGCTCTGATGTGTATCATTTTATTAGCTTTCGAGAAGTGTGTGTATTTTTATAACAACACAATATATCTATTTCATTAAACTTAAGGATACAAGATATCCTTTCTCGAACATCTTTTTACACTTGTATACCCACATATAAGTGTGGAAGAGGTTCATGTGTGGCATGGTAGTTTGTACCCACGAAGAACTATAGAAGAGTTCAAGTGACCTGGACAGTTCGGTATACTTTTGTTAACCCCAATCTAGGGTGTGGATCAAATTTATTTATATAAACTTTTTGGTGGCAGGTGATCACCAAGTGGATTGTATTAAGTATCATCTTGAGACTGAACCACTCGTTTTATATCTGTTGTGCTGCTTAATTTAGTCTTCTCTATTTTATTACTTTACTTTATGATTCAGAAATCACTAAATTCACTTTTATAGTTAATCTTGGAAAGAAGTTATAATTGCTTTGACTTAGTAGAATAAATTCAAAAGTAATCTTAATAATTTATCTTAATATTACTGAGAATTAATCAATCTTCTAAGAATATATTCAAACAATCAAACCTTTATAACTGTATAACCTTGATTAACTAGGTTTTATTTAACCTTTTTGTGGAAACATTTTTAAGAATTCTTTTAAACCAAAAAAATTATAGATACTCAATTCACCCCCCCCCCCCCTCTTGAGTAATCTATTCTTACCAACATTTGGTATCAAAGGCTATTTATTAAAGACTCTATTTAACCTTATTCAACTTTGATTGTGGTTGTACTTTAAAGATATGTAAATTTCTGTTAATTCTAAATTTCTAGCTCTTTCAAAGTATTTTTTTATTATGGATAATATATTGGAAGGTGCTGCAACCAAAAGACCACCATTATTTAATGGAACCAACTATTCTCAATGGAAAATTAAAATGAAAATGCATTTAGAATGTATGGGTTTTGAAATTTGGTCTTCCATTATAGATAAATATAAGATTCCTTCTACTGAGAGAATCACTTGGGATGAACCTACCAAAACTGCCTATAATAACAATTTCAAAGATATGATTTCTTTATATTTATCTTTAGGTGATGATGAATTCAATAGAATTTCTGCTTGTAAAACTGCCCCTGAAATTTGGGATACCTTGTTTTCTTCACATGAAGGAACATCTAGTGTGAAAGAAATGAGACTTAATACTTATAATATTAAATATGATAACTTTAAAATAAAACCTGATCAGCCTATCTCTGACATCTATCTCAGGTTCGATGAGATTGTCAACATAATAATTTCTCTTTGAAGAGAAGTCACTAATAAGGAATAGATCATGAGAATTCTCAGATGTTTTCCTAATAGATGGAGATGAACCTCTGTCTCTATTAGAGAATCATGCGACATGAGCAAGCTACATGTAAAAGAACACATTTGGAAACTGATGATGTATGAAGAAGAGATGAAAGTCAAAAAATAAGAAGAGGATGAACCAAAAAGTAAATCTATTAAATTCAAGACCACCACCTCTAAACACAAAGACAAAGGGAAATTGGAATCTTCTGTAGAAATTTTTAGTAGTGAACAGTCATCATATGACAGTGATGAGGAGATGGCTCAATTAGCCAAAAGATTTAAAATATTTTACAATAAGAATAACTTTTTCATAAATCCCGACTTTAAGGGAAGATATGGCCAAAAATGAAGTTAGAAGAAGGATTGGAAAATAATTGAAAAGACTGATGAGATTGTCTTCTATGAATGTAAGCACAAAGGACATATCAAGGTTGATTATCCAAAGATCAACTACAAAAAGAGATATGAGGACAATGACAATAAGTATAAAAAGTAAATGAAAGCAACCTAGAGTGCTTCTGAGTATAGTTCAAGTGATTCATAAATATCACATGATGAACAGGATAACAAATCCAATATGTTTTTTATGAAAAACACATATGAGGTAACACTGGACTCTGTACATAATTCATACTATTCTAGAGATGAGAGTGACTCTGAAAATATGACTAATGAATAAATTTTTGAATATCGTAACATGCTTGAAGAAACATGCAATGAACTAAAAGAAAAATATAAATATTTGAAGAAACAGTATGCTCTTATTGTGACTGTCAAATCTTAACACACAACTAAAAAAGAGAAAAATACTCAACTACTCAAAGAGAACAATGAATTAAAAATTTATAATGAGCAATTGAAGAATGACTTAGAAAATTTTACCAATGGTAAAGATACTCTTATTCAAATGTTAGGTAAACAAATTGCCCCTAAATATAACACTATCATTGGTTATCAACCTGGAAAAAGGAATCTTGGAAGAACAAACTTTGTTTCTAAATCTAGGACATATAGTTTTACTCCCAGTTCTGGACACAAATCAACTAGTTCAAGTTATGATACACTTTCTATTGTTTTAAGTTTTTATGGACCGAATAAAGTTTATTTTTCAAATACTTAACACAATTATTATAGGAAACCTATGAGGAAGATATGGGTTCCTAAATCACTTATCACTAATGTTACTGGACCCAAACAAGTATGGGTACTAAAATATATTTTTTCTTGATCATCTTGTAGGAAATCAGCTTAAAGAGTTCCTGTAAAAGTTTATGGTACTTGGACAGTGGGTTTTCAAGACACATGATAGAAGACTACTCATGTTTCAGGAACCTAATAAAAATAGATGGAGGACATGTCACATTTTGTGAAAATGCCAAAGGAAAGATTATTGTCCTTGGCCAAACCGGTAACTCAAACTCAGTTTTTGATTTCTAAAGTACTATTTGTTGATGGTTTGAAATATAATCTTCTTAGTATCTCACAATTATGTGATGATGAATTTCATGTTAGATTTGAGAATGATGCTTGAAATGTCTTTAATTCTATAAAATAATTAGTTTTTTTTGCACTAAGATATAAATTTTTTTATTCTATTAACTTAGATTCTTTAGTTTCTCAAAATGCTTCATGCTTAAGTGTATTTTATAAAGAGTCTTGGCTTTGGAATAGGAGACTAGGGCACAATAATATTCACTCCCTTAGAATGTTAACTAGAAAAATCATAATCAATGACCTACCAAAACTTGAGTTTACAAATGATAAAGTGTGTAATCCCTATCAAAAGGGAAAACAACACAAAATTTCCATCAAGACAAAGAAAAAAGTATCAACTTCTTAACCTCTCAAACTGGTTCACATAGATTTGTTTGGATCATCTAGATTTTCTAGTTTAAATGGGAAGCACTGTGTTTATGTTCTAATAGATGAATTTTCTAGATATACTTGGATATTATTTCTGGATCACAAAAGTGAAGCCTGTTCTTATTTTACTAAATATTTCATGTCTGTAGAAAATCTTACTGGACTTAGGATTAAATCCTTAAGAACTGATCATGGTCGTGAGTTTGAAAATCAAGAGTTTGAATTATTTTTCTTGAAAAATAGATATAGTCATAATTTCTCTGCCCCTAGAACACCTCAACAAAATGGAGTTGTAGAATGATGAAATATAACCCTACAAGAGATTGATAGAACAATACTTAGTGAATATGATCTACCTATTTATTTTTGGGCTAAAGTTGTAAATATAGTATGCTACATAATCAATAGAGATTTGATCAGACCTATTCTCAAAAAGAATCCTTATGAGCTATGGAATAATCAAAAACCCAAAGTTAACTACTTAAAATTTTTTGGTTGCAAAGTATATATCTTTAATACTAAGGAAAATCTTGACAAATTTGCATCCAAGAGTGATGAAGGTATATTTTTAAGATATTCCATTTCTAGTAAAGACTATAGAGTGTTCAATAAAAAAACTAAATTTTTGGAAGAATATGTCCATGTAAAATTTGATGAAATATATCCACATGAGCCTGAACCCATTCTAGAAAACCTATAGGATGATGTATCAAATCTGAACATTAATTAAAAATCCTCAAACCATTCTCTAAAAGAATATGTGAAAACTTACAGTTCAGGAAATTCCTTATACTCAAGTCACAATGAACCTAAGACCTGTTGATGAACCTAAAATCACTAGTCCTTCCTTCTCTAGATCTGCTATAACTCTTAAGAACCATCCATTAGATGTTGTTGTCAGAGACCTAGACAAAGGAACTCAAACTAGAGCTTCTCTAAGAAATCAGGTTGAACATCACATCTTATTGTCACAACTTGAACCTAAAACCATTAGGGATGAAATCAATGATGAATTTTGGGTGATGTCTATGAAAGAAGAACTTAATTAGTATTAAAGGAACAAAGTTTGGAAACTTGTAGAAAGACCCAAGGACACATTCACCATAGGCACTAAATGGGTGTTTATAAATAAGGTAGATGAAGCTGGTAACATAGTTAGAAACAAGGCTAAATTGGTTAAACAAGGCTATATTCAAGAAGAATGAATTGACTATGAAGAAACCTTTTCACCAGTAGCTATACTTGAAGCTATCAAAATTATGCTTAATTATGATGCACATCTGAATTTCAAGCTATATCAAATGGATATTAAGAGTACATTCCTAAATGGGTATATTGTTGAGGATGTATTTGTTGAGAAACCTCCTGGTTTTACAAATCCTCATTTTCCAAATCATATTTTTAAATTATCAAAAGCTTTATATGGTTTAAAACAAGATCTAAGAGTCTGGTATGATAAGCTGAGTACTTTTCTTATATCCAAAGGTTTTACAAAAGGAATTGATGATCCTACCCTTTCTATAAAACGAATTTCTAATGATGTTTTAGTTATTCAAATCTATGTAGATTAAATTATCTTTGGATCTTCAAGAAATTCTTTATGTATTTATTTTTCTAAAATGATGCAAAATGAATTTGAAATGAGTTTAATGGGTAAACTAAAATTCTTTCTTGAATCTCAAATATTTCAAAATAATGATGGTATTATTTTAAATCAAAGTAAATACACCATATATCTTCTAAAACGTTTTGGATTGGATAGAACTAAAAGTGGTAACACTCCAATGAGTACCACTTGTAAGTTGGATCATGAGGAAGATGGAAAATCAGTTGATCAAACCACTTACAGAGGAATGATTGGAAGTTTACTCTACTTAACTATTAGTTGACCTAATATTATGTTTAGTGTGTGTATGTTTGATCATTTTCAAGAAAATCCTAACGAATCTCATTTAAATATTGTAAAGATAATTTTCAAATACCTCAAGCATACACCCAATCTAAGATTGTTCTATCCTAGAGGACAACCATTTGAATTAGTTAGTTATTCTGATGCTAACTTCGGTGGCTGTAAGTTAGATAGAAAAAGAACCTCTAGAACATGTCATGTTTTAGGCAAGTCACTAGTATTATGGTGTAGTAAGAATCAAAATTCTATTGCATTATCTATTGTAGAAGCTAAATACATAGATTTTAGTATATGTTGTTCAAAAATCTTGTGGATGAAACACACATACTAGATTATGGATATCAATTTAGGCATGTACCTATAAATTGTGACAACACAAGTGCAATTAATATCTCAAAAAATCCTATTTCACGCTCTAGGACAAATCATATTGATGTAAGACATCACTTTTTGAGAGATCATTATCAAAAAGGTGATATCACTCTGGAATTCATTGGAACTGAATATCAGCTTGCTTATATATTAACCAAACCATTAAATTCTGAAAGAATAGACTACATCATACATGAACTAGACATGATAAACCTTAAGTAAATGTCTTACTGTTTAATGTCTTACTATTTTATATATTACTGTTTTATATATTATTGTGTCATTTTTATGGTCTCTAAGTTAGTATTTCTTGGTTACTATATGACACTTAATGTCTCTAACAATACGGTCACATGATTTAGAAATCACTTGTTACTATCTCACCGTAAATCACTTGTTAGTGTCTCACCATAAAACATTTTTTATTGTCTCATCGTAAAACACTTATTATTGTCTCACCGTGAGAGTCAGTTACTGTCTCACCATAAGAACGTCTTGTTTTTTTTATAAATTAGAACATGCATCATGGTAATTACTTATTTATTTATCGTGCTTTTATTTTTATGACATTTGGTATTCCTAAATGATAAAATAAAAGGAAGTTTCTCTCATTATTCACTCGAGCACCCTTCTATTCTCTCAAACTGTAACCCTTATTCAATCTTTCAACCCTTCTCTCTCTCTCAAACATTTAGTGAATTCCCAGGATGAAATTCCCTTCATCATCGACTCCTGAGAAACATAGTTCAAAGAAGATGAAAATCACACCTAAGTTAGCACCCGAGGGTCCTCTGAATCCAAATATGGTGAACCGAACTGTAGTACCTGAGAAAGAGATATTCCCTAAGTTTATTCTATAGAGTAAGTCTCTAGTTTTTAAAGTTTTAAAATAGAAAGGTTGGTTATAATGTTTTTCAAAGGAAGATAAACCTATCTACCTGAAGCTAGTTGCACAATTTTATCAGTTTGTAAAATTTTTGTTTAATTCAGAAAGTGGTTATGTTGTAAGGAGTTGGATAAATAGCTAGATATTCTCTTTTTCTCAAGGTTATGGGTTGGATGCCTTAGGATACCTCATAAAGGAATCTGTGAGGACTATCAGAGAGGACCTCCAACTCCTAGTGAATTCTTTGTTTTCAAAGATGCTTTGAAAAGTTTAACTAGAAATGGCACTAAGATTATATATATCAATGCTTAACTGAATAGAGAATCGAGACTTCTGTTTAAGATTATTCAGAACTTGATTATCCCTAGAAAAGGTGATTTTTCTATACTTAAATGTTAGGACATTTTTTTGATTCATCTTATGAAAATTGGACATAAGATCAATCTTTGTAAGTATGTCATACACCATATGTGTGAATTTATCAAGACTACATCCAATTCAACCTCCTTTTTCTATTCTCGGATTATCTCATCCATGCTACATGCCAAAGTATTAGTTATAGTAAATGAAGAAGTTATCAAGGATCATGAGTTCTGTATTTCAAAATTTATTATCAAAAGGATGAAGATCAATTGAATCATTGGAAAAAGGTATGGGTGGAAGACAGTGAGAGGATCTATGAAAAGTTAAATCTAGTGGAATATCCCTTAAGACCAAAAGGTATTTCTGATCCTGGTTTGGAACCAGATGAAGTTGTTGGTTATTTTGAAGAAGAAGAAGAAGAGGCTGTTGAGCCTGCCAAAGAACTGTTTTTGATATGGGAGACACTACTCCTGTTCCTCATGTAGTAATTGAAAAAGAAATCCCTACTCCTGAAGTTGTTGTTGATCTGGACGATCAACCCGAAGATGAAAATTAATCAGTTTCCAAGGAAACTGAAAAGGATTCTATGGAAGAACATATAGAATAAGAAATTCTTATTATGAAAGAAGCTGACCTTGAGGAACTTCCAGTGGAAAAATCTGTTCCTGAAGTCATTCCTTCGGCTGAAGAGATGATAGAGCTAGATTTTCAGTTATCTAGAAAGGAAATGGGTGAAGAACTAAGGGATGAATTCATGGAGATAGATCAAGATCCTAAGCTTCTCAGTCCTGAGAAGGATGCAACTGCTGAGGGGGAGCATCCCCCCAATCTATAATCTGTTGAAGTGCCAAACCCAATTGATCCAACCTCATTAGACACATGGTATAAATTTCCCAGTTACTTTTATGTGAATGACTCTCAAGAAGTCTATGTCAAAGGTCTTGACCTCTCCACAATGTTTCAGTTGAAAATGACATCTGGTCCTAAATCTATATCTTCCAAAGAACTTGAGCCTATCTCGGTCTCTATCTCCAAACCTTCATCGGAACAACCAACCTTGGTAAGTGAAGATGACATGAAAGAATTTGGAGCTACCCTTTTGAATGGGGTTGAAAAACTCCTGAATAACCAACCAGCTCCTATAAAAAATTTAAGTGAGAGAGATGCCTCACTGTTGTTAGAAAAATTCAATTGGAAGATTGAACCCAAAATGCTTCATGAGATTCAGAAACTCAGAGTTGAGAATAGACTACTTAGTGATGAATTGAAGAATCTAAGAGGTATGATTGAAGACATGCAAAAAGTGATGAATTCGATATCAGAGCTCACTTCTCATACTATTAATCCTTTTATTCATCAAACCCCACAAGATATTACCTCTCTGATTTAACCTCATTTATCTTCTTTAGATGAAAAAGTATCTGAAATAAACAAACAGATAGTGAATGAGATGTGTGAACTTGTTTTTGGTCTTAACAAACTCATTGATGAGTATAAGGGGTGCCTTTAAAAAGTGCTAAATCAACTTAAATCTCTAACCTCAGCTGTCACTACTTCTAAAGCCTCTGGAAAATCATCTCAACCTTCCTTAGACAGTGACCTGCTCCAAACATTGGTCAAAGAAGAACTTCAGATTGTGCTTAGTGGTTTCAATAAATATTCTCTATATGAAGTTATCAAGAATAGTGGCAGAGTTCTTGATCTAGTCCAAATCCATTCCAAAATTGCTAATGATGCTCGTTAAGAAATTTCCAAGAAATTGGGCTTCTACTTCAATCAAATATTCTTGAAGAATGACATGACCAATCATTTAAATTACCTTGTAGAAAATATAAGGATTCCTCCAGTTACTCAATCTTTCAAGACTCAAGTCTAAAATCTCACAGAGTTCACTCATCTGTTGGATAAGTTTATGGAAAACAAGGATAACTTTGAGAAAGCCATGCAGTATGGTGGAGAGATCATTTCTGATTTTATCAAGCTTCTGAGGACCTATCTTTATGTATAGATTATTTCCATAGTTTCTCATGTGGTTGCACATTTGAGACCTGGTTTTCCTACCTCTACCTATGCCTTATCCTCCACCTCTATGTCTTTTAGTCAGTATTGACTCAAATCAGGCCTCTAATCCTTGATCAACAATTGTATCGGTATTCTACTGCACCTACATGGGCTCCCTCTATCTTTGAAGGTCTTCCTTTACCTTCTCTATCAACCAGCTCACTCCCTTCTTCTACCTCAACCTCTGCTCCTATGGCTTTTTCTTCTGATGCTGCTGCTAAGGGAAAAGAGAAGACCAACCAGTGATTAAGAATAGTGATTACTCTCCTTTTATAGGAATGTTGTTTCATTTACTGGTTGTACTACAATTTTATTTTTCTCAAATTAATTGTGCCCTTTTTATTGTCTACTCATTATTCACCCTTTTTGATATTCCCAAAAGGGGGAGAAATCTCTATAGAAAAATATCTATGGAAGAAAACTCTATATATGTTATATGAACATTGGAAATATATTTTTGGAACAAATATACACTCTAAATATACGTGATTTGTGATCATCAAAAAGGGGGAGATTTTTGGACTCCTCGTGTATTGATCATGTTTTAATGATCACAAATCCTATTCAGTCTATAAACCCTGTTAAATCTATCTAATCTATATCACATCAAATGTACAGTTATTTAGTAAAAGTTATCCAAATCTATTAAGTTCTATACACTCATTTTGGTTATTGTACACTATATTTTTTTTTACTTTATAATTTCCTTGAAAAATGATTAAGCCTAACTCATTCTATGAATATCTCTGCTTAAGTCTGAATACAGATATTTGGATAAGTCACGAGACCTCGTGAACCATGAGACACCGTGAATGAGACACTGTGAACAATGAGACACTGTGAATAATGAGATACCGTGAATCATGAGACACCATGAATGAGACATCGTGATCCACGAGACACCGTGAATGAGACACCGTGAACCATGAGTCACCGTGAACCATGAGACACTATGAACAATGAGACACCATGAACGAGACACTGTGAATGAGACACTATGACCAATCCAGACACCATTTGAAGGAGACACCATTTCCATGACATAATGTGGCACCGTTTCTTAATCTGTGTTGTATTTTTTATATTTACTCTCTAATGGTCATATTTGAAGCTTTTAAATGCACTGACATAATTAATGATTCTTTGTAGGCATGTCACCTGAAAGTACGAGGTACGAGGTGAAGAATACATGCAACCTGTTGGCTCCAACACATGCACACCAAGATAAAAGAGTAGTGCAGCCCAGAAACAATACATAGAAAAAATGAGGTAAATGGAAAAAGGAAGATAACGAAGAACACACTCAGATAAATTTTGAAGAAAGAATTGTCACATGCAACTTGAAACTACTGAAGAACACAAAAATCATACTTAAATTCTAGAATCGAGAACATATTCGCACTGTCGAACATCACGAAGAACACCAACCGGATCTGTCTGACTTGCACCACTCTGTTTTCAATTCAAGGACTTGATTTCTGTATCTTCTTCATCTAAGAAGTCCAGAGTTGAAATGACTAACACTCAGAGCACTTATAAACTTATATCAATATTTATACTCTATTGTGTATCATTTTATTAGCTTTCGATTAGTGTGTGTATCTGTATAACAACACACTATGTCTCCTGCATTAAACTTTAGGAAACAGGATATCCTTTCTCGAACATCTTTTTACACTTGTATACCCACCGATAAGTGTAGAAGAGGTTCATGTGTGGCTTGGTAGTTTGTACCCACAAAGAACTGTGGAAGAGGTCAAGTGACCTAGATAGTCCTATGTACTTTTGTTAACCTCAATCTAGGGTGTGGATTAAATTTATTTATATAAAATTATTGGTGGTAGGTGATCACCATTTGGAGTGGATTAGGTCTCGGCTTAATATTGAATCACTCGTTTTATATCGGTTGTGCTGCTTAATTTAGTCTTCTCTGTTTTACTACTTTACTGTAAAATTCAGAAATCACTAAATTCACTTTGATAGTTAATGTTGGAAAGAAGTTATAATTTCATTTCCTTAGTAGAATAACTTCAAAATTAATATTAATAATTGGTCTTAAGATTACTGAGAATTAATCAATATTCTATGAAGATATTCAAATAGTCAAACTTTCATAACAGTATTACCTTGATTAACTGGGATGTATTTAACCTTATTGGGGAAAGCTTTTTAAGAATACTTTTAAACTAAAAATTTTTATAGATACTCAATTCACCCCCCCCCCCCCTCTTGAGTAATCTAATCAGACCAACAAATTTTATATATTTCATTAAAATTTTATTTTTATTTATGATATCTTATGCTATATTGTTTATCCTTACTGAACATCTGATATAACCCCTTTCTTATTTTTTATTTTTCTCCAGGATGTGAATAATTATATTATGACTAACATGTAGGGATATTCTAAGGTATATAAGTTTTTTCAAAGAAGATATTATGCTTTTTTTATTTCATGATGTAATTGAAAACTTATATTTGTATCCAATTTTTTCAAGGCTACTAAACCGATTGTTCCATCGAGATCTGATTTATTATGATCATGAAAATTTAATAAAATAA
Source organism: Viscum album (assembly GCA_963277665.1). Taxonomy (NCBI): domain Eukaryota; kingdom Viridiplantae; phylum Streptophyta; class Magnoliopsida; order Santalales; family Viscaceae; genus Viscum; species Viscum album. Next base: position 889,550,518 of record OY728131.1, on the reverse strand, counting down.
TGAATCAACTCTGGGAAACTAGGGTTGGGGTGTTATATTTGGTATCATAAGAATTTTAGTACAAGCCTTGGAAACTAGATTAAAAAAGACTTTAATTAGGGTAAACTACCCTAATATAGACTATGAGGATAAGTGTATAAGAACATAGTAAAATTTTGGTAATGTAGAGATTATGTGGGTATTTATATCAAATACATCCTTGTCTAGATGCTAAAAGTGGACATATTTCTGGTATATATGTACCTAGGATTAATAACTCTGAAAAGGTGTTCCGGGCTTGAATCGAGGTAACCTGGTACACTAAAATGAGCCTTACTAGGCACCTAGTTTAACAATCCTAAGGGATATGCTTAGGATAATTCTCATTTTATTTGTGAAACATTATAAAGTGTTTAAAATTAAATATTTTTCCAAAGAAACCATTTTTATGACTATGAGATTAGATATGAATAAAATTTTCAATTTATGTTATGTATTTTGAAATTGCACATTATGATTTATAATATAATCTAGTGAATGTCATTGTTTAGAAATAGCACCTAGTGGAAGAAATATAAACTGTATCAATGCATGTAATCCATGTAGGTATTTCCCTCCTATACAAGAAAATGATATTGAAGTAGAATCTATTACTGGTGATGAACAACTTATTACTATATTGGGACAACTAACTCAGGTTATAAATAATAACGTTACCTTAATAGAGTAGCTGGATCCACAGTATGAAGGATCAATGTTAAACTGCTTCATGAGACAACAGCCTCCAAAATTCAATGGTACAACAAATCCATTTGTTGCTGAGTAATGGAAAAGTTCCTTAGAGAAAATATTTATTTCTTTATAGATTAATGAAAGGGAAAATTGTTAGGGAAGTCTATCATCTATCAGGAGATGTAGATCAATGGTGGTCATTAATTCAAAACATGAAGGAGGATGAAGCAGTATAAAATATGGAATAGAGAGAATTTAAATAACTATTCCTATAAAAATACTTTCCTTGTGATCAACGAGCAGATATAGAGATAAAATTTATAAGTCTGTGGTAGGAGGACGAGAATGTTGCAAATTATGAATCTAACTTCATAAGGTTAGCAAGAAATGATATATACTACATACATAACCCAAGAATTAAGATTTATCGATTCTTTGATGGGTTAAAATCATTCCTCTGATGGGCATTGGTCTTACAATCTTTATCATTGTATGAAGATATAATCTCATGTTCTATCAAGATAGAAAAGGAATTATCTAAGTATTATGACTTTAAAGTAAATAAATATAAGAAGAGGGTCTCTAAAAAATCTATAAAAAATAAGGTGAAGAAGGGAAAATTTGACTTTATACCCTATAGTAATTGTGGGAAGAAACACCTCGGTACTTTCCTAAAGGGTATGTGAGATTGTTACAAGTGTAGAGAAAAAGGCCACCCATATTGCAATTGAAAGTGAAAGAGGGAAGCTGTCAATGGTCAATTCTACAATTGTAAAGGTATGGTACATTATGTAAAAGATTTTCCTAAGAATCAAGGAAACTTTTCCCATAAAAGGATAATGGGTCAAGGCCAATATTTTTCAATCATAATTGTTGCGGTTGAAGTTTATAATAATATGCTGGTAGGTACTTTAATTGTTTTCTCCAATTTAACCAAATATTTCTTTGATTCTGGATCCTCACATTCCTTTATATATTCCTAGTTTTCTTTAAAAATTAGATATTTTCAATTCACATTAATAAGGGAGTTATCATTCAAAACCCCTCAGGGAAGTCTCATTGCAATAAATATGTGTCAGGTAGTTCCAATTATGGAATATAAACGTTCTTTATCTGCTGAATTTATCATCATACCTATATTCAAATTTCATATAATCCTCAGTATAAAATGGATATCAAAATATGATGTGAAAATTTATTACAAGAATAAGGAAGTTATGATTTTTGAGGAATATGTAGAATCCATTATCTTTAGAGCATAAACTTCATCATCTGATTCTTATCTAGATTAACCTCTTATTGCTCTTCTAAATAAAATTATTGGGGAATAATAGAAGATAAAACCTACTAATCTTCCAATTGAGGATTTACCTATTATAAAAGAATAAATTTATGTATTTCCATAGGATTTACTTGGAAATTGTCTAGAGTGGGATGTTTAGTTTTCTATTTATTTAATCCCTAATGCAAGGACAATATCAAAAACTCCCTATAGAATGGACATTGTGGAATTAGTAGAGCTAAATAAACAATTAGAGGAGTTGAGTAATAAGGTATTTATTCATCCTTTTGTTTCTCTATTGGGAGCCCTAGTTCTTTTTATTAAGAAGAAAGATAGATCAATGAGACTGTGCATTGACTATATAGAAATAAATGCTATTATAATAAAATACAAGTATCATCTTCCTCGTATTGATGATTTATTTGATCAACTTCATGGAGCTAAATATTTTTTCAAAGATTGAACATCATCATGGATATCATCAATTGTGTTTAAATAAGGAATGTATTCCAAATAAATCATTCCAAATTATGTATGGTAATTACAACTTTACAGTAATTCCCTTCAGACTGACTAATGCACCCTTTATTTTCGTGGATCTAATGAACAGAGTGTTTAAGGAATATCTTGATTATTTTTTCATAGTATTTATTGATGATATTTTAGTATACTCAAAAATATACAAAGACCATGAGAACCACTTTCAAATTCTTATAAAGACTCTTAAAAGAAATGAACTATATGGTAAGTTTAGAATGTATGAATTTTGGCTTCAGAAAATTTCCTTTCATGGCCATATTATCTTGAAGGATGAAATATCTATTGATCCTGTAAAGAAAAAGGAAATCCAATAATGTCGAGCACCAATGAGTATAAATGAGGTACGTAGTTTTATTGGTTTAGCAGGTTACTATCAGTGTGTCGTCTAGGATTTTGCGCGATTGGCTAACCCGTTAACCAAGCTCACATGTAAAGGGGTTAAATTCATTTGGACAAAATAGTGTGAAGAATTTTTTGAATAACTAAAGAGGCGATTATTCAATGTTCATATCCTGACATTACCATTTGGAAATTATGAGTTTTTGAATTTATAGTGATGCATCAAGGAAAGGACTTAGTTGTGTTCTTATGCAGAATGATAGATTTATTTCTTATGCGTCAAGGAAATTAAAAATTCATGAACAAAACTACCTAACTCATAATCTTGAGTTAGTAGCAGTAATCTTTTCTTTGAAGATATGGTGACAATATCTCTATGGTGAAAGATCTGAAATATATACAGATCAAAAGAGTTTGAAATATATTTTCTCATAGAAGGAACTCAACATGAGAAAAAGGATATGACTTGATATACTCAAGGATTATGATGTCATAATACACTACCACCTAGGGAAGGAAAATAAGGTGCTTGATTCTTTAAGTAGGAAGTACCATAGAGTTTTGAAAAGAATGAGAGTTGAAAGGGACCCTATGTTCAAGGATCTAGTAAAATGGATATAGAAATTATCATGGAGGGTGAAACATCGCAACTTTTTAAAATGATTGCCAAACCATATTTTCCAGAAAGGGTAAAAAGTTCTCAGTCTGATAATGTGGATATTTAAAATAAAATTAAATATGTGAATAATGGGAGACTAATAGACTTCATATATAAAGATAGAGTTTTGAAATTTGTAAAAAGGTTGTGTGTTCCCTCTATAACCGAGCTAAAAAGGGAATTATTAGATGATTATCATAGACCCAGTTTCTCTATACACCATAGTAGCACTAAGATATATAGATATTGGAATGAACATTTTTTGTCGGAAAATATGAAGAGGGAGATTTCTGATTATGTGTCAAGATGTTTGGTTTATTAACAGGTGAAGGCTGGAAGAAAACATCCTAGAGGAGTCGTGAATCCTCTTCCTATACCTGTGTAGAAATAGGATGATATTATGATGGACTTTGTCATGGGGATACCAAATACTCCCAAATTAAATGATGTGATATGGGTTATTATTGATCAACTTACCATATCAGCACATTTTCTTTCTATAAGAGAATATTTACCACTTGAATGTGTAGAAATACTTTACATTAATAAAGTTGTAAGACATCATGGTGTACCCCTATTGATTTTTTCTAACCATGATCCTCATTTTACATCAAGATTCTAGAAATTTATTCAAAAGTCCCAAGATAATGATCTTCGTTTGAGAACTACCTACCACCCACAAACTGATGGATAATCATAACTGACTATTAAAACAATAGAAGACATTTTGAGATCTTTTTCACTTTACTTTCAAGGTATTTGGGATCAATATTTACCTCTAGTAGAATTTTCCAATAACAATAGCTTCTATTCAAGTATTCTGATGGCACCATATGAAGCGTTATATAGAAAGAGATGTTGTACACCAACTTGTTGGGATGATTTTGGTGAAAGAAGACTCATAGGCCTAGAACATGTTGAGGAAATAATAGAAAATGTGAATATTATTCAAATCCATATCAAAACATCTCAAGTTAGGAAAAAGAAATATGTCGATAACCAAAGGAAGGATTTGTAATTTCAAGTAGGAGATCATATTTTCTCGAAGGTGTCTTCCTAGAAGGGTGTTATATGATTCGGTAAGAATGGAAAATTAAGTCCCATGAACATCAGACCATTTGAAATTCTAGAACAAATTGGAGCTATAGCTAATCGTTTGGCAATGCTGCTAAGTCTCTATAAAGTTCATGATGTGTTCCACGTATCATTGTTAAGGAAATAAATGTCAAACCCAATGCATGTACTCACCTATTAAGAAATAGAAAAAGAAATAGATATTTCTTACTGTGAAGAGCCTATCAAGATTCTTGGTACTAGAGAACAAGTCTTGAGGAATCGTATGACTCGTCTGGTAAAAGTTCTTTAGAGAAACCAAAAAATGGAAGATGCGGCATGGGAACCTAAATAACTTATGATAAAGAACCACCTGAATCATTTTATGAGGTGATATTCTAGAAATTTTGAGAATGAAATTATTTGAAGGAGGTAATAATGTAACACCCCAATATTCCATGGTATGCTTCTATTTAAATAATTCAATAGTTTGCGCTGCATGCAATACTAAGTTCGAGCGCACCATGACCTATCAAACTAGCCGTTTAAAAATAGGTTATGAATAGTATTAACCAAATTATTAAATTTATAAATTTTATTTTTAAAAATAGACTTTATTTTTTTAATTAAAAGCATCAAAATTATCTTAGGGTGAATTTTTTATATTTTTTTGAAAAGTTTCAATTTTTAATAAATAGTGAAAAGTACTACATTTTTGTTAAAAAATAAAATTTTCATTTAAATAATTATTTTACTTTAAATTTATTTTAAATTTACAATAGATACATAATACATATAATCATCCAATGTAGGTCATTATAATTATTTTTATAAAATAATTAGATATAAAAAAATTATTGAACTTTTGAACATCTCTTTTACCTGCCTTCTAGCCATGTCTATGGGATTTGCATTAAATGTAATTTTATGGATTCTATGAATTTAATTTAAAAAAAAGGACATACATGGTTGTAATCAGTATGAAAAATTTTGTCTAGTAGGATCAAAATAATTTTTGGTTAATAGTGACTTTTGGATTTTATTTTTCACAGTTAAAGGTAAATTGGGTAATTCAAGGTAAAAATAATATTATAATAATATAATATTTCACTAAAACTTGTCCTAATTTCATTGGATAAGTTTTTTTTGACCAAAATCAACCTTAGGTAGAAAATATGATCCTTTTTAAGCCACTTGTGTTATATTAGAACATTTATTATATTTTATTTAAAAAAATTTCTAAAATTCCATATTCAAATGTTAATTACTATATCATTTTTAATATGAGGTTATATAATTCATATGGTCAACTATAAATTTTATTTATAAATATAATATTTTTATCTACATAATGTTAAATTATTTATAATTTTAAGAAAAATAATTAAATTAAATGGTGATACAATAATGATGCAGTAATTGAATTATTAAAGGAAGAATCAATTAAATGATATTGGAAATATTAAAATTAATATAATTTGACTTAATTAATGACATCCAAGAATTTTATATATAACATAAACATGTTAGTGACATATTTAAAGTATTGGTTTGAAGTTATCATGTTGGTTTGAAATTTTTAAATTGAAAATATTGAATAGAATCAAAATTGACATAAATGATACTTTAAAATAAATAATATTTTATTAAATGTTATAAAATTCATAAAAATCTATTTTTCATCAAAATAACAAGTATAATGTTAAAAATTTTATAAATGATTTAATTGGGTTTCGTTTGACATTTTATAGTAACTATATAAACCTTGTATTATAAAAATAAAAGTAGACACGATAAGAGTTAAACTATTTAACTAAGGGTTAAATCCAAAAGATAAGGTCAATTTTGTGACCTAAAGTTTTCTAAAAATCATTGGTTGAGAGGATTTAGACCCATAATCATATTATACTTGAAATAACTCAATTTTTATCTATTTTAAATAGAAAATAAAGTTATAATAATTTAATATTTTTAGAGTTTCCAAAAGTTCCCATCCCCTCTCTTATAAAGGAGAACCTCCCATTCTCTTTTATTCGCACCCATAAAGATATTTGGATTAGCCAATTCCTGACCAATTCTCCTCCAAAATGCCTTCCCTTCATTATATATTATATACTTTGTGAGGAAACCCAACCTAATAAGTCCTTTTTTGAAAATCAAATGTCACGACCCGTCCTCGGGGCCCGTGCCGTGACTACCCCAAGCCCGACTTCCATAGGCCAGGGGCTGGCGACTAGAACCAAAGGCATAAATCCCGATAAAAAGGGGAAGGAATTTCCTTTTATAAATTAAAAAAAAACACAACAGAGTACGCAAGTGAAGTAAGCACTAAGTAAAACTGGGTACAAGGTAAGTGTGGAAAAAGTAAATGGGCTAGTATACAAACCCAACTGAAAGTACAGTACAACTGAAAGGAAAGTACAACAGCAGTAATTAAAACAGCAACACCAAGTCATCCTTCAGAAATCCCACCAGAAAGGTGGGTACAGATAGTCTCCTCGGCTCCTCGGGTCCGACCGTCCGCTTTGTGTATGCCCTGCCAAGGGTATAAAAATCACATGAAGAAATTTATACAAAAACCCCTACCTCAACAGTTGATGTCAGGCGTCGGCATCACGGGGAATAGGATCATAGGTGTCATCGGAGCGCGTCGATGAGGAAGTGGTGTCTCCTCTCTTGTCACGGAGAAGAGAAGGGTGGATCATCGTCGATCTTAGAGGAACCGGCGTTCTTCGTCGTTCTTCGTCGGGGGTCGGCGTTCTTCATCGGAGGCCGACGTTCTTCCAAAGCTCAAGAGCTCTCCCCTGATCACTCCCGAACAACGAAGCTCTTTTCCAAATTAAATAATAGGTTCCTCCTATTATTTAATTTCACATGTAAAGAAACACCCTGAATTAATTCACCACATTTAATAACGTGATGCCATTTAATTTAAGAAGGGAGAGATAAGGTTCCCCATTAATAAACATGTTGGAAGATAAATGAAAAGGAAGAAAGAGGATGGTTCCTCATTAATATTAGGGGTTGACATAATTTAATGGAGAGGCTGGCATTTAATGGAGTTTTTCCAAATTAATGAGGGGATGTTAATGAGTTTAGAGGAAATTAAATGGAGGGTGCCGTATGGGCCCCACCTCTCTAACACCCACACTTGGGTATTTAAGTGGTTGTGGGACTCACCCTTAACTACCCATGAGATGGAAAAACCACCTTTCAAAATAAAAATTATTCCATCAATTTTTATTTATTTCTTGAATAAACCCCCAAAATTATCTTCTCCTCCTTTACGAATGCAACTGCGGTAAGTGTCCCCTTAAGCAATTATCGGCACTGTGAGTTCATCGGTTCCCTCAGATTTTAATTCTGATCACTAATTCAAAAGTTAGAAAAACTCGCTCGTTCATTCACTGAACGTACCCGAGATAAACTTCGAAAATTGATTTCGGGCACACCGAGCCTCGGAATCAAGTTCTGTCAGAATCCACAGACTCGTAAAATTCCAAAGCATTTTAAAAAAATTCCTTGAAATTTTCGGGTCTTTACATTACTCCCACCTTAGGGATCTGCGTCCCCGTAAAGCTACAACATAATCTAGGGGAACAAATGAGGGTAATGAGCACGCATCGGAGTCTCCCACTCCCATGGGCTCTTCTGAAGGTTCCCGTGCTACCAACGAATGCGTATAAGAGGAATCGACCACCCATTTAGGACCCGCTCCTGTCGATCCTCAATCTCCACCAGGACCTCCGCAACTGTCGCTCCATGATCGATGTCCAGCTCCCCGTGCTCGATGATATGCGTTGGGTCATGCACGTATCTTCTCAGCTGAGATACGTGGAAAACGTCGTGCACCCGGTGCAACTGAGGTGGAAGGGCCAGGTAGTAATCCACCTCGACTACTCTATTGAGGACCTAAAAAGGTCCGATGAAGCACGGAGATAACTTGCTGCCCCGGCCAAATATCCATAATCCACATCGAGGTGAGACCCGTAAGAAAACGTGGTCACCATCCTCAAACTCTAGTGGTCTCCGCCTCCTATCAGCATAGGACTTATGTCTGCTCTGTACAGTCCTCATCCACTCCTGGATGACCTGCACCTTCTCCATCGTAGCCCGAACCATATCTGGTCCTATGAGTGCTGACTCCCCAGGGTTAGTCTAGCACATAGGTGATATTCAAGGTCGGCCATATAGTGCCTTGTAAGGTGTCATCCCGATGGTGGAGTGGTAGCTGTTGTTGTATGAAAACTCCCCCAAGGGTAGGTGATCCTCCTAGCTGTGACCAAAGTCAAGGACACATGCACGGAGCATGTCCTCGAGTGTCTAAATGGTCCTCTCTGTCTGGCCATCCGTCTGAGGGTGAAAGGCAGTGCTCAGGCATAGCTGTGTCCCAAAAGTCTCCTACAACCCCTTCCAAATCCAGGAAGTAAAGTGAGTGTCTCGATCGAAGATGATAGACGATGGCACACTATGAAGCCATATGATCTCCTGAACGTAGAGGCGTCCCAAGCTCTCTACTGAGCCCTGCTCTCTGATCGGTAGGAAGTGGGATGACTTGGTGAGTCAGTCTACGATCACCCAGATAGTGTCGTGTCCTCTAGAAGTATGTGGAAGCTCCATCATGAAATCCATGGATATCTCGTCCCACTTCCACTCCGGGAAATCTAAGGGTTGTACCAAGCCTGTAGGTACCTGGTTCTCTGCCTTCACTTAATGAAAAGTGAGGCATCGAGAAACGAACTCTACCACAACCTTCTTCATATCCGGCCACTAGTACTATCATCTGAGGTCCTGGTACATCTTTGCTACTTCTGGATGTACCACTAGATGGGAAGTGTGGAACTCCCTCAGCACCTCCTCTTGTAGTGCAACTAGTACCATTGTACATCCCCTGAAGTGGATGACGTGCTCCCCGCCTTCAAAAAATCCATCGGGTGCTAGCCCTAAGGATATCTGATCACGTCGCGCCTCCCAGTCAACGTCACCATGTTGTTCCTCTCTAACCCGCTGATGTAATGGAGGAGTGACTATGAGGGACTGAAGATAGGCTGCCCCATCTCTATCCATGAAGGATATCTGCAAAGTGGCTAACTGCCATGTCGCCTCTCCAAGTAGTTGAATGCTTGATCTCCTGCTGAGAGCATCAGCCACAACGTTCCCCTTCCCATGAGTATAGACAATCTCAAAGTCATAATCCTAGAGGAACTTGAGCCATCGTTGTTGTCTCGGGTTCAGGTACTTCTGTGAGAAAATTTACCTGAGACTCTGGTGGTCAGAGTAGACTGTAAAGTGCTCACCCATGAGATAGTGCCGCCACATCTTCAGGGTGAAGACCACTGCTGCTAACTCCGGGTCATGGGTATCGTAGTTCTACTCGTGCTGCCTCAACTACTGTGAACCTTAAGTGATCACTGCTCTCTCTTGTATCAGGACACACCCGAGCCAAGTCCCTGATGCGTCTCAGTAAACTACGTACCCTATGCCCTCCTCTGGTAGCCTCAAGATGGGCGCACTAGTCAATCTCTGCATCAACTCCCGGAAGCTCTACTGACATCTGTCTGACCACATGAAGGGTTTCCCCTTCTTCGTCAAAGATGTAAGAGGTGCTGCAACTCTAGAGAAGTCGGGTACAAATCTCCAATAGTACCCATCCAGACCTAAGAAACTTCGCACCTCTGTCACGCTCCTGGGCGGCTCCCAATCAAGTACCACCTCAACCTTCGCAGGATCCACTGCAACTCTCGCCTCTGAGATGATGTGCCCCAAGAAGTGAACCTCTCAAAGCCAGAACTGGAACTTAGAGAGCTTTCCATAAAGTTGGTGCTCTCAGAGTGTATCCAGTACAACCCATAAGTGGTAGGCATGCTCCTCCTCAGTAGTCGAGTAAATCAGTATGTCATCAATGAAGACTACGACAAACTGATTGAGGTAGGGCTGGAAGATCTTGTTTATGAGACTCATGAACACTTCTGGAGTGTTGGTCACACCGAAGGGCATGACCAAGAACTCATAGTGTCCATATCAACACCTGAAGGCCGTCTTCTGCACATCCTCATCCCGAACTCGGAGCTGATGATAGCCTGACCTGAGGTCTATCTTCGAGAACTAATGTGCTCCCTTGAGATGATCGAAGAGGTATCCAATCCTCATAAGCGGATACTTGTTCATCATGGTCACCTGGTTCAGTTGACGGTAGTCGACACATAGTCGCAAGCTCCCATCCGCCTTCTTGGTGAACAGAATCAGAGAAGCCCAGGGGGAAACACTGGGTCGGACGAAACCTTTCCCCTATAAGTCCTCCAGCTGTACCTACACCTCACGTAGCTCAGTGGGAGCCATCCGATATGCTGGAGTAGATATCAGTGATGTACTGGGGTACAATTCTATATAGAAATCTACCTCCCTACGATAAGGTATTCCTGGAACATCTTCAGGAAAAATGTCCGCATACTGATCCACCACAACAGGAAATCCCGGACTCCACACGTTAACTGCTCCAAGGATGAGACTATTCAACTGATGTGTGATCGGCTGCCCTCTCCTCTGCGTAAGTTCATCCTATGCTGCGAAGGTTCCCTTCTCGTCGGTGAAGGTGAACCTGGTCCCATCTGTGCGGACACACCACACCTTGCGCCTAATACAATCGATCTGAGCATGGACCGTAGATAACCAGTCCATACCCAAGATGACGTCGTAAGGCCTCGACGCCACTACAAGAAGATCCCAGCCAAATATCTCGCCACCTAAAGTATGCTCACACTGCTGGAACTAGTGCGTAATCATCGAGTTTACTCCCGTAGGAGTCTCTAGCCGCAAGGATCGAGCCAACGGCTCCGTCGGAATCTCCGAGCTCTGAAAAACGGCAACGGAAATAAAAGAATGACTCACACCTATGTCTATAAGAAATGCAGTAAGGGTGGAGTAGACACAGACAGTACCTCGAATCATCTCGGGTGCGCCGTGGTCGTAAGCCTCTACTGACTTGAGCTGAGCCTTCCTCTGCCTGCCAGATCCCTATGGTCGGGGTGGACCTCCTGGGGGTAGTGGTGGTTGAGCCTCGAAGCGTCGTCCACCACCCGCTCCTCAGCCAGCTCCTCTGCCTCGTCTGCCTGCTCCCTACGGACTACCATGGTCAAACTTATGCCTCTTCTTGGGAGGTCCCTCCACTGTGTACTGCTCGTCTGCATGGCGGTTCGGGCATTCATGATCCATGTGGCCCTGACCACCACATGAATAGCATTGTCTACTCCTCATAATGCTGGCTTTATGCCGCGTGCCCCGTACAACTGAACCTGTATCCTGAGGTCGCTCACCTGTCGACCTGGTCCGCTTAGACCCATGCGTCGTCTGTTGACTGCTGGCTGCAGAAGACTCTGCCCTGTGCCATCCTGTGGTGGGTCTCGCTGATGATGGATACTCTGAGAGAAAGCTCTCCACTAACAGGGCTCACTCTCGCACCCCCGCCTGCGTCGGGATGCTAAATGGAATCGTCGAAGCACTAATCTCATGCATCAGTACCTGCTCAAAGGTCTAGGCATGGAAGAATGGGTCTCGTACCATATCTGTGGAGTAGCGTGACAGGTCGGTAAATCTCACCAAGTACCGGGCTACTGACATGTTTCTCTGCCGCGGCTGTAGTAACTCCTGGATGCGCACCGCACAGACGGTGGCTGGAACGAACTCCGAGTGGAAGAGGCTCTCAAATTCCATCCAAAGAAGAGATGCATCATCGTTCACTTGGAGCATCAGGCTCCACCATCTACCTGTTTTCGCATGCAGGAGAATCTTGGCAAGGATCACCATGAGGTCTGCTGGTGTCCCTACCAACCTGAAGACTCTGAAGATATCCTCCAGCCAATCCTCGGCTGCCTGGGGATCCGTCTCTCCGCGGAACTTGGGTAGCCTCTGTCTTTGAAACTCATGCAACGTGCTCAGGCGGCGTGCACTCTACGCCGCTGGGGTGGGTAGCATTGGTGGCTCAGCAGGTAGAGGTACTGCTGGTGCCTCCACTGTAATGGGGCCTTGTACCAAGGCCTCGTTGCTCAGTGGGCTGCCATCCCGCACATAACTAGGAACCCTGGCTAGATGCCTTCGTGGGGCCATCCTGAAAAGAAATAGGTGCACCACGGTCAAACAGTATACCTGGTGAGCTGACACAAAGTAATCACAAAGAAAACTTTTTAAAGGAAACACACACACAATCAGGGCTTTCATGCACTGAGTCGGAAATCAGAGGTCAGGGTCCTGGTGTACGGATACATCGGCTGCTGCACCAACACTAGACTCTCTGGACTGAAAACCACACTCAATACTCTTAACACTATTGCTTCACAGAAAGGAAAGATCGGAGTCCTTAGTCCTGTGGTAGAACTGACACCTCTGATACTAATTTTTCACGACCCGTCCTCGGGGCCCGTTCCGTGCCTACCCAATTCCCACCTTCTATAGGCCAGGGGCTGGCGACTAGCACCAAAGGCGTAAATCCCGATAAAAAGGGGAAGGAATTGCCTTTTATAAAGTAAAAAAACACAACAGAGTACGTAAGTGAAGTAAGCACTAAGTAAAACTGGGTACAAGGTAAGTGCTGAAAGAGTAAATGGGCCAGTATACAAACCCAACTGAAAGTACAGTACAACTGAAAGGAAAGTACAACAGCAGTAAGTAAAACAGCAACACCAAGTCGTCCTCTAGAAATCCCACCATAAGGGTGGGTACAGATAGTCTCCTCAACTCCTCTGGTCTGGCCGTCCGCTCCGTGTACGCCCCACCAAGGGTATAAAAATCACATGAATAAATTTATACAAAAAACCCTACGTCAACAGTTGATGTCGGGCGTCAACATCGTGGGGAAGAGGATCGTAGGCATTGTCAGAGTGCGCCAAGGATGAAGCGGCGTCTCCTCTCTTGTCACGGAGAAGAGAAGGGTGGCGTGTCGTCGATCTTTGAAGAACCGGTGTTCTTCATCGTTCTTCATTGGGGGCTGGCATTCTTCGTCGGAGACCAGTGTTCTTCCAAAGCTCAAGATCTCTCTCCCGATCACTCCCGCACAATGAAGCTCTTTTCAAATTAAATAATAGGTTCCTCCTATTATTTAATTTCACACACAAAGAAACTCCCTAAATTAATTCACCACATTTAATAATGTGATGGAAATTAATTTAAGAAGGGAGAGAGAAGGTTCCCCATTAATAAATGTGTTTGCAGATAAATGAAAAGGAAGAAAGAGGAAGGTTCCTCATTAATATTAGGGGTTGACATTATTTAATGGAGAGACTGGAATTTAATGTAGGTTTGCCAAATTAATGAGGGGATGTTAATGAGTTAGGGGAAATTAAATGGTGGGGGTCATGTGGGCCCCACCTCTCTAACACCCACACTTGGGTAGTTAAGTGGTTGTGGGCCCCACCCTTAACTACCCATGGGATGGAAATACCACCTTTCAAAATAAAAATTGTTCCGTCAATTTTTATTTATTTCTTGAATAAACCCCCAAAATTATCTTCTCCCCTTTTGCGAACGCAACTACGGTAAGTGTCCCCTTAAGAAATTATCGGCACTATGAGTCCATCGGTGCCCTTAGATTTTAATTCTGAGCACCGGTTCAAAAGTTAGAAAAACTCGCTCGTTCGTTCACTGAATGTACCCAAGCTAAACTTAGAAAATTGATTCCAGGAACACCGGGCCTCGGAATCAAGTGTCGTTATAAGACACACACTCATAAAATTCCAAATCATTTTAAAAAAAATCCTTGAAATTTCTGGGTCTTTACATCCTATTAAGGTACTCGAAGAAGAGGTAATTGTTTTACCAATTCAATTCAATTTATTCTCTTCTTCTACTTACTATTAATATGTTTTTTACAAACTAAAGTAATACCTTAAATATAATATAAATGTTGATATGTTATTATAATTATGAGATATCCATTTTCTTTCATTTATCCATCCTATGAATAAAAATATTACCATGTCTCTGTACGTACAGCTTATCGTCTCTACACCATGGTGTAATTTTTTATTCAATACTAATTTATTTAGATGGGTATAATGATGAGTTTAAGGGATATAAATAATTAATATAACATTATTATTATTCTTTATAATTAATATATCATCCAATTATATTCTATTTAACCATCAAGGAAATTATACCATCGCTTGTGCGTACGCACGGTATACCATCTCCACAGTGAGATAAGATTCATTCTTCACATTAACCAATCAAGGATGGTTATAAAATTCATATGATGACCAAAAATAATAAATATGAACTTAATATCATCCTGGATATAAAAAAAATACATCTCATACATAACAATCATAACTTACATGAGAAAATAGAAATGGAAAATGGAGCAGTTAACACCCAAAATAATGGTAATACTGAAATATTATTAACAAAATGATATAAGAGGATGGTATATTATATCATAAATATTGATATGGTTATGGTATAATTTAATAACATAATTTAAACATTATACAATATTTTAACGCAGCCTTGACTAAAGGAATGTACAAGGTAAGGGTTAATTTCACAATCTCATTATTATTTGAGGTTGTTTGTACATAACTATTTACTGGGAAATATTTATCATCCATATCCATGCTTCATAAAAATGTATTTCAAAATTTTCTTAATATTATTTTACAATTTTTAAAATAAAATTTTACCCATGTCCAATTTTATAAAAAGGAATCTTTTTTTGTTTTCTATATGAGGTACTTTTTTTGAATTTTTCAACAAGTGCAAGAAGAATGTTTTTTTAACTTATATTGCATGAAAAACTTTTTCCATCACTGTGATGCCTTAACATTTTGAATCTTCCTTTACAAGCTTACAAAAATATTTTCAATTAAATTGTATTATTTTTAAAATATTTGGCATTTTAAATAACTATTTTCAATAATAAGGGGTATTTCTCTAAAAAAGTTTTTAATGATTTTATTATATTATTTTCATCTATTTTAACATCCTTTGTTGGATTTTATTCTTTATTAATGTTGATTTATTATGATAGAATTTTCCATATTTTATTGAAGGTTTATGATATGTTTGACTATGGATGTGCCATTTTGATACCATTTATGTTTTATGGTTAAATTATTAACATTTCAAATGTTAGTTTTAATATAAATTTTTATGTTATGTTTCGCACTCTTCATATGAGGAATTAATTGGACTTAGTAAGGGATGGACAAGGCCCTCTATTTCCCCTTGATTCATCGGTAGGTATCATGAGACAAACTAGCTTGGGTTTTTACCCATTTATGTATTATCTTGTCATGAGTCCTTGATGGTATGGTTATGATGTTCGATATTATTCATTCACTCATTATGATATTAGTTATTAATTTTACATGTGTTATTCAACTAGTATAATATCCATGTGAATGTTTAAATAGAATTATTTGATTTATTCTTACCATATTATGCTAAAGATTATGTTTAAAAGTCTTTTGTTTCAATTTTATATCTTTCCTTAAGAGTTTATGCTTATTTATGATAGCTTCCACGATATTTTTTATCCTTACTGAGCATTTGAGATCACCCATTTCTTATGTTTCCTATATTCTCATGATGTAAAAAAGTATATTGTGATTGATCTACAAGTATATTATAAGGGATATAATTGTTTTCAAAGAAGATACTATGTTGTTTTTCATTTCATGATGTAATGTAAAACTTATGTTTGTATCTAGTTTTTTCAAGGATACTAAACTAATCCTTCCTTAGAGATTTTATTTCTTATGATCATGCCAATGTAATAAAATAATGCACTGACACTGGGAAATTGGGGTTGGGGTGTTACACCATAATCCTTTACACAAACATGGATTGACTCAAAAAATAAAAGTATAAGAGAGTAAATACGGTTTTTTATAAAAGAAAGAAAACAAAATCCATTACAATATCCCCATTTAAATACTTATCATACCTAAGAATCATATCTATGTATCCTGTTCTAAGAACTTAAGATACTAAGCCCAAACATTTGGCTCCTACTCCCAAGTCTCCTATAAAAAAATTTTATGGCATCATAGGATTAAAAAATTTTGTACAATATTCCCTCTTAGTATATTCTCACTCAATTCTACAATATACACCAGGTTCTCTATATAATTTGTGTTAGGCTCTATCTCAAAAACCTTATAGTCGGCAACATGTTTGGGATCATGCATATACCTGATGATCCTACTTTATGTTTGCATTGTATTTGTTTTCAATATGTTAGTAAGTGATAAAGAGATTGATGTAATTATGGATTTAGTAAAGAATAATTGCTTAGAAGTTCATTGGTGACCCTAAGAATATTTATTAAATATTGAATTGATGTTCCTAAAAAACTATGTGAATTAAGTTTGAGAATTAATTTTTGAACCTAAATGGTTTTTTAAAGAATATTTGATGTGTTTTTGGTACTTCTAAGTAATATTTTTATAATATTTATATATATTTTGAAAATAAATATTCAAAGTAGTTAAAATATTTGAAGAAGATCCATCCATGGAAATTAATAGATCACATGCTATATTTTTGGGTGATTTGGATTTAAATAATTATATTTTTTTTATTTAGTGTCAAATACTTGTGTCAATGAAGACACATTGTTTACAACATGATGAAGAAGATGAATTTTAAAAGTCCATGAAATATTTTATTATCATGTGAGGACAATGTAAAATATATATATATTTTCTCCATGTTTCATGATGAATCATTTTTAAAAAATGAATTTAAGTTAGCTTGTAAAATTTATACTTAGTAATTACTAAGTATTTATGTTGGGTGTTAACCAAAAAAAATGGCCATCCATAGCTAACCAAAGTGGGGCATCTCAATCCCACACATGTGGGAGTAGGATCAAGCACATGTGAGATACATAAAGATAAGATATCCAAGGTAGTATATGAGTATAGTGGAATAAAAGAACCTATAGAGGGGTAGGAATTTGTACGCATGTGGGTTAGTGTGTATAGGTAGATAAGTGGGATGCACTATAGGGGTTGCAGTGTAATGAGGCATGGTGATTTGGAGAGGAACCCATACTCACAACTAAGCCACTCTCATTATTGATTTACTTATAAAGTGGAGATTAAATGAGGTTAAAACCATTGTTGGATGTCACATATTTCATTATTGTTCATCCATTAAAAACATACAAAACAATTATCAACCATTAGATTTATCCAATAGGAGTTGTCCAATCTATTATTGTGTTATCCCCTACCTCAAAACTAAGGTTTTATTAACTAATCATATTAAAAATTTAAAATTTATTCCTTTTTCATATTTAATGAATTATTAGAGAGAATATGGTATTATAATTGACCTAAATCAATGCATGAAATCTCTATCTCTCGTGCATGGATTTATTCAAAGAATTAGTTGTTGTCGTGTTATTCTTGGTAAAACCCAAGCTCACAAAACCATGCATGAGATTTATTTTTTAAAATTTTGAGGAACTTGATTTTTTTAACATGAACATGAGCATGATTTTTTTATGGAATTGTCCAATTATGTGAAGAGACCATAATTCTCATGATTTTGTAATGTCAAAAATTAAGAAGGAATCCCATGTGGAATTTTTTTTAAATGGTGAGATCCTAGAGAATTCTATGTTACATGATTTTAAAGTTATTAAATGAGCTCCAACTCAACATGAAATACATATGTATAACTTACTATAAGATTTGAAATCCTTTGAATGAGTATTTAAATGGCATGAAATGCAAATTTGAGGTGGTGAAATACAAGGGTTGAGGAGATGGTAACTTTTTCTATAAATAATGAGGAAATAATTATGGATAGAGTTGTCTCCATTTTTTATTTCAATAGATCTTGTATTTTCAAATTAAAATATAGTATCTTCATGCCTTTACTTTCCTGAAGGAAGAATATGTGAGCCTCTTGGATATGAAAAGATGGAATTGGGTTCTACAATCAACTTGGTTATGTGAAGAATGGGTTTTGTGCAAAAAAAAATTCATGAAGAAGAACCACATAATCACTGTTATAATAAGTTTATAGTTTTTTTGCACCCTTTCCTTTTTAAATAACACATTTTGGTTACACAAAAAAAATATTATCTCATTATATTTATAGTATTTCATGTGTTCAGTATTTTATCAAAGTTTTGTGCAAATACCTCCTAGTTTTTGTGAAGTACTAATATTTTATGTACATTATTACATGAATATATATTAAAAACATGAAAAAGTTATACATGTAATGAGTTAAAAACCATAAAAACTATAATGTTCTCACATGTGAAATAATGATTTCATACTAATGGTATTTTGAGAAAAAATAAAAAACATGTGTATACTATTATTCTATCATGATAAGATTCAATATCAAATTGTTTCATAAGATTTAATATTGTTGAGATTCTAGAATAAATAGTGTTAAGAATAGGGGAAAATTAAAAGAATAATTTGGGGACTTCAAGTCTTATATACATTCATATTATTGTGAAAGAATATGAAGAATAGGTAGCCTCTTGAGTGCAGCATGATCTAAGATGACCGCATTTTATTATTGTCAAATAGATGGACCCATTTCACTATTGTATTCAAAGGAATTTTATCAATGTAATTAATTTCTATCAAATAATTATTATTATAAACTACTGATCACATAAATTGGAGTAGGCCTGCATCTTTTATTTGTGATTCAAAGTTAAAGCTTTCATTATACCTAGTCAAAACTAGGAAAATGGGTAAAATTTCATATCCTTGATCATGATTTTCCTGATAATAAAAGAGAATATATTTAAAATAGGTATAATAACCATCATACACTAAGGAAGTAGTCATCCATACTAGAGTTAAACCTCATTAAAAAAAATTGTGTCCTTTTATGACTTATTTTTTTATGTGCATCCTTTATGACCATAGCTGAAGAAGATAAGATAAACATTTACTAAATAAGTGACAGAGGTATAAAAATGGAATAAAATTTTTTAAATTGATAAACATTCATCTGACTCCAATTTACACCCCCCCCCCTGTGTGTTCATCCCGAATTGATCCTAAGAATTGGTATTTAAGGGAATGGGTCACACCACTAATTAGGTTATCTGATTTGAAGATTCCTAAATACTTGATTTATATTCTAAATTTAGAATAGATTGAAACAATAAGGAGTTATATATATTT
Source organism: Viscum album (assembly GCA_963277665.1). Taxonomy (NCBI): domain Eukaryota; kingdom Viridiplantae; phylum Streptophyta; class Magnoliopsida; order Santalales; family Viscaceae; genus Viscum; species Viscum album. The sequence goes on along the minus strand of OY728131.1, from coordinate 889,530,774 downwards.
CATATTAAAATTATATCTTATTAAATACCTTAAAGAATATAAAGAATAAATAATTGAGAAAGGTGAATAAGACATTCCACTTTTTCAAATAATATGATGAATCATTTTCCCCATGTTGTAATTCTAAGATAGAAAGTCTAACATGGAAGTAGATGATTTGATGACACATTATAATACTAGAAGGAAAATATGTATACCTCATGTAGTACTTTATCTCTATGTGAAGAGGAGGAAAAAAATATCTTAACAAATTTTTCCTCTAGAAGATCTAGACTTAGTAGATTTGATCATATATCTAAGAAGTTTGTGATGAATCAGTTGCTACTTCTAAATATATACTTTATAATAGTCCAAAATAAATGTTCACTTTTATTTGTGGGTCATTCAAAGGAATACAGAAAGTGATACCTAAACTCAAAGAAAATATAGAAAACATGAAGAAAACATTTTAAGAAATAATGAAAGACAATATTATGATATCAAAGAAAATTAGAGTTAAAAGAAGTAGAGAATATTGAGCTTAAAGAGTTCTACTTGAGTTTTGAAGATCAATGGAAAAAATAAAATTTATGCAAAAGATAATTATACTACAGAATTTTGAATAAATGTTCCATGCATTAGAGAAAAAGTATACAGATATCATTGATGGCATGAATGCTCAAATTGAGACCAAATAAAGTATGATCTAGGATCTTGACACATTAATATTGTATAAATATAAAACTAATTATGAGGAAGTTATAAATATCAAAAAATAATATGAACAAAGTCTAAATTCAATGATAGGTGAGAAATTTATCCTCAATATGAAGTGTCTAAAACTTGGAATCAAACTAGAAAATATTGAAAATTTATAAACTTAATATTCACAATAATATAAAAGAAGATTTTTTACCTCAATATTTGTAAAATCCTAAAATTATTAGGAGTCTCTTATACTCAGAGACCTCAAACTAGTGTAAAGAATCAATTGAGATCACTCAATGATCAATCTCAAATAGTCTTTGATAGGAAGGTATCATCCACCACTAATAATAGTATTTTTTATAATAATAGACTTATGAAAAATGTAGGTTCAATAAAAAACATGTAAAAGTGGATTATTATGGGAAATGAATTTATTATCACTCCATATATGGTAATGCGAGATATGTTTAAAAGAAGTTATTCCCGTAAAGTATCTTAGTAGAATAATTAAGGAAAAAATCAATAAGTATGTGAATATATCTGAACTTCTACTCAAAATAAAAGAAAAATATTCATTTCTAACTATTAGTACTATGAAATATTCAACCATAGATAATCTAATTGTTGGTATAATATGATACTATTTTAAAAAAAAGGATGCCTACATCAAGGAAGAGAAAATCAGTGAAGAATAAAAAACTACAAATAAAAGTAAATAATTTTCCTGCTATAAATATATTTTAAATTTTGAATAAATTATATGGTATTTTCAATGGTATTAGTCATGGTGAAGAGGTATTAAAATTTAAATCATTCAATAATATGAATAAAACAATTTAGTATAAAAACCATAGGATCTAAGTAATGGATAAAAGTCAAACATGGGAAATAACTATGATGGAATCTCTATAAAAACATTCCCAATAAGTCTAAAAATAATTAAGGAAGTCAAAATTGGGTAAGAACCCAATAAGTTCAAAAGTATATATACAAAAAAGAAAATAAGCTACTTATTTTCTGTGACAATACTCCACACCATGGATCATTATAAATAGTCCATGGATATTATAGTGGAAGGTGGAAATCTTATTTAGAAAAAGGGAGGAACAAACTAAAAGAGAAATAAAATGCCTGAATTGGTAAACAGAACCCCTAAGATCTATGTCAATATACTAAGTATTTTTTTTATATTCTAAATAAAATATTATTCATTTTCCCATATTATGTGTAAATATCATGGAAAATTAAATAAGTGCTGGAGAAAGTTGAAGATAAATTAATACATGAGATTTAAAATGATTAAGTTAAATTTCATGATATATTGTCCACAAATGATAACCACATAATCTTAGAAGTATTATTTCAAAGGTGAAATAAGATGAAAAACATATCAGATAATTTCTTATTTATAACTCTATATCAAGAAGAGATGTGAAAAATGATTTAGAAAAAACTATGTGATGAATGTACCTTGATTTCTAGTGTAAAAAATATTATTCCACATAAAGAGACTATTAAAATTAAAGATTCCATGTTTTCCAAAACATCTAAGAAATTCAGAAACATTAGAATAAATAGTTCACCCTAACATGAATTATAAAATAAAAGATTATATTGGTAGAGAAGAAGTTAGCAGACTTGTTGCACTCATTTAAAAGCAAAGGATATCCACCTTATTCCCATCTATATTTTGTTTGATCATTACTTGTAGGGAATTTAAGTTCATTCACGTACTCAGGGGGGACTGATGAATAAATTTTATTTTTATAACAATAAGTTGGAATATTTATTCCAAGCTTAATGGAATTCATTATCCTGGTTTTATGTACCTACTATTTTCTTAAATATTACTTTTTTCAAAAGATTAAAGATAAAACTTGATGAATACGATCAAGATACTATATATAATTAAAAAATTTGAAGTCACCATAATGTATTATATCATAAAAAATATTATTCACATTAATTTAAATTTATAAGAGAAACTTATGATAAGATCCATCTGGATTAAGTTAAATTGGAGATCATACATTAAGTGGGGATCTAAAGAAAATTATAGAGCATTATATTTCATAAAAAAATTGATATCCCTAGAAGTTACTTGATCAAGATATCATGGATGAGGTATGTGGTCATACTCTTGTATCCTTATTCATAAAATTAAATTAAGTATAATTATAATGGTGATAACTGAAATGAATCAATTACCTAAAAATATTATTTAAGAATTTGTATTAGTGATTTCATAAACATTACCTAACTATTATAATGGAATGTTTTTAATTTCTATGTTGATATGAGTGCAGGAATTTTAAGTTGAATGTATCTTGAGAATTTTCTTAACAATTGTAATTAGAAAATTTCCACTTTCATTGTATCAATTGGTATCAACCAATTAATATCAACTTGGAAACATTTTAATAGTATCTAAAGAAATAAAAAATTTCTTCTATATCAGTTGGTATCATATTCTAAATTGAGAATGTATAGCATTGAAGTCTAAATTAGTCCCTATTGTTTCTACACTTGGTTAGCCCAAGTAGACATAAGGTGGAATAGTTGATGGCACATTACATAAGGAATAAATGAAACCATCCCCTCTCATTTAATTTTCATTTTTTTCAATAATGGATATTGAATAACATAAAAAGGGAGAGAATAATTGAAGAGAAAATATTGACATCCTATTTTCTACATTGGTATTTACAACTAACACAAAGGGAGAGATTGATTATCCTACATTCTATCTATATTTTATTTTTTATGAATAAGTTAAAAAGTGATGAAACGCTTTATTTAAATATATATTTTGTAAATAAGAATATCTTGGAAGTTTAATGGTGTTCCCTAGACTTTTTGTTGAATATTGAGGTGGAGTTTCCCAGAAACTATGTGCATTAAGTTGAGAATTTCTTTATAAATCTCAAAGTTTGATTAAAGAAGAAAGGATTTATTTTTGGTATAACTAAAGAATATTTTTAGAGGATCCCATTATATTTGGAAAATAAATATTTTAAGTAGTTAAATTTTTTGAATAAGATTCATTTATGGAATTTTAAATGTCACATGATACATTTTTTGTGAATTGGATTTAAATTCTCATGATTATTCAATCATTTTTCAATGTTGAAGATTTGTTTCAATGATGAAAAATTATTTAAAACATGATGAATAAGGGAAATTTAATAAGTCCATTAAATATTTCATTATTTTTTTTTAATACAATAAAATATTTATATGTATATATATACATACTGATTTCATGTTTTATATTGAATCATTTCAAAGAATAAATTTAATTTCTCTTATCAATTTTGTAATTAGTAATTACTAGGTATCTGTGTTAGGAGTTAACCAAAAAAATGTGGCCATCCATATTCAAATAATCTAGTCCAGTTTGATCCAACACATGTGGTAGCTGGCTTAACCACATGGGAGAACCAGCCAGGCTGGCTAACAAAGGTGGTAGAGGATTATAGTGGAAGAAAAGTGTCGGAAAAGGGTAAGGAATGGGTGTTCATGTGGGTGTGAATGTAGTTTAAAGGAGTGGGTCATTCCATGGGGCTAGTAGTACGGTGAGGCATGGTGGTCGGGATTGAACTCCATACTTTCAATTTATCCACTCTCAAAATAGACTTACTTATAATTCAAAGCTCAACCAAGGATAAAATAGGTGTGGTATGTGGAACATCTCATTACTATTCATCCATTAAAAACATATGAAAAAAGTATTATTCATCCAATCCTACCAATATTATATGGTTGATCTCATAAAACATCATCCCCTACCTCCAAACTAGTTTTTTCTCAAATAATCATATCTGAAAATTAATTTTTATTCCTATAATAATCTCCAGTGATAAAACTAAGAGAATATGGTATTTGAATCAACCTAAATTCATGCATGAAATCTTCAACTTAAATGTATTAATATATTCTAAGAATGATCTATTATCATGATATTCTTGATCAAAGTCATACTCACAAATCCATTCATGATTTTGATCTTTTAAAATGATGAGTCATAAGATTTTTATCACATGAGTGTGAGAATTATTTCATGAGATATGGGGGTGATTATGAAAACAATTCATAATCCTCATAATTTTAGAAAGTAATTTTATTAAATGTCGAAGGGACTTTCTGTCAAATCCATGATTTGGTGTTAAAGGAATGTTTGTAACTTTGGTGATAAATGGTGTGAAACCCTCTTGATCCCCTTGTGAATCGTGTGTGTCTATAATGACTTGTGATCATGTGAGGGGTGTGTTTATATTTGATTGAATTGTATATTCTATTTATGTTTCCTATTGTGCATGGGGTTGATTTTGTGAGGGTGGAAGGTGGTTTGTGTATTGTTTTATATTCTCACTCCCTCATTGAGTAAATAATGATTTATTGTGCACACCTCCTTTGAATTTTCATGGTAGATCTTGGGAAATGGGGTAGGTGACTAAGACAATTAAAGACCTAATTTAGGTTAGTGTTTAGGATCATTTCCCCTGAGACTAAGAGAGCTTGTTGTGGGAACATTGCCGCTTAATAATGAGTGTGTTCATGGTTATTTGGGGACCAAGAGTTCCCTGGTGAGACTGTAAGATCCTAGGGAGGATCTTGTGAGCCTCCACCTATGTATAGTCAGTTTTTGTACTACAGTTTAGCCTAGGGTAATTATGAGTCATGATAATGCCCATTTAGATCTCACTGGTTAGTACTATGATACTAAGATCTTTGGATCATTTTTTTAGGGGATTATTCTTTTTCTTCGATTATATCCTATGTTTCTTATATTATTTCTTATCACCCTAGATTCTTATGTTGCGTTTTATTATGCCTTGTGATATATGTGTGGTTCCTACATGTGATATTTGACCTATATGGGTGCTTCATTGTTTCCTTTGAAAATGTTTTTTTAAAGAGATGTGTTGGAAAACCTATTTTTAAATTAATGAATCATGTGTGTGATTTATTTAAGTGTATTTAAAAATAGGGATTTAATTTAATGGTGGATTTTGCTAGTGAAATGTTTTAAGGAAATCATTTTCAATTATATAAAATAAGTGTGAGTTGTTTTGAGAAATGTTAATGGTATGTGTAGTTCTGAAATGGATCTGACCAGCGACATATTTTCAAAACATGTGTGTTTGGTTTTGGAAAAAAATTGGGGAATTCTTTTCAAAATAAAATTGTGGAAACTGTTTTATTTCCATGCATTGTATTTATGTAAATTTACTTTCTATATTTATTTTCAAAATAGAATTAACGAATTGACTTATGAAATTAATTTCATAGTTTCAATGATTTGTAGTGACCTACTAGGATTTTTTGTTCATTAATATATCATTTCAAGTTCCAATTTATCATTTGGATCCTTTATATTCATCATGGCCAACATGGTGTGAGTTGGGAGATAGTGAGAAACTTGAGGTTGCATGGAGTTGGTTTTAAGATCGACTCAAGTGTGTTGGTTTGTAGTGGTTTTTTTGTTTTTTTTTTGTTCCTATGTTTCCCTTACTACCAATATCTCTTTTGTTTATAGATGTTATTTACACATACATAAATGGTTTGGATCATGGTAGTTGGTTATGACATGTTTTTCATGTTATTTATTTATTTATTCTGCTATCATATCACTATTTTGGGAAAACCCTTTCCAAAAGGAATCCTTGTGATTCCTAGGTGCTTTTTTTAGCTTGTGGGGATCAGGAATGCCCTTCAGGCCTTATGGAGAGTCAGTTTGGGTGTTGGGTAGGACGGTAGCCTGGGCCGGTTCATTTCATTCCTCTTGATCATGAGGTTAATTTTTATATATAACTCATAACTATTTTTATGCCTATATAAAATGATCCTTATATAATACCCGCAACTGAATAAGAGTAATTAAATAATAAACTCCAAGAGAACCTGGATAAGGGTTTTATATTCCTGAGTGCTTTATCATATAGTGAAATAATCCTCTTTGTTAAGAAGAAATATTGGTCAATGTGCCTCTTAAATGATTATTATGAACTTAAAAAATCATGATCAATAACAAGTATACAATACCCCATATGGATGATTTTTTTGATCAGGTGTGAGGGGATTAATACTTCAAAAAGATTAACCTTTGATCTGGATATCATCAATTAAGAGTGAAAAGATATCATGTACCCAAGATAGCCTTTTTTATAAGATATGGGCACTATTAATTCATAATTGTGTTATTAAAACTTACTAATTCCCTTGATATCTTGATAGATCTAATGTATATATTCGTTAGATATTACCTCAATCAATTTGAGGTAAAATGTATAGATGATATTTTCATCACTTCTTATCATCTTCATACTAATGGTCAATCTTAAAGAACCATTAATTATCAATAGAATATGTTGCAAACCTATTAAATAAGATGGTTAGGATCATCACCTTCTCTTAGTAGATTTGTCATATAACAATATTTTATATTATATCATTTAAATGGAACCATATGCAGCACTGTATGGGAAGAGTTGTAAAACTAATACATATGGAGATAAAGTTAGAGATCATAACCTAATGGGACTAAATCTTACTCAAAATATGTTTGAAAGGATTCAATACATTCACTATTACATCAAAACTACCCAAAGATGATACAAGAGATACACTAATAATCATCAATATCTAGAATTTGAACTTAGAGATAAGTAATTCCTTCAGATATCAACATAGAATGGGGTTATGAAATTCTGGAGTAAAGGAATGTTGATCCCTATATATATTATCCCTTTTGAAATACTTGATAGTATGGGGATGGTAGCTTACTATCTTGAAAATCCACAAAACCACTCCCAAGCTCATGATGGATTCCCTATATCACATTTGAGTATATGTATACCTACCCCTTCACATGTATTTAACTCAAATATACTATCGGGACATAATCTCTCTAATTATGAGTAAATAGTATAAATCTTGGATTGTAGAGATAACTTTCTATGAAATAAGGCACTCACCTAGTTAAAGTTATTTAGAGGAATCGTAAGTTTAAGGAAGTTAAATGGGAACCCAAATATGTAATGAGGAATAATTTCCCACTTTTTTTTCTAATTAGTAATGAAATTTTGAGGGAAATTTTATTTTAAGGGGGTAGAATGTAATACCTCAAGATTTTAGTATTTATTCTCCTTTAAATAAATATTGTTTCTTAAATGGATTTTAATACATAAAACAATGAAATAAAATAAACCATGATATATTTTATTAAGATAAAATATTTTAATTTAAGATAAACATTGATACATTATTATAATGTAATATGAAACATCCTTAAGAAAACTATAATAGGAATAAAACCACAAGTAAATAAAAAAATCATGAACATGAAATCCCTGTCCTCAAATTTTCATTAAAGATCATACCTCTGATTATAACTATGGAAAGAAGGAAAAACGTTAGAAATAAAATATTCATTTTGAGAATGAAGTAAATGGGTTGGATGAATGATTATAGAAATGTATGTAAGGCTATATATAAGAATGTAATATGACCATTATATGGCCTTTGGACATATGGTCATTGTACATATGGTTACTAGAAATATGGTCATTAGATATATGGTCATTTTATACGTTTTCATTATATATAATAGTATCCAATATGTATATTAAAGTCATATAAATTATTATTAATATTTCAAAAGTAATAAAATTAATAAATAATAAATAATTCTAGAATAAAATAAATATAAATAACTAAAATATTTTAATATAAATATATTTTTTTGTTCAAAACTATTATTATTATTATTATTAAAAATAATGATTTGATTATTTTATAAAATTCAAATAAATGTTATAATACCAGTGTTTTGAAAAAAAAATTAATGGTTAAGGGATAATTAAATAATTTTAATGGGATGTGATTACAATCATTTAATACTAAAAAAGGATATTTTTTATCAAATAATTTTTTTAAGTATTGTGTATTTTTATCATAATAAATTAAATTGATAAATTTTAAAGGTTTATTATAATAAAATGTTCCATTGTATAAAAAATATCAATGAACATTTAATTATAAATTGATATAAAATAGAATTAAGAACACTTGAAGTTTATAATAACATTTTTCTATAAAAATAATTTTTATATAAAATTTATGTTTTCATTTAGAAGTTAAATTTCTTATATTTAGTAATTTAATTAGATTAAATTGAGTATAAATTTTCCATCAGCACATCAAAATTAGGTATGAAGGTTAATTTCATTTTTAGTCTTAAAATAAAGTTACTGAGGTAAAAATTGACGTACCACAGAAAAGGTAACATAAGATAAAAAGAGTTAAACTAAGTGATAAAACTTAAAATATCATGAAATGTTATCTCAGATAAATTAATGAAAATATACATGATCTATATCCATTATTTTCCACTATGTATCGACTTGAATTTTAAAATTACAACCTTATACATTAAGGAATGAATATTTATGGAAATGTCACTCACAATTCACCTAAAAAGCACCTTTTATCTACCCATAAAAAATACTATTTAAATTATATTATATAAAAAATCATTGTCCATTTTTCCTCCTCAAATTCCTTATTATACTTTTTCTTTCTTCTGGATTTAATTAAGAGGCATAAATCCTTCATTTTTAAGTAACTCATGTTGAGAAGGGTCAAATTCATCAATATAATTATCTAAGTTCTTCTATAAATTTTTCAATCACCTTCACATCTAGAATTTTTCTAAATCTCCTTAACCAATCTCACTGTAACATACTAGTTTGTCTTACCATCGAACCAGTAGCCATACCGGTTCCCACATGACCTCAAGGGAACCTCCCCATACGCTAGAGGCTGCCAACTAGCAGCAAGGGTTTAAGGATAGACATTGGGGATACTATACCCTCATATTATAGTTTTCATAGTATCATAACAATATATAAATAGATGAAAATAACAAATGTGGTATAAATCAATAACTAATATAGTGGAAGTCAATTGTAATATCAACTCAATAATGAAAATTGTCAACGCCAGTTTATACAATGTATGTGGTCTGAATAGGGTGTGAGATATAAATCTCAATAGGTCAGGACCACTAGTTTCTAGTTCAATCTATACAATGCAATAAAATTAAACAGTGTGAAATTATATCAAAATAATAACATAATTAAATAAATAACCAACAACACATCTAGGTTCCAAAGGGACACCTGGAGGCGATACCTTCTTTGGTTCATAGTTGGAATAAGAGTCTAAACAGGAAAAATATATATATAAATAATGTATAATGACCTATTTATCACATTATTTAGTATTCTTTGTTTAACCACATAAAAGAATGAGCATGTTACCATTCTTATATTTCACCCATTTGAATGACGTTATCATTCCATAACTCACACACACTTGAATGTCCAAGTTATCATTCCATGATCACGCACCCATGAATGTCCATGTTACTATTCCATACTCACACACCCATGAATTTCCATGTTATCATTCCATACTCACGCACCACAAATGTCTATGTTACCATTCCATACTCACACACCCATGAATGTCCATGTTACCATTACATACTCACGCACCACGAATGACTATGTTACCATTCTATACTCACACAACCATGAATGTCCATGTTACCATTCCATACTCACATACCCATGAATGTCCATGTCACCATTCCATACTCACACACTACAGATTTTCATGTTACCATTCCATACTCACGCACCCATGAATTTCCATGTTACCATTCCATACTAACGCACCCAAGAATGTTCATGTTACGATTCACCACTTTATAATATAATTAATTCATCAATTAATTATCATCATAAATCTCATTACTAATTCAACAATTAGTTAAACCCAACAAGTCATTTAGTTAACTCTATAATTAACTTATCGCAACAATTACTTTAGTTAATCTAACAATTAACTAGTCACAAGGAAACCATGTCAATACCACATAATTAATTCATAAATTAGTTATCTCCAAGAAACCATCTCCATATCATGTGATTAATTCTCAAATTAATTATCTCATCTTATCCCAAAATCAAAATCTCATAATTAATCCCCTGATTAATTATCTATATTACAATATCATAACACATAATTAATTCTTAATTAATTATCACAATGTAAACAACCTAATATCTCGTAATTAATATTTCGATTAATTATCATCTCAAATCACATAATTAATTAATAATTAATTATCTCAAATTAACCAATTTAATATCTCATAATTAATCCTTCCATAATTATTATCTCAAATCACATAATTAATTAAAAATTAATTGCCTCATCTTAACCAATTTAATATCTCATAATTAATCCTCTGATAATTATTATCTCAAAGAACATAATTAATTCATAAATAATTATCTCAAATTAACCAATTTAATATATCATAATTAATCCTCTAACTAATTATCTCAATTTCAACCTTAAAGCATATAATTAATTCACAATCAATTATCTCATCCCATTAATGAACAATTTATTCAAACATTAAAGTAAACTTTATCAAAAGCAGTAAGTCAACAAATATTCATTTTATTAATTACACCAAGTTGAGAACCCTACCTAAAATAATGTACAATACATGCTTTCTAACTCAAATATGTTGCTCGCTCACACACACTAACTTCAACATAAACTCTCACTCACTTGAAAATAGATCACAACACCCTAACAACAATACTGTCACCCAAAATTAGTGCGAAGGGAAAAAATGCACACATAATTAATTAACCTCAACTCAAATAAACCATAAGAACCAAATTCAAGGAGTGTGAAACCAATTATCGGGTATATAGCCTTACCTAAAAATGCTGGTGGTGAAACGAATCGAGCCAAACTGCTTTGTCTTCAGTGGCAGTTGTTAGAATACAGACTAATGAGTCTCGAGACATCTTCTGCACCATCTATAACCAAAAGAAAAGAAGAAACAAAATTAAACCTAGATATAGGGTTTTTTCCTAATAGAGAATGGGTGACAGAGATCAGAAACAACCGATGTGAACAACAAAATTCATGGAGAAGGACTCACCTCGCCAAAGATGGAAAACTTTTGTCAAGGAACTAGAAGGAGATAGTCACGCGAAGAGGGGCTAGGAGGAGGGGTGGTGCACCACTTATGCGTACTACACCATGGGTGTGTCATTGGAAATAGAGATCCAAAATAACTATTGTGAACCAAAAAAATGCATGGAGAAGGACTCACCTCACCGAGACAGAAAAACTTCATGGAGGAACCCCCACGATCTGATGTGCGAAGATGAAGTCGAGTTGAGGGGGTAGCATTCTATCATGGGAGAGTTGACGGGATTCATGCCTCACGTATGGGAGAAAAGGGGGGGTATGCCTCCCCCCTTCTTTCCCATGTAAAATAAATTGAAAACCCTCATAAACTAAAAGGATTAATATAATATCAATAATAATAATAATAACCATAACATTATTATTATTAACATTTAATTTTACACATCTTTGATAAACCCAAACCTCCCCACTTAAACACATCATTTATTACACTTCATTGATAAAACCCAACTCCCCATTTAAACACCACATTTATTAAACCTCTTTAATAAACCCCAACTTTTCATTTAAACACATCATTTATTATACCTCTTTGATAAATCCCAACTCCCCATTTAAACACATCATTTATTACACATCTTTAATAAAACCCAACTCCCCATTTAAACACATCATTTATTACTCCTCTTTGATAAACCCCAACTCCCCATTTAAACACATCATTTAATTAAAATCTTTTCAACCGAATTTAATTTAATAAATTTTCCAATTATTCTTTATTTAATTAAATTATATCAACATCAAATTTAATTAAATGAAAATCTTGATTCGCATCAATTAATTAAATTTCTATTAACCTTGAATTTAATTAAATAAAACCCTTATTTCACAAAATTTAATTAAATACCTTTTTAACATGGAATTTAATTAAATAATTTAACTCGAAACTCAAAACATAGTAAACCACATGGTTTAACTTGCATGTCTGAATAGATCATGTGTCCTCTACTGGAAACCTATTTTATCACACACGGTTGACCCGCATAGTTTGACTAACCATGCATATCCTGTACGAACATCAATGCCTGGTCTGGTGATCCCAAAACCCATCCATCCATCAAGAAACTCCTTGATCCTTTAACCAATCCTGATATAAACATGTTTAAAAGATCCCAACTCTCAAAAATTCATCCTGAAGTTTGGTTTTAAAAACTGTCCCATCATTACAACTAAAAATTTCAAAAACTTTAATGTTTTAAATCAGTTCAAAATCACAGGACTTTACAATCTACCCACCTTAAAAACTTATCATCCCCGAGAAGCCATTAGGAACTACTACAGCATCAACCAACCCACCAATTTCATGTAGACTCATTTTAATAGCCATGTTGTATTTCCAAATGTTGATTTCACCTTTAACCATTTAACAATACCAACGTATTATGCCTTTAAAAACCTGATCCAAAGCTCAAAATCCATTCCAAACATCGAAGTGGTTTTTAACCGAGCCCACACAACTAGATACATGATCTTATCATTGTCTCTTTAACCATCAACTCATTAGTGCTATCCACCAATAGTCTTATCATTTTACTATCAAACTCTCAAACCACGGATCCTTAGTTGAAAGACATCGCCTACCCATAAAACCCACACTCACCCATAAACTAGAGATGTGCCTTTAAAACGATTCCATCACCAACCAAATGTAATCCAAAGTCCTCACCCGACTTCTGGTGACCTTTACAATCCAATACATCACTTGGATATTTCAAAAATATTGTTCCCCAACACGAATAAAGGCATAACCTAAAGAACCATGCATCCCATGTATAACCAATATAACAACCTCTATACGAAGCCCAAAAAATTTTTAAACTTTAAAATGACATAAGACCAATGATATCTTCGTGTCTCCAGGACAAGGCCAAGATAGGGTACATGCTCATCTCATTCATAAGAGCACACTAAGAGTAAACCCAGATCACCAAAAGATCAGTTGAGCTAATATCGGTTAACTCTTTACCAAAAGGCTCGAATTCACCTACCGACACATCATCAACCAAAACTCGATCCCTATTCCACCCAAGGCATCTTTATTCTTCCAAATATTACCACTAAATTTCTTAAAAAACTAATGGAGTTTCCAAAGGTTTGCATACACCACCAAACTCATCAAGGTCGTGCTGCCACAAAAGCACTGACACGTACACCAAAACTAATGTGACACTAACCACCTTAGGAGTGTCCATGTTATCGAAAGAAAATACCAGTCGCTCACAAGTGTAGTAGTTTAGAAACACATTAAATGCATGTGTGGTGTTCCACGAACCACGATCACCCTGTCAACATCCCACATGAAATCAAAAAAAATTAAACCTATTGGCGTGTCAAAACACCCAAGTCCCAAAAATTCCTCCCAAAAAGTGGGATAAATACACCTTAGCGCCCCAAGAAATATACTTTGGAGTTACCCAAGGACTTATTTAATGGATGACCATGCATGAGTCATTTCTGAGCTACTAAACCATGCATTCCCCAATGCTTATACCCATATCTAGAGTCAAGATACAATGAACACCCCTCAAATAAGGGTTTCATTCCTTAAAACCCAAAAGTTCTACTAAGTAAAATGGTAGTTTAATGGTACCAACATCAAAATTATCACAGAGAAAACAAATCATATCAAGCTCTAAGGGTGTTACCCACCACAGGCTTGTCCCTTACAAAGCATACGTGTCAACCCTATCTCTTGGTCATGCAAAACAAAAATCACTAGGCTCAAAATACCCTCTTTATTTTAGTCATTTAATTAATTCATTTCAACATCTAAACATTTGAAAGAATTTTAATGAACCCACAAGTACTATTCCACAACAAGGAACTTGGTTTTCAAACAATACCCCATGGAAAAAATAGGAAATGCATAAGAAACTTCCTCTTTAAAATTTAACATTCAGTGTCAATTCATTTTAAACAATAAGTATAACATCTAAATTCTTTTTAAAAAAGAGACGACATCATAGGGTCTCATTTATTCAATCCTGGTTCTTTAAAAAGAAACCACGCAATAGTTAATTTCAAAAAACTCAATAGTTTTACATTTATAACCATTTCCAACACTCTATAGTTATACAAGGATCAGTCACATGGGTGGCCTTCTACCAATCGATAAGGTGTTCATACACCTTTCCATTGGCATTTTTCTCCCATTTATAAAATAAAATTATCCATTTTAAATTTTAACATTAGCATCCATTTTTCAATTATTTGAATACATAGGTTACCCTTTTTCTTTTTTAAGGCACCCATACACCTTACAACTAAAACTGGATCCCATCGTAAATGAAAACAATCAATTTTCTACTTATGCAGCCATTTACACATCAAAACAACTCTATCATGTTATCATAAGCAGTAACACAACATCATGATATAACACAGAAGCATGGCCCAATAGCAAAACATGATAATAACATAGGCAGGATGGTATCTAATCATCTAAATATGTTATACAAGTAGACATTCTTAAACAGTTTAAAACTCGGTATTCCACCCAAGGCACACAATCAAAATTAGAAGGCATCCTACTAATGAAACTACATGGCATGTTATATTCATGACATGTAAATATCTAAGTGCCTAAGATGATGAATGTAATGAAAATTCCTTTTTATATCAGGACAAAGAAAATTTTCAAAATTCTCAAAATCAATAAGCATAAAAAAATACACTAGTCACTCAAGGTGAAATCATATCAACTATAACCTCAAATAGTATAAACATCAATTCCCATCCCCGGCCACTTGGTCATTCCCCATACATGGGGTGATCAGTCCCAAGCACAGCTATTAACCGAGTGCCAGCACTTTCCTAGTCTCTTGTCTACTAACCCAAAATAGAAAGACAATGGAAAAAAGAAAGAACAACCTCCCTCTGATACTACTTTGTAATGTCCTGACCCGGATTACCATCGAACTGGTAGATGGACCAGTCACCACATGACCCCAAGTGCACCTCCCCACACACCAGAGGCTGCCGACTAGCAGTGAGGGTGTAAGGATAGTTGGTGGTGAGACTATACCCTCATATTAGAGTTTTCACAGTAGTATAATAATATATAAATAGATGAAAACAGCAGAAGAAGTATAAAGAAATAACTAATGTAGTGGAATTCAATTGTAATATCAACTCAATAAAGAAAATAGACAACACTAGTTTATACAATGTATACATGTAATGGTGGTACATATCTGAAAGTAGTAAACAAATTAGCATGATTTACATCTTAGCACAAAAAAATGAAAAGTCCCAAAGACCTAAGGGTGATCTCCCTGAGTATCCTGATCTCCCACTTGTTCTTGTTATCCTAACTCTTAGGTACAAGAAAATATCAACAAGAAATGTTCAAGGTCCTTTAAACAAGTAGAGTTTACTCAGGTACCCCGGTGAAATGGCATCCGGAATATGGTGTGTCATATAAATCTCAGTAGGTCAGGACCACTGATGTCTAAGTCAATCTTGAAAATTCAATAAAATTAAATATCATGAAGGTATACCGAAGTAACAATAGAATTGAATAAATAATCAAAAACCCATACAGGTTCCAAAGGGATACCTGGCAGAGATACCTACTTTGGATCGTATCTAGAATAATAGTTTGAACAAGAACAATATATATATATATAAATATATATATATTGTATAATGACCTATTAATCATATTATTTAATATTCTTTGTTTAAACACACAAAATAATTATCATGTTACCATTCTTATATTTCACCCATTTGATGATGTTATCATTCCATAAATCACACACACTTGAATGTCCAAGTTATTATTCCATGTTCACACACCCACAAATGTCAATGTTACCATTCCATAATCACGCATCCATTATTGTCCATGTTACCATTCCATACTCACGCATCCATTATTGTCCATGTTACCATTCCATACTCACACACGATGAATTTCCATGTTAACATTCCATGATCACGCACCCATGAATGTCCATGATACCATTCACCACTTCATAATATAATTAATTCATCAATTAATTATCATCATCAATATCATTAATAATTCAAAAATTAGTTAAAAACAACATGTCATTTAGTTACCTCAACAATTAACTTATCACAAAAATTACTCAAGTTAATTCGATAATTAACTGGTCACAAGGAAACCATGTCAATACCATATAATTAATTCATAAATTAATTATCTCCAAGAAACCATATCTATATCATGTAATTAATTCGAAAATTAATTATCTCATCTTAGCCCGAAATCAAAATCTCAAAATTAATCCCCTTATTAATTATCAATATTACAATATCATAACACATAATTAATTATCTCAACTTAACCAAATAAATATCTCATAATTAATCTTTTGATTAATTTTTATCTCAAAGAACATAATTAATTCATAATTAATTATCTCAACTTAACCAATTTAATATCTCATAATTAATCCCTTGATAAATATTATTTCAAAGCACATAATTAATTCATAATTAATTATCTCATCTTAACCAATTTAATATCTCATAGTTAATACCCCAATAATTATTATCTCAAAGAACATAATTAATTCATAAATAATTATCTCATTTTAACAAATTTAATATATCATAATTAATCCCTAACTAACTATCTTAATTTCAACCTCAAAGCATATTATTAATTCACAATTAATTATCTCATCCCTGTAATAAACAATTTATTCAAACATTACAGTCAACTTTATCAAAAGTAGTAAATTAATAAAACTTCATTTTATTAATTAAGAAAAGTTGAGAACCCGACCTCAAATAATGGACAGGCTATGCTTTCAAACTCAAAGTCATTTCTCGCATGCACACACTCACTTCAACATATATGCTTCCTCACTTGAAAATGGATCGCAACACCCTAACAACAATACTGGCACCAAAATTAGTGTGGCGAGGACAAATTCACACCCAACTAATTAACCACAACTCAAATAAACCATAAGCACCTAATTCAAGGGGTTCAAAACCAATTATCAGGTATATAGCTATACCCAAAAATGATGATGGTGAACCAAATTGATCTAAACCACTTCACCTTCAGTAGTGGTCGTCAGAATACAGACCAATGGGTCTTGAGACATATTCTTCACCACCTAGAACTAGAAGAAAAGAAGAACCCAAATTAAACCCAAATATAGGGTTTTGGCCTAATGGAGACCAGGTGATGGAGAGCCAAAATAGCTGATGAGAATAATAAATCACATATAGAAGGACTCATATCACCAAGACAGACAACTTTTTTGAAGGAACCAGAAGAAGATAGTCGTGTGAAAAGGAGCTGGGAGGAGGGGTGGTGCATCACACATGGGTGTTGCACTATGGGTGTTGCACCATGGGTGCATCGCGGGAGACAGAGAAGAAAAATACAATGAAAACAACAAAATTCATATATAATGACTCACCTTGCCGATAAGGAAAAACTTCATGAAGGAACCACCACAATCCGATGCGTGGAGAGGAAGCTGAGTTGAGGGGGTAGCGTGCCATAATGGGAGAGCCTAGGGGAGTTACTCCTCATGTATGGGAGAAAATGGGGGTGCACCTCCCTCCTTCTTTCCCCTATAAAATAAATTAAAAACCATAATAAACTAATAGGATTAATATAATATCAATAATAATAATAATAAACTTCATATTATTATTATTACCATTTAATTTTACACATCTTTGATAATCCCCAACCTCCCCATTTAAATACATAATTTATTAAACCTCTTTGATAAACCCCAACTCCCCATTTAAACACATCATTTATTACACCTCTTTAATAAACCCCAAATCCCCATTTAAAAAAATCATTTATTACACCTCTTTGATAAACACCAACTCCCCATTTAAACACATCATTTATTACACCTCTTTAATAAACCCTAACCCCCCATTTAAACACATCATTTATTACTCCTATTTGATAAACCCCAAATCCCCATTTAAAAGCATCATTTAATTAAAATACTTTCAAAAAAATTTAATTTAATAAATTCTCCAATTTATCTTCATTTAATTAAATTCTATCAACCTAAAATTTAATTAAATGAAATCCAGGTTTCACATCAGTTAATTAAATTCCTCTTAACCTTGAATTTAATTAAATAAAACCCTTATTTAAAAAAATTTAATTAAATCACTTTTTAACCTAGAATTTAATTAAATAATTTAACATGAAACTCAAAACTGGGTAAATTTCATGGTTTGACTTGCATAATCTAAAATACTGTGTGCAAATCGTGCATTCGATACTGGACACTTGTTTTATCATGCATGGTTGACCCGCATAGTTTGATTAACTGTGCGCAACTCGTGCAAACGTCACTATCTGGTTTTGTGTTCTCAAAACTCATCCATCTATCTGAAAACTCCTCGATCCTTTACCCAAACCCAATATAAACATGTTTAAATGATCCCAACTCACAAAACTTCATCCCAAAGTTTGGTTTTAAAAACCAACCTGTCGTTATAATTAAAAAGTTTAAAAAATTTCATGTTTTAACCCGGTTTAAAAACATGAGACTTTACACTTATGATATTATATTAACATAATTATTCTTTTATGAAAATGATACTACTATTATAAAACTTTAAACTCTTACTCACTCAATATTATACTATGTTATTGTTTGGGTTGGTTTAACAGCCAACATTAATGATGATATACCAACATCATCACTTTCATCATGAGTAAGTATCAATAAAATATTATGGGTAATATTTAATATTAAGGATTAATTTATTTCATAAATATGGTTCTATAAATGTGACATAAAAAATCAATGGCCATTATAAAGTGAGTTTAAGTTATCATAAAATTACCTAAACCATGGTCATCATTGATTCCATTCTGGCAGACCATATCCATAATTTCCATCAAATTAACATTTTACTAAAGAAATAATTAGAGAAAAAGTATTAATATACCTCAAATAATCTAGTAATGTTGAATTTTTTATCAAATAATGAGTATCGAGATCACTATTATGAAACATGTACAAAATAATCAAAATTACTAACATCTGATGTTGAAAATAAACAATAACCAACTAATATTTTTATAGTAAATAATTATTATTAAAGAATATAAAAGTTAATACATATTAATAAATTTTTTTAATAAGTGATTAATATTATTATGTTTATTATACATGAGGTTAACACAACTTCATGGAAATCTAGAGTAAAGGTGAGGGTTTCTCGTATCAATTTTCCTCTTATTGAGATATGATTAATATTCACCAATTAGTTTATTTTGGGTGGTGTATATAGTATAAATGGATTTATTTTTATCATAATCCTCATGAAATTTAATGGATTTAAAAATCCATCTTAGGTTCTCTCTTTCAAGGTCATTTGATTCAAAAGTTACCAAAATCGTATGGGTTTCTTTTAAAATCTCACTTTGAAAAAGGATTAACTATGTTTAAACTCCTATTTGGGGAAATTATATGTTATTTATATTTAATACCACATATATTTTCTTATAATCATGTTTTTTATCTGTATTACATGTCTTTATACCATTTCACTCCCCTTTGGTTCTTAATTCAACTGAAAGGATGCTTGTAAGGGGAACTAGACTTATTTTTTCTTTCGGCTGAGAATATTTATTCTATGTGCCCATTTTATTTAACTTATTTTATATATTTATATATATAATTATATAATTTATTAAGATATTTTTATATTGGACTATAATTTATTTACAAAATAATGATTTGTATCTCTTTTAATTTTTTTTGCACGGGCTGTTTTCTATTATCTTTGACTTCCTTAAAAAAGTATGAAATGAATAATTTCTTAACATCTTCCACATGAACACATTTTACCAAAATATTATTTAGTTTTATTTATTAATATTACTCTCCTATATTTTATGGTTTTATAAAGTTATTTATATAATTTTTTATAAAAAAATTATTTTAAAATAAAAATTTTCAAAAATGTAAAGGGTGTTTATTTTTATTTATAAAAGTAATATCCTAATACTATTATAATGTGTTTTTAATCTATTTAAATGTCCTCAAATTTTTTATATTATTTACCGGGTATATGATCTAATGTTTCCATCTGCTTTATTTTTATGGATGACTTATTATTATGCCCTAAGTAAATCTTCATGAAACTTATTTCTTTTTCATGAGTTAATAAAGATATATTGAAATTAAGATTATTTTCATGTTAATTTAGAACACATATGTATGGTAAATCATTATGTGGCAGGTGGATTTTCTATATCCCTCCAATTCATTGGGTAAATCTTGATATCTCATGAAATTACATGTAAGGGACTATGGAGTGAACCCAATCCACTATGGAACAAAATCCACTGTGTTTATAAGAATGGGGAGTGAACTCAATCCAATATAGGACTCTATTAACTATTTAATGATGGTCCTGGTAGTGATCATCAATATAATGAATGATTTTTTATGATTATGTGCATTCCACATTCTTATGATTGTGTTATTTTTTCATAGATTATGATTATTGACTCATGTTCTCAAACTCTTATTACTCATGTATTATGTTATACCAAATAATTTAAGCCATGAGCCATGATTTATAATCTATTTTGTACTACATATGGTTTTATTATGCTATGTTCATACACCTTGACTATGTTATCATACATTCATTCTCAGCTCATGATCACTTATGTTCATCAATTATTTTCCATCATGTTTACACTTACTTATCATCTAATATCCCCCTTTCTCAAGTTTTTATTACTCGAGTAATGAAGAATAAAATTATGTATGATATATCTAAATGGGTATCATGTGAAAAGAATATTTTTGGAAGTTGTTTAATAATGGTTCTATAATAACTTTATTATGTTCTAATATCCAAATACACAAAACCTATAGGTTTTGGGTGAGTGATTTATTATTAGATATAATTTTTAAAATGTGTAAAGTATGTATTATGTAAATATGATGTGCTTTATTTATCTTAGTTGGTTTTGGAGTAGGTTTTACTTATTTTATGGGATTATTATATAAATAATAAGAGGGTAGAAACTAAAACAACCTATGATAAACCAAAATTGGTTTAGGATAAACCTAAAATGTCATAGGTTGAAATTAAAGTGCTATCATTTAGGATATATTAGGATTTATTTTACTTATCATATGATTTATTACTATGATTATTATTTATTGATACTTTTACTAACCTTTTTGGTTTTAGTCGATGTCTTTAAATAGGATGAATCAAGATAACAACATGTGATGGTTAGTGCAATGATTGTCCCAATGAGAAACCAAATGATATGGGGGTTAGAGTGAAAAGACTCACGGAAATTCTCACCCAACTCTATCAAAATATGAGCAATAATACAAATGAAATTAAACTCCAAAACACTCTAAGGAAGGAACAATTATCCATTGAGACCTTCATGAAAAAAATGACCCCCTCCTTTATTAGATCTTCAAATCCACTAATTTTTTAAAAATAGATCAATAAATATAAAAGTTATTTTATATTCTCCAATTATTGGATCATGACTTGGTTTTTTATCTATTTTTTTTTTATAAGGTGAATTTTATGAATGGTGGACTATCATTAAGAATATAATCAAGAATAATAAATTGAATCCTTATAATGGGATGATTTTAATAATATGTTTTTTAAAAAAATATTTTACATGAACTCTTCCCACTAAAATAGTGATATAATTCCTTAAGTTGATATAAAATGATGTTGATTCCATTGGTACCTATAAAGAAAAGTTAATAAGAATTTCAAGGTATGCTTCTATTTTTATAATTTAACCAAGAATTAAAATCAATTGTTTCCTTAGTGACATAAAACAAAGTCTATGAAAGATATTAAAAATAATGGACTTTAGTGTTAATGAATAAATTTTTTTATCTTCTCTAAATCTAGAAATGAATATTTGAGACTCCCATTATTTTCATGATTTCGGGGGAAAATATAAAAATGGAGTTTTCAAGAAACTCAAATGATAAATCCCATGGAATAAATAAAATAAATCTTCCCATGTGCTAAAAATATGGGAATAAGTATAGAGAAAATTACCTTAAAGAGATAGATAAATTCTTAAAGTGTGTAAGAGAATGTCATCAAGCACATTAATGATAAAGAGATATGAAGAGGCCAACCAATGAAATGGATAAAAATAAAGTTCTTCCTAATTCACCACCCATACTCTAATGATTGGATTATAAGAAGTATGTACATAATTCTAACCAGTGTAGGAATTCAAGGGTTAATAATGAAAATCAATTCCAAAAAATCCTGAAGATAACAGAGAAAACAAAATATTATTTAATCACAATTTCCAAAGTGGGTCAAATAAATGAAGTAGTAAAATTTACCCTTATGATCCACTATATAATTGAAAATTTATTGTTCTATTCTAGATCTACCCACTCCTTCATATCTAAGAAGTTTTATAAGAGTATAAAATCCCCACCCCAATGGATATATATTTAATTATTGGTGAAAATCCAAAATGTACAATGATTTCATCTCAAGTATATAATTTCTATTTGATATAATTTTATTGTAATGTGATTTATTTAAATATTATTATTCACACTTTAATGGAATTTGATATTATTTTCACCATGTATTTGATTTATTCACATAGAGCCCATATTAATTATCAAAATAGGGTTGTTGTGGTTCATATCCTGAATCATCCCATAGTATTCTATCTATGTAAGGTTGACCATGAACACCCTATAGAAATTACTTTCATTAAATGGTTCTTAATACACAATCATGAGAAATATTTAGCTTAAATGGTTTGGAATAAAATAAATATTAGGATATTCCAAATATTAATGAATATGTTCACATTTTTCATCAATATTTTTTTGGTTGTTCCTCAGATTATGAGGTTTAGTTTTTCATAAAACTCATTCATGGTATTATGCATATATCAAAGACTCTTTATATAATTACCATGATTGAATTAGAGGAATTAAATAAGTAACTCCAAGATAACCTATATAAGGGTTTTATAAACCCAAGTGTTTTATCTTGGGGTGCACTAATCCTCTTTGATAAGAAGAACGGTGGTTCATTCTGTGTTTGTGTTAATTATTAGGAACTTAACAAAATCATGATCAAGAACAAGTATCTTACACCCCATAGTGATGACTTGTTTGATCTTTTGTGATGTGATCAATAATTCTCAAATATTTACCTTCGATCTGGATATCATCAATTAAGGATGAAAAGAGAGTATATTCCCAAGATAGCCTTTCATACAAGATATGGGAAATATTAATTCATTGTGATACCACTCAGACTCACTAATTGTGACAACTGGGTCCCGGTGACAGCACGGCCACCCCACCTTAACATGTTCATCGGGTCCCAGCTCACCGGGTACCACCAGTTGCCCCCATAGACATGTGGTCCCCACCCATGGGCCCACCCACATGCCTGAACATGTCATCTAACTAATGATTGTCCCCACAGGCCAACACATTTCCTTTCCAGGCCAAGCACACCAGGTACTACTCCAGGCCAAGCATGCTTAGCTGTGGAGTTCTAATCAGGTAGGATCCTGAAAATTAAGGTGAACCTTGTTGACATGAGTCGTATCATTTATTCATTTAACCCTTTATCATTTGGGGGTGTTACAATCCCCCCCCCCCCCCCTTAGAGCACAACGTCCTTATTGTGGGCCCTACAAATCAACCCAGGTAGTGCGCTGCACTTAAGGCTGGGTACCACCTCTGATACCAAATGTGACAACTGGGTCCCAGTGACAACACAACCACCCTGCCTTAACATGGCCATCAGGTCCTGACCCGTTAGGTACCACCAGTTTCCTCGCAGACACATGGTCCCATAGTGATTTCTTGTACGATCTTTTGTGAGGTGATAAATAATTCTCAAATATTTACCTTCGATTTGGATATCATCAATTAAGGATTAAAATAGATGATATTCCCAATATATCCTTTCATACAATATATGGGAAATATTAATTCATTGTGATACCACTTGGACTCACTAATTATGACAACTGGGTCTCGGTGACAGCACAGTGACCCCGCCTTAACATGGCCGTCAAGTCCTAGCCCGCCAGGTACCACCAGTTTCCCCACAGATAAGTGGTCCCCACCTAGGGGCCCACCCACATGTTTGAATGGGTCATCTGACTAATGATTGTCTCCACAGGCCAACACATGTCCTTTCCAGGCCAAGCATGATAGGTACTACTCCAGGCCAAGCACGCTTAACTGTGGAGTTCTAATCAGGTAGGCTCCCGAAAAGGAAGGTTCATCTTGTTGACATGAGTCATATCATTTATTCATTTAACCCTTTATCATTTGGGGGTGTTACAATCCCCCCCCCCCTTAGAGCACAACTCCCTCATTGTGGGCCCAAAAACTCAACCCAGGCAGTGTGCTGCACTTAAGGCTGGGCACCACCTCTGATACCAAATGTGACAACTGGGTCTCAGTGATAGCACAGTCACCCTACCTTAACATTGTCATCGGAAACTGGTCTTCTAGGTACCACCAGTTGCCCCGCAGACACGTGGTCCCTACCTAGGGTCCCACCCACATGGCTGAACGAGTCATCTGACTAATGATTGTCTATATAGTCCAATACATGTACTTTCCAGTGTGCTTTGTCCTCACTCACACACACCCTAGGAAACTTCCCAGAAGGTCACCCCTCCTGAACATGGTCGTCAAGTCCTGGCCCGCCAGATACCACCAGTTGCCCCGCAGAATGTGGTCCCCACCTAGGGGCCCACCCACATGTTTGAATAGGTCATCTGACTAATGATTTTCCCCATAGGCCAACACATGTCCTTTTCAGGCCAAGCATGACAGGTACTACTCCAGTCCAAGCACGCTTAACTGTGGAGTTCTAATCAAGTAGGATTCTTAAAAAGAAGGTGCACCTTATTAACATGAGTCATATTATTTAGTTATTTAACCCTTTCTCATTTGGGGTGTTACAATCCCCCCCTTTAGAGAACAACGTCCTTGTTGTGGGCCCTACAACTCAACCCAGGCAGTGCGCTGCAATTAAGGCTGGGTACCACCTTTGATACCAAATGTGACAACTGGGTATCGGTGACAGTACAGTCACCCCGCCTTAACATGGTCATTGGAACCTAGCCTGCCATGTACGACCAGTTGCCCCGCAGACACGTGGTCCCTACCCAGGGGCCCACCCACGTGGCTGAACGGGTCATCTGACTAATTATTGTCTCCACATGCCAACACATGTCCTTTACAGTGTGCTTTGTCCTCACTCACACACGCCCTAGGAAACTTCCCAGAAGGTCACCCCACCTTAACATGGCTGTCAAATCCTGGCCCACCAGGTTCCACCAGTTTCCCCACAGATATGTGGTCCCCACTTGGGGGCCCACCCACGTGTTTGAACGAGTCATCTGACTAATGATTGTCCCCACAGGCCAACACATGTCCTTTCCAGGCCAAGCATGCCAGGTACTACTCCAGGCCAAACACACTTAACTGTGGAGTTCTAATTAGGTAGGCTCCTGAAAAGGAAGTTGCACCTTGTTGAAATGAGTCATATCATTTAAAGCACAACGTCCTCATTGTGGGCCCTACAACTCAATCCAGGCAGTGTGTTGCACTTAAGGCTAGGTACCACCTCTGATACCAAATGTGACAATTGGGTCCCATTGACAGCACAGTCACCCCACCTTAACATGGTCGTCGGGTCTTGGCCCACCAGGTACGACCAGTTGCCCCACAGACACGTGGTCCCTACCCAGGGGCCCACCCACGTGCCTGAATGGGTCATCTGACTAATGATTGTCTCCACAGGTTAAAACATGCCCTTTCCAATGTGCTTTGTCCTCACTCACACACACCCTAAGAAACTTCCCAGAAGGTCACCTATATTGATCACTACTCCAGACCAAGCACACTTAACTGTGGAGTTTTAATCAGGTAGACTCCTAAAAAGAAAGGTGCATCTTACTGACATGAGTCATGTCATTTAGTTATTTAACCCTTTATCATTTGGGGGTGTTACACTAATGTCCAGATATATCCATGTATGTGATGAATGAAATCTTTATATATTACCTTGGTTAATTTATGGTAGTATTTATAGATAATATTCTCATATATTACAAGAAAAAGAAATATGATGAATATTATTTGATGATTATGTTGAAAACCTTAATAAAGGAGAAGTTGAATTCTAAATTTATTAAGTGTGAATCATTGAAATAGAAAGTATCATTCTTGGGTCTTGTAATCATAGAAAATAATATATTTATATATCATTCAAAGATATATATAATTTAATAATTTCACAGATCAACTATTATAATAGATATCCATAGTTTTCATAGATTGTCTATATACTATCTATGCTTTATGAGAAATTTCCCATAACTATCGAATCCACAAGCATGGTTAACTCAAAATGGATTCAAGTTATTATAAATATATGAATATGGATACAATTTAAAGGATTTGAAGAGATGTTTTGTTAGTATATCTTTACTCACACTACCTTTTAGTAGATAAGGGTGTTTAATATATAGTGATGCATCAAAGAATGAATTAGTAGGTTTCCTCGTCTAAAATGGCACGATGGTAGCTTATTCCTAATGTTAATTAAAGTTCCATGTCAAAAATAACCCATTATATGATTTGGATCTCAAAGTGGTAATATTTTCATTAAATATATAGAGGCATTATTTCTATGGTGAAAAGTGTAAAATATATACTAAGCATTAGAGATTAACGTATATATTCACATGAAATGAGTTGAAAATGCACCAAAGGAGATGGTTGGAGTGGATTAAAGACTATGACTAATCAATACATTACCACACTTGGAAAGAAAACAAGGTGTTCAGTGGTTTGATCATAAAGGAATATGTTACCTTACCAATGATAAGGATTTAAAGGGACTCAATACTCATGGATTTAAAAAGGATGGACCTTGAAATCATAAGAGAAGGGTAGATATCCTATTTTTTCAAAATGATTTCTCAACCATCCATCCATTTGAAATTAAATAATAATATAAGGTGGATATGGAGCTACATAATAAGGTTAGAAATATCTTATAATTAACCCTTGATAAAAATAGAGTTATGAGATATAAAACTGAGATATGTGTTCCATTAATAATAGAATTTAATAAGGAACTATTGGATGATGCACATAACCCATACTTCTCTATTCACCCAAGGAACACAAATATGTATAGAGATCCTAACATGCACTTCTTGTAGAAAATATAAAGAGATATATTGTAGAGTATATATCTTGATGCTTGGTATTCCATTATGTTAAGTTGGAATGGTAAAATTATAAGGGGGTGACACAACCATTACCCAATACCTGTATAGAAATGGGATAACATCGTTATGTATTTTTTGTAGGTATCCCCAAGGATTTAATAGTACATAATTCCATTTTTATAGTAGTTTATGGACATAATAAATCTATTAATTTCATTACTATTTGAAATTATTTATCACTCAATGAACTTTAAATGATATATATAAAGTGTTAAGGTTAACTGTAGTACCACTCTCAATTATATCTGATTGAGAACCAAGTTTTATCTCATAGTTATGGAGAATGGTTTAGAAATAATTGAATATAGAGCTAACATTTGGCATTTCATATCATCCCCTGATTTATATTCAATATAAAAGGACTATTCAAGCTCTTAAGGATATACTAAGATCTTTTTCAATGGATTTCAAGGGAGTTTGGGGTCAATACCTTCTCCTGGTATAGTTCTTATATAAAAAATTATCCATTCTAGCATTCAAATGGCACCATATGAGGCTCTATATAGAAGAGGTTTATAAATAAAACATGTTGGTATAAATCTAGAGAGTTTCGTATGGTGGGACTAGATCTTTCTTAAGATATGTCAAAAAATATTCAATACATTTTGTGACACATTAAAGATACCCAAAGTCAATAGAAGATCTATGTTGATATTTTTCAATGATATCTGATGTTTGAAGTTGAAGATAAGGTATTCCTTCAAATATCATCATTGAATAAGGTTATGATATTTAGAATAAAGGAAAATTTTAGACCTAGATACATTATCCCTTACAAAGTTTTTGATCATGTGGGTATAGTAGTTTATCATCTTACACTTTAAAAAAAATATCCCAAGTTCATGATGTGTTCCATGTATCACTTTTGAGGAATTATATTCTTTATTTTTATTTATGATGATTTATCTCAAATTTTTCATGGTTTTACAAACTAATTTCTATACCCACGTTTTTATAAATAATTTTCTCTTAGAATAAAATTTACCAAAATATAATGGATACTTATTTTTTTCTCAAATTAATTTTCCAATACTCTTATAAATTTTTTTCATTTATTTCAATTTACTTTAATTTTTCTTATTCTTCACTATATATATTATTTAATAATTCCATCAACCTTCTTTTTTGGTATGACTTATGATTATTACTTATATAAATTTTCATGAAAATCATTTCTTTTTATAATTAAGAATTTTTTCTTATTCATTTAGCACACATATGTATGGTTTATCATTATGTGATGGGTGGGTCTATTATATCCCTATAATTAATTTGGTAAGTCATTATATCTTATGAGATTACATTTAAGGTATTGGTGTAATGAACCAACCTAATCTAACCTACCACATCACCTATATCAGTCTGACATTAAGCTGAAATGGTGTTCCTGGTCCCCATGGGCTGGAAAATAGTGCCTCATCATCATGGAAAGCACCTTAAAATGATTTTTTCCTATAATAAGATTAAATAAGAAAAATTATATTCACCAAAAAATCAGTATGAAACTTATATATGTTTGATATTTGTGTAAAAAAAGATATAAAAAACTAAATAAATAAACAAAAAAACAATTCATAACTAGTGATTATGATTCAACACATTAATGTCATTATAAAATATTATATATAATTAAATATAAAAAAAGGTTTAATAAAATAACTAGATATAAATAAAATAAATGTCATCTTGGTTGATTCAATACATCCTAGAGATGAAAAAAACTTGAACCACAATGTTGGATCACCTCTAAGAAATCCAAGGTTTTCCCCCACATCCCAACTCGCCCATTGATAACCCATGGAAGTGATATCCAAACCAAATAATAAAACATGGAACATATATAAAACAATAAAATTGCATACACACACCAGTGTGTATGTAGGGTATGAGCTAACAAGCCTAATAGGATCTCACCAAGGATTATATGCAATTCATTTAAATAAATAGTTCATAAATGGTAGTTTGAAATATAGTATAAGATAAGGTTTTTCATTTTAATGAAACCAAGGAAAACAAATATCATGAATTTATCTATAAAGAATAAATCACTTATTTTTATATAAATCTGTGAGAAATGTCAACTTAAATAATAGAAACACTCCTAAAACTTCTAAAATGTGGAACTTTGAAATTATGAAAACCAATTTAACACCATTATTCTCACTTCCAAACCTTTTTACAAAATCCCATCCATAAAAAAATTATCTTTTTTTAAAATTAATTTTCTAAAACCAAATTTTAAAACCATATAAAGAGATATACTCAACCATGAAATAATAGGGACAAAAACACAATAATAACCAATATTTCATGGAATAAAACAAAATGAAATAATTATAACATGTATGGTTCCATAAAAAAAGGTGAATAAAGTGAGATACAAGAAAGCATAAAATAGGCATCCCCTGTATATAATCATCAAACATGGAATAGGTGTCATGGTAAACTCCCTAATTCCTAAAGTAAGGTGATCATAAAAATACTATAATAACATAGGTCCAATTGATAGCCTACGTTGCATCCAAAATAATCCAAAATCTACCCGAGTATCCCATAGTAGCCTCATCTAGGGAACCACCCATCTATCCCTAGTGTGTCACATAACTAGAGGGACACTAGACCATGTGTGAACTAATCTAGTGTATCATGAATCATGATCTCCCACTTAGTTACATGGGTTACCATGATCAAGACAAAATAGAGGTTGTAAAATAGTCAAGCAATGATCACTACATGCATCATAATCATAAACAATAAATCTCACTGCACCTCTATCACCCTTTCATGAAATAGCCCCTTTCTATATTATATAAACATCAGATTATCATAAAAAACACCTAAAGGGGATAAACCATAAAGGGAAACAAAGATGATCTTACAGGCATCAAGAATTTTTTTGTATAAAGTTCTAAATATTCCTTTTTATAATTGAAACTCTGAATGCCAATTCAGTTTCCACATATTTAAAATCATTATATTAAAAACAAAATTTAAAAATCAAAAAAGTAATCAACACTTTCCCACACCAAAAAAATCATTTAAAATCATGTTTTTATTTTTTTTAATAATCAAAAAAAGTTCTAAGACCAATATTTTCCACTAAAACCTTTTAAAATATCCTCTTATGAATATTCAAAAAATCTTGTCATGAATAATCATTTGAATTCAAAGTACTTAAAATTTACAAAGAACTCCCTTTATACCAAGTGTAAATTTTATGAAATAATTTTATAAACTCTTAATGAACATCATACATGGATATAATTTCATAGAAAATGAATTTATACACCTAACAAATTTTAGGAATTTATAAAATAATAGAATTAAATAGAAACACCTTCCTTAATCCAAGTGAAATCAAGATGTAATGTGCCTTTACCCTTGCTAGACACCCGAATAAGTAAGGAATCACCCGCAATGACCCCTGAACAACTAAAACCCTAGGTTAGAACAAACCCAAAACCTAAATCCCAATTTCATAGTTACTTTGGATATAGGGATAAAGGAAAACCAAGGAGAAATAGATGAGGTGAGGAGAATAGAAATGAGGAATGAATGAAGTATTTACATTTAGAAATAACATATAATCTAATATAGGGAACCTAAAATTGAATAATGAAGAATATTTATCTCTCCCTTGATATACATGGATTCAGTTGTATTAATTGGAAGGGAATAGAATGAGAAACTACTTAAAATTTGTGGGAAGAAATAAAGTATTTTCACTTTTTAAGTGAATGTGAGAAGGCCCTATAGTTTTCCAAATTGTGTTCCAACCTTATGGGATCCACGAAAGGAGAAATACACTCTACATGTCTGGGTTCACATGGATTACTCTAAACATGAACAAATTTTGTGAGTTACCCCACACAACTATCAAAGCTACATTGTCTCCTGAATATTCCACACAGTTTTAGAAACCTTACACCAACCATGAAAAAACCAACTATTATTGAAATTTTATCATTTAAATGGTTTCCTATAGAATCAACATGGTTTTCTATAACTATGTGGTAACCATATAACATAAAGAAAACTCCAAAAAAAATCAAAATTCCAACCCAAAACTCCCTAAATTTAAATAATTCTCATAATTAAATAATATTAAAAACAACAGTGACACCATCATGTTACAATTATCCCCACATGGAATATTTTTTCCACCAAAAAATCCTTATATAAAGATAGAAGGTAGAGAAATAGAAAAACCTCCACACCCAATACAATAGTTGGGTTGTTCTTGGATATACCAAAGAGGGTCCAGTGGGTAATGAGCACTGTAAAACCTACAAAAATCCTCAAACAATGGAACCCCAATCCTCAAACACCCTTAAGTATCTCCAAGAATGGACCAAACCACAACCAACAAACTAGGATCCCTAAGAGGATGAATACCAAGAATAGGTCTCCCCACCATTTATAATTCATCTAAAATGATTAAGTAAAAGGAAAACAATCCAAAAAAGAGAATACTACCATAGAATAACAACTCCTCTAAAAATCATTCAAGAAGAGGAAAACATCCACTAATCACAAGAGACCATCCAAAAAGGAACTAAATAAATTCCAAGAGAAACACACCCCATAATATCAACCATAGATCCACAAAATATATAATTACATAAAAACATCAAGGAATCGACCAACTTCTACCCAACCAAGAAGGAAAAAAAAACATTTACAACCAGTCTTAATAAAAAGATACATGATTCTAACCTCATGAAAAAAGATATATGGAATGGGTAATTTAAGACCTCATACCCAGAACACCAACTCATAGATAACCCAATAAAATCCAAACCAATCGCTAACCAGTATGTTACCTAAACCAATGCATCGTATGCTTTAGTTACCCAAACATACACTAGAGGATATCCCCATTCAAATCCATTAATAAATAATAATTAAAATGGATAACACAACACATGATAACCCCAAATACAATATATCATCAACCAAGTATAAACAAATACAAAAAATAATCAACATCCCACAAAATCAATCAAATAGGAACCCAAAGAAAATATCCAACAAGAACTAATTTTATATCATTAATCAAATCCAAATTCACCCAAAAGGAAACCATAAAACAAATAACTGGCCCAATCCATACTATACTCAATAATTTTTCTAAAAAATAATCTTATAAAACCTATGAAGATGAGTTAAATGGACACAATACAGATATTTCCTTGGATATTTCTAATAAGAGGGATTAGAGTTCCATAGATCACCATACTAGAAGCACATGAGAAGTCTCTTCTTCTCTTAAGGGTTAGAAAGGCTAATAGAACACTGAAACCCACTCATCTATACTTATAATTTAGTATCATCCAGCTTATGATCTACCTTTATGACCTAATGATAGAAACACTGAATTAATAACATCTTGATGAAATATCAAGACATGTACTCACACAAATAATAATGAACCAAAAACTTCCACCAAACTCAGCTTTCCCCAACTAAAAACCCTACAAAATATCTTACCCATGAAGTATTAGGAGTCTTGAGAGAAGTGAGGATTTCCTAAATCCCTTATAACCATGTCACTAATTCATTTGACCCTTGATCTTCATAAAAATAAGGTGGATACTAGTTCAAGAATTTTGATACATGCTCCAAGCGAATAAAATCTTTTAATCATACCACTCACTTTAGAGTATGAATATATTCTATAATTGAATATATCTTCTCCAAATGATAATAGAATTAACTATGAGGATAATCCATAGAAATGGGTCATCTATATTATTTATTTTAATTTATTAAAGGATTATTTAAGATAACACATGACATTAATGAAATCAATTCATGATTCACAATTTAAATCAAATGGTCCCATTAAAAACTAATATAAAAATACAAATACAGAAAACCCCAAAGAAAATCAAATCATTCACACATTTTAAAAACTTCTTTCCTTTAAAATCAAAAATATTCATTTTAAAATTTAGAACTCATTTTATAAAGGCATACACTTTAACAAAAATGCACCTTTTCCCTTTAAAACAAAAAAACCTTGGTAAAATGCTCCACCCCATTTGAAAACAAATGAAATAATTTTAAAATATATATATTACAGGTTAAAAAATGTATTCTCTCATTATGAAATTTCAAAACATCTACAAAAAAATCATTATCATTCCAAAACATTTTACAAATACCATAATGAAATCAACCACATTATAAGACACATCAAAATAATAAAAACACTTTTCAAACAACTAATTAAATTGTTTTTTAAAATCAAAATATTTTATGAAATTTTTATCCCTCCTAAAACAAAGTTTAGAACACCAATATAAATGAAACTTGACATTTCACAATAAACAAAGTCCATTACAATGACATAAAAACCCCATTTAATTTATCTCCAATAACTAAGAACCACTTTAGGAGAAATATGAAATCAAAAGAGGTTAAAAAAGAAAAAAAATAGGGTTTCAAAGATATTAATGGTTTGAGTACATGATTTGTAGGCTATATTCCAACCCTACAACATGATCTATGAATTCCTAAAAAATAACTACAAGGGCTCTATATGATCTTCCATACCATTTCATATTATCTCATAGCTCTAGTTATTATTCTATTTTCACCCCAAAACTCAAATTAACCTCTAAAACCACTTACATAACTTATTGGGGATCCAAATAAAAGCATCGTATATCAAAATAGAACAAAAATAATAATAACAGAATAAAAATCTAAGACTCAATTATCAAATACCCAAGGAAACTCAAGGTTTGGAATGATATAGTGCTAGTTAGACTCTTATCATACCTACCTCCTGAATCTTAACGTTCTAATCTGCATACTACTACACTTATCAAAAAATAAGAGATCTTATCGAGAACGGAGGCCTTTCAAAAACTTTTATTTGATACAATTTGTAATGAACCGTCCCAATATGACCCACCAAATCACTTGGGTCATCCCATCACTAGGTCCAAAAGGAATTAAGAATCCCTAAAGGGTGGAAACTAGTTATGGGAATCAAGGAAACACATTGGAAATGGTTTCACCCTCATATTAGAGTAAATAAATAATGTATATTTACTAAAAATATGATATAGAATGTCCATGCATTGGACGTATTTTCAAAATAAGATAAGTATAACTAAATAAATAAAAGAAACAAATGAATCATAACCGATGGATATGATTCAACCCATTCATGTCAATATAAATCATCATCAACAATTAAATATACAATAAGGTATAGAATATGAATTTGATACAAATAAAAGAAATGTTATCTTGGTTGATACATTATATCCTGAATATAAAACAAACCCTATCCATACTACAGGATCACTAATATACAACCCAAGGTTTATCACCAAATCCCAACACACCCATTGGTAGCCCAAAGAATTGATATCCAATCACAATAACAAAACCTATAAATTGTATAAAATAAGATAGTTTCATACACAAACATGAGTGTGTGTGTGTGTGTGTGTGTGTGTGGTGTGTGAGCTAAGAGGCCAGGTAGGATCACACCAAGGAGTCTATGAAATTCCATTAAATAAAAAGATTATAAATGCTGGTTTGAAATACAATATAAGATATGGTTTTTGATTTTGATTATATTAAAGAAACAAAACATCAATAATTTTTTCATAAAGAATAAATGAATTATTTTTATATAAAATCACAACAAAATATTCACTTAAATAATGGAAACAATCTTAAAACTTTTGAAATAAGGACCTTTGAAATTAAAAAATCCATGTGAACCCATTTTTCTCATTTAAAAACATTTTTTTGGTTTAATGATAACTCTACGAAAAGGAAAATTCTACTTTAATTAATAAAAGAAAAATTAAAGAAGTCTGAAAAAATGTTTTTTACAATAATCACATTTCCAGCAAGATAAGAGTTCATCAAGTATGTCATTGAGTTAGATCAACTCAAGAGAAGTTACCCCTTTACTTGAAATCCAATCAACTAAAAAAATTTATTCACAATTTGCATGTTTCGTGATATAATTCATGGATGAAAGAGAGTCCATATAGTTTCTAAATATTATTGGAATAAATCTTCAATGTGTCTATTTCCATGATGAACACCCAAACAAGTAAAGAATCTTCCTCTACATGCTTTAGAAAACCAAACCTCTATATTATAACCAATCTAAAACTTAAATCCAATTTTCATAGTGATAAATTTTCTTGGGGGAAATAAAAATATAGGTGAAATGGAATAGGAAATAGTGTAGATGATAAATTAGTAAGTAATGAAGGATTTACCTTGAGAAATAGCTTGGAATTTAGAGGATAGAAGCCAAAATCAAAGTAATTAGAATATGGAGATATTCTTTGAGATCCTTGGAGATGTTCATGTGAATATAAAGGAAAAGGGAGGAGAAACATAATAAAATTTGAGAGGGTAAATAAGGTACTTTCACTTTTTAAGTGAATCTTGGTAGGTCACATGGTTTAGATGCATGGTTTTCTAAACAGTGTGCCAACTATGTGGGATCCACTAAAAGAAACACTCCACCCTCAATATTTTGGGTCATATGGTTTCATATAACCACGATCCAACCATTAATATCACCCCTACACATCCAACCAAGCATCATAGTCTCCTAATTATGTCTCATGGCTTGAAAAAACTTTCGATAATCATGAAAAACCAATTGATAATGATATTTCATCATTTTTATAGTTTTATTTAGAATCTATATAAATTTCTATAACTATTTTTTAACTTTATAGAAGTAGGAAAAATTTATCAAAAATAAAATTTCTGACCCAAAACTACCAAAATTTAAGGATGGAACATAATTATATAATATTAGAAACAACATTTACATTGGAGTGTTAAAACTAGAGAGTAAACCCAAACCACTATTGAAATTTGTCCACTATGTTTATGGGAATATGGAGTGAACCCAATCTACAATTGGACTCTATAAATTATTTAATTATGGTCATATTAGTGAGCCTTGACATGTGTATTGATTTTATATGCTTATATATATGCTATATTATTATTCATATGTTATGTGTTCATGGATCTTGATTATTGACCCATGTTTTCACACTCTTGTTACTCATGTATTATGTAAGGTCATAAGATTTATTCCATGACTCAAGATATATGATATATGTTTTATTGGGTATGATTTTATTATGTTATTTCTATGAACATTTATTTTTTTCTCATAACCAATTCTCATCTTATAATCACTTATGATATTTAATTTTTTCCTCTCATGTTTACCCTTACTGAGAATCTAAGCTCTCTATTTCTCAGGTTTCCATTCCCTGGGTTATGAAGAAGAATATTATGTATCATATTTATAATATGGTGTCATTTGAAAAGAATAATTGTGGGATATATTTAAGAATGGTTATAAATTATGTTAGTTATATATCTAATCCTTAATAACACTAAACTGATAGGTTTTGGGTGTGTGGTTTATTATGATATATGATGTTTAAATTGTGGAAATGATGTATCATGTATGTCTGATGTGATTAGATTTTCAAAGTTAGTATCAAAGTTTAGATTTGGTTTTTTTGGATTAATAAGAGAATAATAGGTTAATAGAACCTAAAAAACCTATGATGAACCAAAATTTTTGTAAGATGAATCAAAAATTTCGTAGGTTTAATTGAAGTTATCATAATTTAGGATATCATAGGATTTATTTTTCTTTTTATATGGTTTCTTAATATAATTATTATTGATTGATACTCACACTATAATTTTAGGTTTATTAAATGGATATAACAAAGAGTAATTTATTTTAAAATGTGTGAGATGGATAGTGAAATGACTATCCTAATGAGAAAAAATATGATATGGGAGTTAGTGAGATGCCATAGACCTCCACTCCCAAATTTGATTCTAAAAACATATTATTTATTTACTATATTTGATATCAATGAAATAATCCCAAACTTAACCATCAATAATTGTAGTATCAGTAACCAATATTGAGTCACTTACATACCCAATACCTTTTGGGTTTATATTATTATATAATTAGGGGAAAAGTTAACTAAAAAAACCCATATATTTCCCATAAAATGGAAATTTTTATAATTAACCAATAATTCCTTATTTTGTAATAATTATTTGAAATTTCCCTCAAAATTATACCCATGTGAAACCTATATAGACATATCAAACATTATACTCTTCTTCATGACCTGGGTAAATGAAAACATAAGAAGGGTGAGATCAAATGCTCATTAGGGGTAAATATAATTGATAAAAATCAAATATCATAAGTGTGAGTATGTAAAACATGTGGGTATGAGAATATAATCAAGATGAAATAACATAAAATAAATTAATAATACCCATTACAACATAGATCTTGAATCAAGAATCATAACCTAATTATTTTTGGAATAAAGAAGTAGATATCATAGGATCATAGAGTCATACAAATTTTAAAACAACATAAAACATGAAATAATCATCATAAGTCAAGTCTCACTGTGAAGTAAAAATAAAATATTAGATAAAGTCTCATAGTTGATTTTATTTACACATCAATCTCATAAATTTCATATCATGGGATATAAAACAATACACAATACTTTTTAAAGCTATATAGTTTTTTTTCGCCCGTAACATCATAATATATACATTCATATATGTTCCATGTAAAAAAACATTAAAAATTTCATCATGTCATATTTAATTCATGATAAAGAAATAGTTGTTCATGATGATTTCTACAAAACATGATTATATTCTATCCATGTAAATAATATGAATGGTATAATTAGATCACATTTCAGGTGAATCATAAGAAACATTAAGAGATTTTAACATAGATGAAAAAAACATTTATGATAAGGTGGGTTATTTAACACTAACTTGTAAGTCACATAAAAACTCAATTTTAATGGGATATAAATAGTAAATTTAAAAAAATTATTTTAAAAGTATTCCATATATTGAAAACATGAAAATAAATGAAGTTAAGGATAACAAATTTTAATTAGAAGATAAAAATATACATAAGTGTAATGGAATATCTTTATTTATTCTTATAAAACATTAATATTTATTTTTAAAATGAAAAATTAAAAAATAATGGAATAGAAATTACTCTGGAAAACTATGAAAACTTGAAGAGAAATATTCATTAAGAAAAATGGTTATAAATTGAATAAAAGGCATTCATGTAGATAACATTAAGAAATGAGATTATTTTCATACTTTTCTAAACAAAGTAAAAAAATGAACCATGCGGAAAATGATAAATAATTTATGTATAAAGAATAATATTTTTGAATAAATATAGAGAATATGGATATGGAGGAGAAATATTCCAAACTATAAAGAATAGATAAAGTTGACGACACTTACAAGATACCTTTTGGTTGAATTGTGATCCAAAAGGATATAAATGGGAAAGAATACTTGAAAACCCCATGAATGAATAGTAGAGAGTAAAATATGTGGTTTTTATGATAAAATATCATATAATTTACCTAAATTTAAAATTATTCATAAATAATCTTGAATTCAAAATGAGATGGGAAATAAAATATTGACAAATAAATTAAGGTATAAACTATAAATTAATAATGAAGGAAAAGAAACCAAAAATTAATTAAAAATAAAAGTAAATAATTAAGGTAAAAATTCAAGAACAATAATTTATGCCATATAAGAGAAATGTATAATTAAAGGACAACACTTGAAATGAATGGAGACTTGGAAAGGAAACCCTTACCAAGAATGTATCATATAAAGTAAGAATATATTAATGAATATATTACATGAAAGATATTTAAGTACGAATAAAACAAATAGAAATAAAATATAAAAAAATTATAGGATATAATTCGTATAATCTTAGAATAATGTAATCAATGATGGAAGGATTTAACTCAATTAAAGAAAATTTAGTTAATAATCCCCTTATAGGTTTAGTAATGAGTTAAAATCACATGGAAAGAGATCATGAAATATAATTTTGAATCACTTGAATAATATTGGATTTATGATAAAAATAAATGGATATTATATATCATGTTAAATAATAATAAATTCATAATATCAAATATGTATCAAGGAATGGAAATTGAGATAAAGAAACCCTTACCTTAGATTCATGTTTTCTCATAAAAATTTTAACTTCATATCTAATAAACTAATAAAATTTAATCATATTTTAAATAACCTTATCTATTTTTATTATCTTATATATTAACCCTTTATATTAATTTATACCATAGTTATTACTTATTATCGGTTATATAGACCATCAGTTGTTAGTAGTTTCAACTGTTCTTTTATAGTTTTGGTGTAAAATTTTGGTCATCAAGTCTTGTTAATGTGTTAATAATCTCCATAATTATAGAGTTATAGATTATTTACCATTCTAGTAGAATTATAAATCTTAATTTATTTTCCAAAATAGATTCAAATTATTAAATATTTCTTAGTATGATTGTTTTGGAAAGTTAAAATCACAATGATCATTAATTATTGATATCACTAATATAATAGCCAGTTTATGTTTATTGGATATTAATCCTATCATAAATATCATATTTATTCATTAAAATTATTCTTATAACCATCCATATGAGGAAGTAATTAAAAATTAAATATTTCATCCAAAGTGGTGGTGAACCGACCATAATACGGGTGATGTTTTAATTTGTTAAATGGATGGATGAAATTTAGATAATGGTTATGCCAAAAGAATAATAAAATTTCAGTATATTAATTATATTGATTTATTTATATTATTATGGGTATAATATACTTGGTGGAGGTATAAGAATAAAATTTAAATGAATAAAAATGAGAAAATGATTATGACTTTTTACCTTACAACTTGACCAGAATCCTTTACCAATTGGATTATGCCGTTGAATGGTGGAATTTTTACGATACTAGTACATTTAGGGAGTGGATAATAGTGTTGGGAAATGGTTTTGTAATATATTTTTTGATCTAAAAATCTTATGGTGTGACGATAAGTGGGATGTTTATGGGATCATTTTATAAGTGTGAAGGGTGGAATAACTTCTTAATATAAAATAAAAATTTCATATTCAAGTAAAGTAGATCCAAAATTGATAATTATTGATGATTAGAAAATGGGAGGTCATTAAATACCTCATAAACCCCTTTATAGATGAGGTTTTGTGATATTTGGTGACTTTATAACCTGATTTAACACTTTTACCTCATTTATCCTTCAATGTGGTGATGAACTTTTACCTTGGAAACTTATTTTTATGCCCAAAAATTAAATTAAATTTATTAAATAATATAGATTAAGATGATTAAAAATATTAAATCCATTTTATTTAATTAAATTTCAAAAGGTGATAAAAACTAACATCAATATAAGTACACAAAACGCAATAAAAATTTATAAAAAACTTTTTTTAAGCATAAAATGAATTTATACTTAGATAGTATTAATTCCTATAGTATTTATTGGTTTATAAATAAAAATTAGGGTTATTTGGATTTTAAATCAATCTAAAACTAAATGCATTTTAGTGAATACTTAATTTAAGGAAAAATACCAAAATAGATTTTTATTAGAATAAAATATAACTTTGGTTATGAAATGTCAAACATAGGTTTCTAAATTGAACATATTATTTTTAAATACATTATTTTACTCCTTAAATTAATATTTGGTCAATAAAAAGGTTTTTAAACTATCATGACTCAACCCACTGGGGCCCAAGACAAAACTCCCCAAGCCCACCTCTAATAGTACAGGGGTTAGCGACCAGTGCCAAGTAGGAATATCACACACATGGGAGGCCTTATACTAAGGTACCTATATGCATGAACCTACAAACATCTCCATAAAATAGTGTTGATATAGTAAAACTGAAACTAAATATTCATGCATACATCTATCCCACAAACAGTGTGCATCAAAAGTATTGAAAGCATAAAAAGGAAAAAATACAGGCCTGGAAAAAAATAAAAAAGATTCTAACCTACTAAGATGGAGGGGAATAATATCAAATGAAACCAATAGAACATACCTTGGTCAAGATCCAGTAAACACCCCGGTCTATCAAGTTCACTATGCTCTGCCTACTTCGGGGCCTCATGGGACTCTATTAAAAGGCATTTCATCTATACAAGACACAAAATCTATGGGAAAATCTCATGTAGGGTGAGTATAAAAATAATCATTAGGTGCCTAAAACCCCAAAATAAAAGGAATAAACTGAAAGGAAATAGTATTCTTAACCCAAGCTAGAGGGAATCTAAATGGGAGAGTAACTCTATCTCGACCCCTCCTCGGTTATACATGACTATTCAGCTCAAACCACATGGTGTCTCAAACAAGACATGTGAAAACACCATAAGGAATCCCAGAAAAAAAAACCAGATATACTCATCTTAGACTCCAAGTCTCATGAGGTCTATACCTCGTAGAAAACCATAGGATTCTACTCAAGGCTCAGACATAGCACTCGTCCAAGATAACACACTCCATGAGCTCTGTAATCCTCAATGACACTCATCTAAGAGATACACTCAATTAGGTATAACCCTACCATACTTAATGGTATGGTTAAGATACATGCTTCATTGGGAATAGTTATTCCATCCTAAGTGAATACATTAGAGAGATTATGATCATCATATCCTGCCACAAAAATCACACTGGTACTCAACGGATCTCAATACTCAGATAGGCGGTCACACCCATCCCTGATGGGGGACACCACTAACCATATTGGAAACACAAAAAAGATCTCATATCCTTGTATAGGGGATCACACCCATCCTATATGGGGGAACTATGAAACTAGTCTAAAAATAATAAGATCTCATATCATAGAATTGGGATCACACCCAGGACCAATGGGGGACACCTCAAACCCGATCTGATACCCCTAAGATTATATTGCTCTGATAGGGGATCGCTTCTCATGTATTGTTAGTAAATATGATTCCAAAAACCCCACCTGACACAACTTACGAAGTAGGGGATCATACTCCTAAAGACACCACAAACCCTACATAAACCATCTTCTAAGTAAGGGATCATATAACCAATGATACTAAAAACTCTACTAATACCACCCACTATGTAGGGGATCATATAACTGATGATACCACAAAACCTATTGAGCTATCCTGCTAGATGGGGGATCACCTCTCGGGAAGAGTTGGTCACGATGATAGCAAGGACCCAATCTATAGAAAAAGATATGATAGAGAATCCCACCCTAGGCTCCCAAAGGGGTGCACCAACTCTATCTAAGATATTCATGTTGAGGGGATCACAATCCTATGTTGAGGATGTAATTCTACATTATACCCTCACAAGGATAGAACAAGGGACTCATGAAACCACTACTGGTTAAAACATCAATAACAAAAGTGACCCTCAACTGTCACCTCACATCGCAACACTGTCATGGGTAGGGGACCTACGCCCTGATAGTAGCGGAGCACCACTATACCAGCCTTAAGTGTCTAAGGGAACCACATCCTAAGGTGAAAGGGAAGGGTACCAACCTTAAAATATATCCAGTGATCTATCCTAATCACTTTCCATAGACAAGAATTTTTAATGCAACTTCATGCTTGAATCATTTCACATTACATCTCACAATCCACCATGAAGGCTTCCATTGTATTCTATGTAGAAAAATTCCTAGGATAGGCTACTAGTAAGAATAAATCTAATCCATGATGAAATAGACACAATAGGTTGAAAACTCTAAGAGAAGTATATAGAATGTACTGGGGTCCACACAACATATGTCCCCATAGCAACACCAGGCTATTTTCTCTTCTGCATGTCTTGGATAGCCATGTGAGATTACATGGTGTGTGTAAAGTGTACATGAAGTGTCTCAGTTCAACCAAGCCTTTGA
Organism: Viscum album; assembly: GCA_963277665.1. Lineage (NCBI taxonomy): Eukaryota > Viridiplantae > Streptophyta > Magnoliopsida > Santalales > Viscaceae > Viscum > Viscum album. The sequence continues at coordinate 889,486,842 of OY728131.1, read as the reverse complement.
TGTATCTTTCTCATAGGGATTGGAAAACCGTTTATTATACATGGTGTGTACCCTTGGTAAAAGATATTTCATTGCCAAATGACCTCTCGACTATTTCCTTAGCCCATGCCCGTGTATGGAACCCTGTGTCTGTGTCTATAGTCGTGTACAGTCACATGTCCATATCCCTTAACATAGCAATCCTGGACATATCCCTCGTCCACATGACCTAGGCTCACTACACGACATGTAACCCTGGTACACATCGTGTAGCCACCAAAAGATCATCTTACATAAATAGGAAGAACACATCAAATGTTCCATAGAACTACACTCCATGTGATCAGGAATTCTGAATGGGAATTCTTTACGAGCTTCCCAAAACACCCCATTTTCCACTAAAACCCATAGATATACCCCCCATGTGATCACAAGAAGTAATAATAGGGCTCTAAAACCTTAAGAAAATACATCAAAAGTGGGATTGGGACTTAAAAATCAAATATTCCTACCTCTGGGTGAAATTCAGAAGCTTCAGGTGCAAATACATGCTTCAAAGCCACTGCCCCACGATCTGGGAGTGATTTCCATCAAGATTAGTGATCGACGACACCTTCTCTCCTTGGATCCACCTCAATTAATTTGTTTCCCAAAAGGGGTGTCCTATCCTCCTCTTTCATGTGCTCATAAGGGGGGAGTGGTATTGATTTAATTTTATTAAATCAATATCCTCCATTTAACACCCCCACCAACATGCCTCCAACCTAGCATACAAAGCTGACAAACTTTATGTCATGCCTAGGTTAAAACCTGTGTTTCTTAATCAACCATGGACTTAGATTTATGATATAAAACTCTTCTCATGAGTTATTACACATTTCCAAAGAAACTCTATGTGCATGATAAAATATATTGAATATTTTTAAAAATCAAAACATTGAGGATCCATAGGGTCTATAATTTCACTCTGACTAAGTGTCTAGCTTCAAAAATACTCTTATAAATATTACAAAGTCTTTCACAGAAAAACCTAAGTCTCTAAATCCTCTCCACCTTAACTATTTTTTCCTTGAAAAGTTAAATCCTAGGGATAAGGAGTTAAATTGAGATCTCAACTGGACCTCCCACTTCGGTGAGCTCATGAGAGGTTTCTTGTGATTTCCAAAAACATGCACTTAGTGGAACCATGAAGGCCACCACACCCAAGTCCATCTCGACCAGGTCAAAATCATGAAATGAAGCTTGAACATGTCTTCTCAGCTATGAAAGGTGGGAAACTCCAGGTACCTAGTATATCTGCTATCATAGGGTTTAGTGGTACACTACCTCACTAACCTGGTGTGGATACTAACATAACCTAGAAGTTCTCATCTGCCCCTAGATGAATTGAAACACACCAACCACAAGAATATTATGTATGTACCTAACACCAAGAAAATGAGGCTACCAACTAACAACATAGGTTTTTCCAAGTATACACACTAGGTCTTATCCATCCCTTAGATTAAAAACTACTTGAGGATGGATGGTATGAAACTAATCCACAATAAAGAAATATCGTAGGGCCTCATTCTTCCACTACGGTAATATTATATGTGAGGGGTTATCCTTCCATAGTTAGGTCACACTATCAATAGAAGTTTATAGACATTTATCCTCCCTATAGGAGCCTCAATCATCAAGGTCAAACATAAAGGCTCAACTGGTAATGTTGGGGCCTAATCCAACACTCCAACATGCAACCCCTTCAAGAACACATAAGGTAAGGAACTCAACCAACACACCTCAACACTATCTTATTTAGGTGGTTCTGAATCACCCATATGGTTTTAATCATATCTCAAGAGTGCTTCTTAGTGGGGGAAACATCCCCCTTTCTTGTGAGTTTGAAGCTACATCAAAAAACACCAGCATAGGGTTCTGTAGAAACCCCACATCACCCTAGAAAAGCCTCAAGAAAGAAGTATAAAGAAAAGAGTAACTCACAATAGTGTCTAAAAATACTACTAGAAAGTATAAAGAACACATAGAGTACCTCTAATAATCCTTGGAGCCTCCATATCATAGGCCTCTGTGGCCTACAACTATCGTTTCCCCCATCCTTTAAATCCCTAAGCCTAGAACATACCACTTGGAGGGGGTGTAAACATCTTAAACCGTCTGACACCTAATAATGCTATTATCACTCATCTACCACATCTACCATCATGTGGAACTCCATGCTCTAATAGGAAGGTCTATTGACCATATCCCTATCAATAGCATGTCAGGTTAGACAATCTCACTTGAGATGTCCTTTTCCATCAAAAGTGAAGCACCACCTCTCCTGCGGCTAACCAAATATAGCCTGGAATCCCTGAGCCTCAGACCCTCCATCCTAGGATCGCCTTCTGAAGCATCTCGCACACCTATATCCCAGATCATGTCTTCAGCTACCAGTTTTCAAGGTCTCATCTCCTATGTTCCTATCACCAATAGTCATAATCTACTCGGCTATGAAGTTTTCCACCACCAAGGCCTGCTAGAGCACTTCAGCATGGGTGGGAAAGCAAAGTGGTACCACTGATTCCCTGATCTCCCAGTATAATCCCTGATCAAAGGTTTGGGCTTAAAAAAGATATCAAACCATATCCATGGAGCATCATTAAAGTTATGTGATCCTCACTGAGTACTCTTCCATGGTCATGTTATCCTATCTAAGCTTTATAAGAACCTGGATATACACTGATCTCAAATGGATGGGTAAAACTCCTCCATAAAGATCTTATCAAACTCCACCCAAGTGAGTGTTGCCTTATCAGGGATTTGTATCACCAAAATCCACCATCTCTCGGATGATACCTATAGGAGGGTTGTCTATAGGACCACCATCTAATTAGGAGGTGTCCTCACATGGGAAAAAACACACATGACTGCCTCAAGGTAGTCATTAGATTACTAGGAGTATGGTTCACCCCGATACCTCAGATTTCACTGCCTTTGAAACTCATGTAGTGCACTCATCTTGCATGCATCCTCAACCTAAACCACCAGCACAACCTACTGCTCAATGGTTTGCAGATAAACTAGATAACCACATGAAGGCACTGCCTCGAGACCAGTGCCTTTCACTAAAGCCTCAACATTGGGGGGATCATCATCAAAATATTTCCAAGAAACCCTTTCTATCTATCTTTGTGGTGGAATCCTGAAATATAATCAAGATACACCACAGTCAAAGAGTGTATCTAGAGAGATAACTTAGAAAGGACATAGAACCCACAACTCAGTCCAATATGATGGATGCACCAATATTTCCCTACAACCAGTGCCAAAATGTACCAGGTCAACAAGTACGTTATCAGAGACTTGGTGAATGGTTATGTTGGTCATTGCACCAACACTGGAGTCTTTGACCTGACATAAAAACTTGAGACACTTTAACACTGTTGTCATGAAAATTAAACCAATCTCATAGCTAGAAAACCTCTAAATTGTGGTCCTATTGTGGAACTTATATGATACCACTTTATTACATCCCGACCCACTAGGTTCCAAGATAAAACTCCCCAATCACACATCCAATAGAAAAGGGGATGTATATTGGTGCTAAGTAAGAATATTACACACATGGGATGCCTTGGCCTAAGTTAATTGTTTGCACACACCCATAAACATCTCTATGAGATAGTGTAGAGATGGTAAAACTGAAAATAAATATTTTTGCATACATATATCCAACAAAAAAAGTATAGAAAAAGTACTAAAAACATAAAAAGGGTAAAATACAAGCCCACTAAAAACTAAAAAAGAGTCTAACCACCTTATATGGAAGGGACTACTGTCAAATACAACCACCAGAACCCTGAGATGCCATGAAAGTAATCTTAAAGTAACATCCTATGGTCCATTTACATCATTCTGAAAGGACACAAATGATGTGTGACCATCAGTTATTGGGGGCTCATAAGCATTAATACTTTTTCTCATGAAGTTCTCACTTGATGATCTCTAGTAGTTGAGATCATGAGGACAGACCCACATAATAGTAACACCACATGTTTTAGGTGTCATTGGTCATTCCTATCTACGGACATTTGTAATGGTCTTTAGACTTGAGATAATTGTCAATGGAATTCATTTAATTGCATACATTTGATGCAAGGAGAAAGCCATGGCGACAAAGTTGTGGTGAGGTAATTTGTATCGGTTACGTCATTAATGGCATGGAATTGATTGAATGATCGAGAAATGATTTTTCACTTCCGAGTTCAGGAAGAGATATCTTGGGCCTGGTTGATTAGGATAGTAGCAATTTCATTAAATCCATTTCCATGGTAGTGGAAGGTAAGACCATCTGGACAAATCAACAAATAAAATAAAGCAAGATAAATAATGATGACACTAGTGTGCATTCTACTTTATTGATACATCGATGATGAAGAGATTATATTACATGAACTGTGTTCATAGGAAGGCAGTCGTTTCTTTGACTTTTCCTTATCTCCATAGGGTCCTCGATGGGTTGCTAGAACCCGCTCTAGGTTAGTGGATATTACTCACTACTATTGAGGTAAGGGCCTAGAGGGTCACACACAATAGTTCCATAAGAATCTGCCCTATTCTGGTAATAGGAATATAGAACTTGGTGGGCCCTGCCAATGGGTCTGAGCTCTATCCAAGTTCTATAGATCACTAAAGAATAAATAAATTCATTAATTATTCAAGTTTAGAATAATTCATTGAATTTTTTTATAACATGTATTTACAATTTATATAGTAAATATAAGTATTAATATTATTCGAATAGATTTTAATATCCTAAGGTTCGTTTAATATTAGTAGGAGGTATGAGTCAAGTTAAAGACTCAAGTTTATCATGTAATATATTTATATATATATATTACAAGTAAGTGATAAATTATAAATATTATTTATGGCATAATTTTATTTGTCATAAATAATTATTTATAACACTTATATAGCAGACGTTTGTTACATGGGGATGGGAATCCATACCGCGTGTTTTAAAAATTCCCTATATAAGTGAGAGAGAGGCTCTCCCATGGAACTATTTCATGTGTTGGATTTGAGAGCTTCTCTCTCCTCCTAGAATCTAGAGAGAGTCTCTCAAGCGAAGAAAGATCTTCAAGTTTATTCATCTCAGATTGAAGATTCTTGCCTTGCGGTGATCGTCACTGCGCTGAAGTGAACATTGAAGATATGCGCTAACACCCAGATCTCAACAAACGTTGTGCGAGCAGATTTGAGAGGCGTGTGTGGACGATCTAGAGAGCTTTGACATCGGAGTCTTCGAGCAATGATCACCAGCGTCTTGCGGGGGACTTGCAAACGTCAAATCCGAACTAGGTACATGTTCAGTTCATTTTTTTTCTATGTTTAAACCTTGCGATATCCTCAAACAAAACCAGGACAAGATCATTAGAGTTGATAGGGTTATGTCACTCTGATGATGCAAAAAAAAAAATTCCTGGTCCATCGGATTTCGTTGCATCGTCCCGGTACCTAACAGTGGTATCAAAAGGATCTCAAGTTTTTTCTGAGTTAACAAAATTAAGATGCATTAAATTTAAGTGTGGGGTGTTAAAATAGTTCATTTGGATCTGACTGCATGTCGTTTCATTTTCAAATGATCAAGCTACGATCATTTAAAAAATTTAATCGGATCGATCTTGTAGTTTTTTCATTCATTTGATGTTAATATCAATCATTATTGAGATAAAATTAAATGTAATATTTTATTATTATAAAATATAATATAATATTTTATTATAAAAATTTTACACAAAGTAAAGGGGTGTGGAAATTATTTTTCACGAAAATTTTTTTTAAAAAAAGGAGACCAAGACCCCATTTTGGGTTCTTCTTCTTTTTATTTAAAAAAAGGGGAGGGGAAACCAAGACCCCAAAATGGGATTTTATTCCTTTTATTTAAAAAAAGGTAAAGGAGGAAAGTTGTGGCATTTTGTCTAAGGACAAATAAAAAAAATAGAAGACCCAATGGGGTCTTCTCTTTCACGCGGTGCACAGAAGGCCTTCCCCTTGGTGGGAGAAACCCTAGCAGCGGCCCCCTTTTCCCCTTCCCACTGGACCACTACCCCAAGCCTCGTCGGACTGACTAGTCACACTGCACCACCCCGAGCCCTTCCAGACTGCCTGGTCACGCTGCCTCACCCCGAGCCCTGTCGGACCGCCTGGTCGCACTGCCTCGGACCGAGCCCCGGCGGACCGCCACACCGCGCCGCCTCAGACTGAACCATGCCGGACCGCAGTGCCACATTGCATCCAAACCCCGGACACCCTCTCTTCAAACCGGCCCGGTCGCACCGCCTCGGTCTCAGCCACGCCAGACCAGGACGCTGCCGGTCCAGGACATGCTGGACCGGGCCGCCGCCCCGCCGTCTCACCGGGGCAGCGCGCTGCCAGCCGTGCGGCTCACCGGAATGCTCCTCAGCCTCCTCCTACTCCCTTCGCTCCTGGACAGAAAAAGCTACCCCACGGATGTTGCTGGACCAGGTCGCCATGGTTACACCGCGGTCACGCCGCAGTCACGCAGCGATAATGTCGTTATTTGTTCCTACTTCAAGACAACACCCCGCGGCGGTTCACAGTCCTATCGGGCTCCTCCCCGGCTAGAGGTAACCCCATATTAAATCAATTTTAATTAATTTATTTTTTTAATTAAATTAATTAGAATTGATTTGGTGATTTAAATTTATTTTTAATCCGAAATTTTAATTTAATTTAAGATTAAAATTAAATTAAACAAATGGAATTGATAAATAATTTATTTGAATTTAATAAAATTACTTTAATTTATTAGAACACCCTCACACTATTTAAATTTATTGTAATTTAATTTTCTTGCACATATTTTACCCCAACTGGTCTTGACCATGCGACCAAATTGTGTATGTCTGGTGTTTATTTATTTAATTATTTATTTATTCAATGTGTGTGATGATTTTAATAATTAATTAGATAAATGTCGGTCTTCGAATCGTCCTTTTAATTTCAAATATGTATAAGGGCATGTGTGTCCAATGCACAAGATGTATTTTGTAACCTTAGACCCCCTCGCCTGCATGTAAGTATATTTGTAATTAAATGATGATATGAGATGCAGACCCCACCAAGATGAGGCAATAAACCACATGGGATCCAAGCACATTTCACTGGTCTAGCTATGACGTGAGTCAAGTCACGACTCAGGTATGGATGCCCCTAGGTCAAGATTGATCTGTTATGGATCGATCTTTATAGAATGCTCAAGACCAGTCAGATTTCATGATTTACTTTATGCATAGTTTATTATTTTATGTGTCTGCATGATTATTATGTGATCACATCGAATATTATACAAGATAAAATGCATAAAGATGTGACAAATTATATTCTATTTCATGTTCAGTTGTGATCACGACAACCCAGTTTGAACATAATAAATAGAAAATGATTATATTCATTAATAAATATTAAAAATCCCTAAAAGATATATTAAGTCCAATAAATGCCTTCCATTTCTTACATATAAACAAAAATGGCTATTTGGGGTGCTCGTCAGCCATAGTTTAGAGTGCCTCTTACTACCGGGGCATTTTCATGGGAGAACTGGGTTGACTTAACTAAAGTGAGTAGTCAAGGATTAGCCTTATCTAACTTTCTATTACTTTAGAGGCAAGATGTTGAGGGAATCAAGTTTAGATTCCAAAAGATGAGACTTTACTCAACAATACAAGGAACCACAAGAACAAGTGGTTGGCCAGCCTAGAGCCTACCTTGAAACCCTCCAAGTAGTGGTGTATCCCTAGCTTGTAGACTACGAGGGAGATTTCAAGGATACTTGCCACTAGAATACTCAAGCGACAGAGTATTCTGAATCTAATAGTGAGGGATATTAAGGTTCACTAAAATAATGGGAGACATTAAAATGATATAATAATTTATTAATCATAAATGTCAAAAGGTAATCAAGACAAAGTACTAACTGATAAATGTTTATCTGATGTAGATTCAAAATGGAAATAAAAAACACCACAAGTACTTTATAACTACGATCAATTTTGGATAAAGAAAATATCTTGACTGGCAATAACTTCTAGGATTGGTACAGGCGCTTGCGCATAGTACTACGCCAAGAAAGGAAGTTATATGTGCTGAAATCCCAAATTCCTGCTGAGCCTCCTTAGGGATCAAGTAAGGTAGAAAAAGATAAATGGAGAAAGCATGTAGACGATGCGCTTGATGTACAATGCATCATGTTGTCATCCATGTCTAGCCAATTGCAAAAAATGCATGAGGATGAGGACGCTAACAATATGCTTGCACATCTCCAAGAACTAGATGAGGAGAGGTCCAGGAAAGAAAGGTATGAGATCTCAAGTGCGCTTTACAAGGGTAGGCTATCATAAGGGCACCAAGTCGGTCCTCATGTACTCAAGATGATTGTGTATATTGAGAGGCTTGAAGCCCTTGGGTTCAAACTAAACCAAGAACTAGCAGTGGATCTCATTCATTCCTCTTTATCGTTAAGCTTATCAACTTTTATTGTCAATTATAATATGAATGATATGACAAAGCTGCTCCTGGACCTTTTGGATTTAGTTTTCCAAGCTGATAAGGATATAAAAAATACCAATTCATCTGTCCTTATGGTGAACAAGAAAAACAAGGGCAGGGAAAAGGGGTCTAAGGCCAAGTCAAGGCCTAAGACACTAACGCATCATCCTTCAAAGAATCTAAAGATTCAAAGGCAAAGTAATGAAAAGGAAACTATCTGCTTTGGATGTGGCAAGAAAGGCCACTAGAAGAAGAATTGCAGAGCTAGGAAGAAGAAGAAAATCGATGCTTCTACTTCAGGTATTTTTGTCATTGAATGCAATCTATCTTTATATACAAGTTGGGTATTGGATACGGCATGTGACTCACACATTTGTATTCATATATAGGAACCAAGTAGGTTCAAGAAGATTGAAAAAGGTTAGGTGGATCTCCAAACTGCAAATGGTGCAAGTCTGGTAGCCTTGGTAGTGGGAGACTATCACTTAACCTTGCCAACTGGTTTTGTTCTAGTTTTCAACAATTGCTATTATTTACCTTCTGTTACCAGAAACATTATCTCTATGTCAAGTCTAGACACTATGGGTTTTTACTTCAATTTTGGAAATAAATGTTGTCTCTTTTATAGGGATAACATATGTTATGGTATGAAACATCTTACCAATGGTTTATATATGTTGAAACTAGAGAACTCAGAAATTGAAATCAATGACAAAAACAGCCAACATGACTCAAATAACACCCACCTATGGCACTTTAGGATTGGTCATGTAAACGAGAAGTGATTATGAATATTGCATAAAGAAGGGTATCTAGACTCAGTATAGTTAAAACCCTTAGATGTATGTCAAGCTTGTTTACAAGGAAATATGACCAAAGCACCTTTCTTAGGAAAGGGAGAAAGAGCCAATGCAGTGCTGGAATTAAAACATACTGATGTATGTGGTCCATTTCCAGTAGATTCAAGGGGTGGTTTTCTATACTTCATTAATTTTACCAATTTATATAGTAGTTATGGCTATATCTACTTAATTTGGTATAATTCGGATTCATTTTGGATATTTAAGTAATACCAAAATGAAGTAGAAAACCAACTTGGTATGAAGATAAAAGCACTTAGCACAGACCGAGGTGAAGAATATCTTAACCAAGCTTTCACTGACCACTTGAAGGAGTGTGGGATTGTATCCCAACTCACTCTTCCTTATACACCACAATGGAATGGTGTTAGTGAAAGGAGGAATAGGACCTTTCTTGACATGGTCAAATCAATGATGAGTCATGCAACCCTTCCATTATTCTTTTGGGGATACGCTTTGTAGACAGCAGCATATACCCTTAACCGAGTACCAACTAAAGCTGCAGATGGGATTCCATATCAGTTATGGTATGGAAAGAAACCCAACCTAACACATATATGTGTATGGGGGTGTGAGTCATTTTTCAAGACTTTACCAAGTGAAAAATTAGCATCCAGAAGCACTAAGTTCATCTTTATAGGTTATCCTAAGGAAACTAGAGGATATCACCTATATAACCCTTTAGATAGAAAAATAATTGTGGCAAGATGCACCACATTTCTCGAAAGGGAACACATTTATATTTTAAATAGTGGGAGAAAGATTGAATTCTATGAATTTAATTCTCCATATGCACAAGAGTTGGTAGAGGAACAATCTCCACAAGAACAAGTGAAAGAAGAAGTTGTTCCTGAGACACAGATACTGCGTAGGTATACGCGAGAGGTTGGAGAACTAGAGCATTATGGTTTTCTTTTCACTGAGTCAGGTGATACATTAGTCCTTGAGGATGATGAACCTCTAACCTATAAGGAAGTAGTAGAAGGAAAAGAAGCTGCTAAATGTCAAGAATCCATGAATTCTAAGATGGAGTCCATGTACCAAAATAAATTTTGGATTTTGGTATACTCTCCAGCTGATGTAAATCCCATTGGATGTAAATGGGTATTCAAGAAGAATCTGGACATGGATGGTGATGTTAATACCTTTAAAGCAAGACTGGTTTCAAAGGGTTTTAGGCAATGTTAAGACATTGACTATGATGAAACCCTCTCATCAGTAGCAATTCTTAAATCCATCAGAATATTTATTGCAATAGCAGCCTTTAATGATTATGAAATTTGGAAAATGGATGTCAAAACTAATTTTCTAAATGGGAAGTTTGTTGAAGATGTCTATATGACTCAACCCAAAGGGTTTGTCAAGTCAAAGAATTCCAATAAAGTATGCAAGATGCAGAGATCCATTTATGGATTGAAGTAGGCATCAGGATCATGGAATGTTCGTTTTGATGAGGCCATAAGAGATTTTGGTTTCGTCAAAAATGAAAGTGAGTCTTGTGTCAATAAAAAGGTTGAAGGGAATGCCATTTTTTTCCTAGTATTATATGTTGATGACATATTAATTATGGGAAATGAGGTGCAAGTATTATAGTCAATTAAGAACTGTTTAAATGAATGCTTCTCCATGAAAGACTTAGGAGAAGTAACCTACATTCTAGGGATCAAGATCTATCGAGATAGATCTCATAGGATTCTTGGGCTAAGTCAAAGTACATATATTGACAAGGTACTCAAAAGGTACAGTATGGAACAATCCAAGAGAGGATTGTTACCTATGTCACATGGTGTAAATCTCTCCAAGAAAATGTGTCCACAAACACAGGAGGAGATTGAGAGAATGAGTAGAGTTCCTTATTCTTCGGTTGTGGGTTCTATCATGTATGACATGCTATGTACTAGGTTTGATGTCACCTTTTTCTTTAAACATGGTGGGTAGATATCAATCCAATATAGGAGAGCTGCATTGGACAACTATTAAAACTATCCTAAAGTACTTGAGGCATACTAAGGATATGTTCCTGGTGTATGGAGGAGAAGAGGAACTAGTTGTGAGGGGATACACTGATGTTAGTTTTCAGATAGATCATGATGATATGAAATCACAGTCAGGCTGCATCTTTTTCCTGAATGGCAGTTTAGTGAGCTGGAGAAGCTCAAAGAAAGTTGTGGTTGCTGATTCTACAGTAGAGTCCGAATATATTAAAGCTTCCGATGCAGCAAAGGAAGTAGTCTGAATATGTAGCTTTATCTCAAAAATTGGTGTTGTACCTAGCATTGCAGACCATGTTCCAGTATATTGTAATAATACTACTATAGTGGTGCTTTCCAAGGATCCCAGGTCTCACCAGAGGAAAAAGCATATTCTTCAAAAGTTTCATCTCTTGAGGGATTTTACTCAAAGAGTTGACGTGACAGTTAGCAGAGTATCTATAGAGGACAATGTGGCATACCCCCTGACTAAATCCATTTCTTAGAAAAATCATGATTCACATGTGAGAGCTAGTGGATTGAAACCTGTTAGCAGTTGTCTCTGTTAAAAGTGGGAGTATTGAAAGTGGGTTCTTTAGACCCAACTTGTTTTGTACTTTGATTACCTCTACATGTATTTAGTTTGTTATAATACATGTTTTTATCTTTCCATAAAAGTGTAGATACTTCTGCATCCACTTTGTTTATGTCAATGTACTTAGATTACCTATCACATCAAAGGGTTATAGTAGATCCCATGCTATAATGAGAACCCTGAGATGCCATGAAAATAATGTTAAAGTGACATCCTATAGTCAAGTTACATCATTCTTAAATGACACATATGATGTGTGACCATCAAGTTTTTGGGGCTCATAAGCATTGATACTTCTTCTCATGAAGTTTTCACTTGATGATCTTTAGTAGTTGATATCATGAGGACAGACTCGCATAATAGGAACACCACATATTTTAGGTGTCATTGGTTGTTCCTATCTACGGACATGTGTAATGGTCTTTAGACTTGAGATCATTGTCAATGGATGTCATTTAATTACGTACATTTGATGCAAGGTGAAAATCATGGCGACAAAGTTGTGGCGAGGTAGTTTGTATCAGGTACGTCATTAATGGCGTGACATTGATTAAATGATCGAGAAAGGATTTGTCGCTTCTGATTTTAGGAAGATATATCTCGTACCTAGTTGATTAGGATTGTATCATCTTCATTAAATCCATGGTCATGGTAGTGGAAGGTAAGACCGTCCAAACAAATCAAAAAATAAAATAAAGCAAGATAAATAATGATGAAACTAGTGTGCATTCTGCTTTATTGAGACATCGATGACAAAGAGATTATATTACACAGACCATGTTTGTAGGAATGTAGTCGTTTATTTGACTTTTCCTTATCTCTATAGGGGCCTCGATGGGTTTCTAGACCCCTCTCTAGGTTAGTGGATATTATTCACTGATATTGAGGTAAGTGCCTAGAGGGTCATGCACAATAGCGCCTTGAGAATCTGCCCTATTCTGGGAATAGGAATATAGAACTTGGTGGGGCCCTCCAATGGGTCCGAGAACTATCCAAGTTCTATGGATCACCAAATAATAAATAAATTCATTAAATATTCAAGTTTAGAATAGTTCATTGAATTTTTTTATAACATGTATTTACAAGTTATATAGTAAATACAAGTATTAATATTATTCAAATGGATTTTAATGTCCTAAGGTTTGTTTAATATTATCAGGAGGTATGAGTTGAGTTAAAGACTCAAGTTTATCACATAATATATTTATATATATATTATGATTAAGTGATCAATTATAAATATTATTTATGGCATAATTTTATTTGTCGTAAATAATTATTTATAAAAATTATATAGCGAACGTTTATTACATGGGGCTGGGAATCCATATCGCGTGTTTTAAAAATTCCATATATAAGTGAGAGAGAGGATCTCCCATGGAACTATTTCATGTGTTGGATTTGAGATCTTCTCTCTCCTCTTGGAATCTAGAGAGAGAGTCTCTCAAGCGAAGGAAGATCTTCAAGTTTATTCATCTTGGATTGAAGCTTCTTGCCTTGCAGTGACTGTCACTACACTGAAGTGAACGTTGAAGATCCACGCTAGCACCCAGATCTTGACGAATGACACACGAGTAGATTCGAGAGGCGTGTGTGGACGATCTAGAGGGCTTCAACGTTGGAGTCTTCGAGCAACGATCGCCAGCGTCCTACAGGGGACTTGCACACGTCAAATCCTAAGTAGGTACATGTTCAGTTTATTTTTGTGTATACTTAAACCTTGAGAGATCCTCGAACCAAACTAGGATAGGATCACTGGAGTTGACAAGGTTATGTCACTCTGGTGATGCATAAAATTTTAAATTCTCGGCCCACCGGCTTCTTCTGCGTCGTCCCGGTACATAACAATAGAGTGGTGGAGTTTAGATCTTCTCAATCGTTGCATATTTTTTGTAGTCATCAAATTATTTTAGAGTATGTGGAGTTTCTTGAGTAATTTAGGAGTTTATTTGGGTTTTTTGGGAACACCATATGTCATGGAAGTTTGAGTTGTCTTGGGTATTTTTAAGGACTGGGACAGGATCAGTATAGGGTGTTCATTCCATTATCTTTGCAAGTTAGGATGTATCAGGATATCATAAAGACCACTTTAATCCAATTGTTTATTCTTGAGAAAGTGAAGGAGAAGAAAGTGGAATATATCATAGATGTTAGGCAAGTTCAATAAATAGTGAATGGGTATACTGAACATTTCAATGAACTGGTTTCCTTTTCTCTAGTGATAGCATCGAGCGATCAGTTGGAAGATTCTATTTTCATGTGGGGTCTCCATCTAGGGATCAAAGATCACATTTTTTCATCTAGTAAAGTCTCAGAGGGAATCCCATAGAAGTTAATTGACCAGTTTATTTTGGTTTTCATGAAGGATTCCCATCCAGTGAGTTGTGTGAACCAAAGGAACCTATTCCGGACAAGTTTCCTTATCACTTCCTCCATTTGATTCATTGGACCACTAACTTTTTTATTCCCAGTGTGGTCGATTTGAGCACTCTAAGAAATATTTCCACAGTACTCTGAATTTCTATCATTAGTGTTTCTATTTTTGAACCCTAAATGGGTTCATTAAGTTGCGTTGTTGAAAGAAAGAGTTTTCTTCTGGGGATTATTAACTTCTGACTATGGTACAATGGATGATTCAAGACATTAGGGCTACAACCATAGGTCTCAGAGTGAATAATTTTACATAGTTCAAGATTTTCTAGGTGTAGGGTATGTACATCAAATATTTTGTCTCAAAATTCAGAGTGGTGATGATTAATTTTTCCCTTTTTGTGGCTTTATGTCCTTGGGAACCTTTCTTTTTGGTAATATTAGCGATCTATTTATTGAAATTTATATGGTTGTGTGTTATGGATGTAAAATATGGAATAGTTATTATTATTTTGGAATAGTTTTTGTTATGGTTGGTGCCTATTTTGAGATATTATACCTTGATAAATTATGAATTTTGGCTTGGCCAAGTGCCTTGTTTGAGTTTATGTGGTTGAACCCTTTTCATGTAGATTGGTAGTTTCATTGAGAATTCCTCTTAGTTTAACTACTGTGTTGGTAATTTCCCTAAGGGTGTGAATACAAATATCTTTCCCCTATGTATATTCTTGTCATTTTATCTAAATTTGGTTAGGTGTAACTTGTGGAGTTTAAAGGTCACATTGGGGTTTGTGGTTTCATTTGGTCTTGATTAGTTTTGAGTCCTGATTTTGTTCTCCATTTTGATGGGTGATTTCTAGGGGAATAAAGTGTTAACATTGGGGATAATTCACATACCCCAACATGAAACTTAAATTTTATTCTATATATTTTCATTTTTTTTCCTTTATTTTGTGGCTTTATAAGGTGTTTTTCAAGAAAAAATTCAGTTTTGGTGGGATAAAGAAGACACGTGGTTGGCACAGAGTTAGGAGAAACCATGCACCGACCTAGTAAAAATCATACAACCCAGATAATGGCATTGTCCAGGGAACATGGAAAGGAATACTAGCATGCACCTCTCCCCAGTAGCCCATGCAGTCCCTCCCCCTTGGGATAGAGGCAACCAAACTGTTGACGCATAGTTTGACAGATCATGTGAAAAAACCACACGGTCTGCCCAGGGTTAAAATAAAAATAATTAAATAAATAAATAAAAAGAAAATTATTATTATTATTATTATTATTATTATTAGTTATTATTATGATTATTATTATTAGGTTTTCTAAAACCCCAAAGGGGGTTTTCTTCTCCTCCCCCTCCCCCATATCGCATGACCCCCTCCCTCTCCAGCTACGTACGACACCCCTACTCCCAAGACCTATCCTCTATAGAGTTTCTCCATATTCCTTGGGATTTGTGCTCATTCCTTATAGGTATGGTCTTCCCCTTCCTCCTCCTTCCCTATTCTAGCAATTTTCAATCTCTCATCTTCTTATTTTGATCGGCCGAACCCTAGGGTGAAGGTTGATCGAATTTTTGGTTGTTTATCTAATTATTAGGGAATGAAATGTATCTCTTAGTTTAGATTCATTCATGTTTAGGCATCTTCCATCAAAGGTGAATCATTTTGGATCATTTCAATTTTCCTACCACCATTTGAGGTTTGTCTCTTTTCCCTCCTTGTTTGGACCAATTTTATTTTAGGGCCTCTGTAATTTTTGTATTCCTTGTATTTTTATAGTATACCTTGGACCCCCTTATGGGAAAGGCATACACACACACACACACACACACACACACACACACTTTATAGATATTACCTCATGGAATGGGGGATATGTACATTGAATCTAAGGGTATTTATATATATACATGTGTGTGTGTGTGTGTATAAATTCTTGTGCATGTAAGTGTAAAAGAGTGGATTCAGGTTTCCATGTCCAAATTCCTTGAATTTGAGGTAGGTTTCCCTTTACATTAGGCCTTTAAATTTAAGAAACATTAATTTCTAGCTATTATCACCTCTATTTGGTGATAATTAGTGATATTTTTCTTTAGAATAATTTTTTTAGATAAAAATCAAGTTTTTTTATCTTTTAATCAAATTTTGTGTAATTGTTTTATATGGCCTTGCACACCATGTGTTTGATAAAATTCCCAGTTGGCCTTTATAATTGGTTTTTGATTTCTAAATGTTGTTTTAGATTTCCAAATGTGTTTTAATATTTATTGAATTTATAATTGGTGGTTTGGATCTCTATGAAATGGTTTTCCATTTGTATATGAGGCATGTTTGGAACCTTTAAAAATTATTTTTCTTTGTAAAACTCCCCTTGGTATGTATTTATTGCCTCAGTGATTTCTAAATGGAATGGGAGGACCTTGGCATGGGACTTCCCCTATGAATTGATGGTTGAAAGGTAAGGGGACTATTACTTGGGGTGAGTCATGGTTAATACTTTGATGATTGTATTGGGTGGTAGTTTATGTTTATCCTATGTGTATGTTGTTGATTGTGTGATGACTATCAGCTTAACCCATTTTTAAACATATCATGGGAACCAATAATATCTATAGGAATATCTGATAATTCTTGTTGGACTAGTTTAGAATTATTCTATGGATAGTGGCTCCTTATTATAGGCACACTCTACTTTAGGGATGGTGCCCCTAGGTTAATACATGTATGGTATGACCGAGCGTTAGGGGTATTTGATTCTATCAGGCTCACTAACAGGATGGATCAAGTTATAGTATGTTCTATATTTTCCCCTTAGCTCCTAGGAATTCCCATGTTCTTCATCCCTTATTTATCCATGGAGGATAATCTAGGTGTCGCACCTAGTTTGATCACTTGAGTATTATTTTCCCATTTCCCTCATTGTACATTAATTGAATCTAATATATTTTGTGGAATGTTTCCCTTTGTAAAATATTGTTTTTGGTTTTCAAATGTTTCATGGAAAATTTCTTGAGAAAAATATTTTTATACCCCTTTACCCTTTACAAAAACAACCTTTTTTCTTACTTTCCTGCTCTTATTCTAAAATTTCCAATCTCCCTTATTGAAAAACATATCTAAAATAAAGAGGGAAATAGACAATGATTTGTTTTAAAAATAATTTTATGGAAAGCCTATGTTTATATATTATATTTCAAATTACCAGTAAGTGAATCTTTTATTTAAAAGAAATGAATTGGGAATAGTTTATTTGGGAAAACCTAATAAGTTTTAATACCCATGCCTATATATTTATCTTTATTTTTATATTATGGTGATACTTCCTTCTTAGACTCAGTCACCATGGTGTGATGTTGGTTCAATGGTTGTTAGGGACCCATATGGTTATATGGAGGCATGTGTGGTTTTATTTATTTATGATGACAGTGTTTATTTTTATTATTTAGTTTATATTTTTTTATTTTTCTTTTATGGGATAAACCATTCCCACTTGAGTATAATTTATTCCTAGAACTAGTTTCCAGCTTGGGAGGATCGAGAACGCCTATCAGGCCTTATTGTGGGCCGACTTGGGTGACCGGTTCAGGATTTCCTGGGGTTGTTCATGAAAATATTGTTATACTCGCCCTAGAACATTCTTTTCATGCACATTCTGTGTCTTGTACAAATAACATACCTTTTGAAGGATTCCAAGGAGGACCTAGAGTAAGCAGATCTTAGCGAGCTAGATAGACCGAGATGTTTACCCGAGCGTGACAAAAGTGTGTGGTTCTCATTATATCATAGGATCTACTATAACCCTTTGATGCTCCAGGTAATCTAAGGACATTTCCATAAAAAAAAGTGGATGCAGAAGTATCTACACTTTTATGGAAAGATAAATGTATGTATTATAAAAAACTAAATACATGTAGTGGTAATCAAAGTACAAAACAAGTTGGGTCTAGGGCACCCACTTTCAGCATCTATTAAGAGTCTATTCAAGTACAATGATTGGAAGAGACTCCTTATAAATCTCCTAATACTTCCTAGGTAGTATAATTTAAATAACTTAAAGAATAAAACCAAATTAACATTAAACCATAACTTAACTAATTAAAATTTTAAACCAAATACCAAGTTTGTAGACCAACACACCACAAAACCAAATTAAACCCAAATCAAAACTCAATCGAAACAAAATCACAACATAAAAAAACAAGCCAAGAATCCTCTTTGAAAAAACACCATTTCCAAATTTTCCCTTTTCAAATTCAATTTCTCCCTTTTGAAATTAAAATTCATTTTCCACTTCCCCTTTGAAACCAAAAATCCCATTAAAAAAGAAGGATTCCCCTTTTTAAAACCCACTTTTTCACTCTCAAAAACCTTTTCAAAAATCATTTTTCTTTCAAAATATACTCATACTAACAAAAATTATACTAAAGTGTCAACTATTCAAAAATTACTGAAATAGGGAACTTGTGATCATGCATACCCTGATCACATGGTTTAGAATCCACGCACTGAGTATGCACAAACCACTATAAGTATATCAAACCATACACGAGAGCTTCACATGGTTCGTTATGCCATGTAATCTCACTGTGTAGCACCATCTCACTTCCACTGTCATCCCCCAACATACACAACATCATCAAACTAAACAAATTCTAACTGCATAACCCAAAATAAAAAATAAACACTTGAAACCCAACTACCTCTAGTGACTTATGTTTCTTCATGAGTGGTGGTGATTAGGTACCGACCCATTACCTACCTTAAAATCACTAATAATACTATATTTGATCTACCTAACATCACAAATAAAAAAAGGTCTTTTATGATACCATTTTTTCACAAACCAACCCAGGTCAACCCCGAACTAGCCACCAAATTCGGCCTACAACCAGGCCTAAGAGGCATTCTTAATCCTCCCTATAAGGCAACTTGTTTCAAGCATCAAATATACACAAGTGGAAAAAATTTATCCCATAAAAAAAAGACAAATAAAAAAATATGAACTGAATAATAAAATTTAACACTATAAATATAAATAAATAAAACCACACATACCTCCATGTGATCCTATGGTTCACCACCAACCACTGAACCAACATCACACCACGGCGACCAAGTCTGGGCAAGAAGCAGTTCCAAAAGAAAAAAAAAAGATAGAGTTATAGGTTTAAGTATTAAAAATTATTAGGCATTCCCAAATAAACTATTCCTAATGGATTACATTTAAATAAAAGATTCACTTATTACTAGTTTGGAATAAAATATATAAAAATAGTTTTTCCATACACTTATTTTTAAAACATATCATAGTTCATTGACCTCTTCATTTTAAATAGGTTTTTTAAAAAGGGACCTTGGGAATTTTATAATTGGAGGAGTAAAGTAAGAAAAGTGTTGTTTTTATAAAGGGGGGTATGAAAAAAAATCTCAGTAAATTTTTCATGAAACATTTGGAAACTAAAAACACTATTTTATAAAATAAAATATGCCACAAACTAGAAGTATATGCAATAATGGTATAATGAGGGAAATGGAAAAACAATACTCTAGTGATCAAACCAAGTGAGGTACCTAGATTATCCATTATAGATAAAAAAAATGGATTAAGAACATGGGAATACTAAGGAGCTCAAAGAAAAATCTAGAACATACTATAACCTGATACATCATTTCATCGTGCCTGATTCAATAAAACATCTTTAATGCTCAGTCATACACTACTTTTCCTAACCAAGGGGAACCATCCCTAAATAAAGTGTGTCCATACTGAGGAGATACTATCCAAAGTGTAATAATAAACTAGTGCATCAATAATTCTTAGATATTCCACTAGCTATGATAGGTTCCCATGATATGTCTAAAAAGTTCAATCTAATAGGCATCACACAATAAAAAATATATGCATAGGATAAACACAAACCACCACTCAACAAAACCATCCAAGAATTACCCCTGACTCTCCCCAATTAATAGTCCCCTTTCCTTCCAACCATCAATTCACAGGAGAAGTCACATGATAAGGACCTCTCATTCCCTTTAGCAATCATCAAGGTAAGAGATACATCCTAAGGTGATTTTTTCAAAGAAATCCCATTTTTAATGGTTCCAACTAGGCCTCTCATACTCTTAGAAACCCATTTCAAATATAGAAAACACACTAATTATAATTTCATTAAATATTAGAACACATTTGGAAATCTAAAACACTATTTAGAAACCACAAACCACTTATAAAGGCTAACTACACATTTTATCAAACACATGGTGTGAAAGTACAAATAAAACAATTCCACCCAATTTGATTCAAATATAAAACAACCTTATTTATTTCTAAAAAATTATTATAAATAATACATATCATTAATTATCATCAAATATAGGTTTAAATAGAAATTAATTAATGTTTCCTAAATTTATAGTCAAAATGGAAAGGGAAACCTACCTCAAACTAAAGGCGCTTGGACATAGAAACATGAATCCACTCTTTTACACTTACATTCACATGAATTTATACATATATATATAAATATCCCTAGATTTATTGTAGATATTCCCATAACCATTAGGTAATATCTACAAAGAGAGTATATATATATTAACCTTACCCATGCATATGTATAAACTGCCTTCATGAATAGCAATCCAAAGCCACCCCAAGGGGAGTCCAAGATATACTAGAAAAATATCAGGAATCTAGAAATTAAGAAATACCTAAAATAAAATTGGTCCAAACAAGGAGGGAAAAATATACCAACCTCAAAAAATGTCAGGTGAACCAAAATGATCCAAAATGCTTTACCTTTAGCAGCGGATGCTGAAACATTAATGAAGATGACTCGAGAGAGCCATCACATGCCCTAAAAATAAATTAAACAACCAAAAATTCAATCAAACCTCAACCTATGGTTAGGACTGTTGGGAAAAAATCCCTCAAGGCATCATTGAAGCATTTTTGAGGTGATTGTGTTTGTTGAAAAAGTGGACATCTGAGTGGTGATTGTTGACAAAGCAAAACAATGACATACAAATTTGTTGACAAAGAGGATTTCATGATGGAATGTCGAGTTCAAGAGCTGAGGTCAACGATCCATGTTTGATTCAAGAATTTCGACAAAAGTAATGGATGATCTGGAGGTGGTACAAAAGAACAGATACAAGGTGGTGTTGTTTTCCAGTGTTTGCCAAATTTTTGGGCCTGAAAATCGACAAATGAAGAAAAGTGGTTTTTGTAAAAGGTACTTGTGTGCCATGTACATGAAGGCTTGAAAACTTTCACGCCATATGTTTTTCAAGATCAGGTCATCAAAATATGGAAAAGGGATAAGGGTCATGCAAGTTTTGGTGAGATCGTGCAGGGGACTTGCGCGCCGTGAAAGATACTTGTGCGCTGATGCCTTGGAAGTTTGAGAACTTGCGTGCCTATGGTTTTCCAAGATCTTAAGATCAAAATATGGCAAAGGAAAGAGGTTCGCGCAAGTTTGTAAGTGGGTCACGCAAATGACTTGGAGGGGCAGAGAGTCGTGCACCGAGACTTGCGCGTCGTCATGCAGGGTGGTAAATTTGCCTATAAATACTAGACCACCCCTCTTAATTCAATCACAGGAGTTCAACACTTTGAGAAATCAGAGATCCCATCACGTAGGTGTGGTGGTCGTGCAAGTGGTGTGTGGGTCGCACAAGTGAAGTTGCGCGCCAGTGTGAGAAGTTGCGCGCCGGTTGACAGTTGCGTGCCAATATTGGTTTGGGCGTAAAAGAAAGTAAGTCACGCAGGTTTTGGGTTGAATAAGGTTGTGTCGCGCAAGTGTCTGAGGTAGACTTGTGTGCCAGTTCTGACTTGAATTCCGATACTTGCGCGCCGAGATTGACTTGCGCGCCAAGTAAGGTTTATTTCCAACAGTGATTTTCGGGCTGCGTGGAAGCTGGAAGTTTTCCTGATACCTTCGGTGCAAAGAGAGATTCATCTACGGGTGAAAATTGGGCTTCAACAGAGCATCTACTTACAGAGGAAGATACATTCATTCATGAAAATTAAGAGACCTATAGGTCTATAAACTGTGAGTGGATTCCTTCCAAGAGTAGTGAGCAAAGGAAGAGAAAGAAGGTGATCCTCTCCACCGGAAGTGAGCCAGAGAGAGAGAAATAGGAAGTGGCCCTTGGGGAAGTAGTGAGCTAACCCTAAACATTGTAAAGGAAGTGATCCTGGGTATAGAAGTTATCTATCCCGAACATTGTATCCACATCTAGTGAATATTAGTGGAATTTGGTACGAACGGCAACTTGTCGGCGTATGCTCCTTGGACGTAGCCCAGTGAGGGTGAACCAAGTAAAAATCTCTGCGTCTGCCTGCTTATTTGCCTTCATTGCATTTAAAGCATCATCATCAGATAAAGAAAAAAGTAAGTGATCATAAAAAACACACAAGTGCAAACAAAGTGACCCTTGTAACAAAGAGGTCAAGATCCAGTGGGGCAGGAAGAATTTTGAAAAAGAATATCCATACCTTGATTCACCCCCCCCCCTCTCAGGGTATATAGGCCCCTATTGGTCCTAACAAGGATGATCAAAAAATGGAAACTAGGGATGTAAAATCACTAGAATAGAGAATTTGGGGAAGGTGGAGACCTTACCTCAAAGTAATGACCACAAATCCCCAAGAAATCCAAATAAATGCCTTAGAGTGGGGGCTTGGGAGAGGGGAAATCATACGTGGCTAGAGAGTGAGGGGGCCATATGATATGGGGGAGGGTGAGGAGATGAAAACATCATTTATGGTTTTATAAAACCTAATAATAATAATAATAAAACATTTCTTTTTACTTATTTTTTTTTAACCCTTGGTAGACCGTGTTGTTTGGTCACACAGTCTTACAGACCGTGCACCTACCATGCAGTTACATGTATACAAAGGGGGGGAACCACATGGTCTACTGGGGAGAGTTACATTCCCATGCATATAACCATACACCATGTATAGTTCCATTATCTAGGTCATATGGTTTTCACTAGGCCAGCACACGGTTTCTCCTAACCGTTCACCATCTTCAGCCTGCCCAAAAACAAAATTTTTTCTTAAAAAACACTAGGGAAAGCTACAAAAAAAGTAAAAAAGTAAAAACATATAAAATAAAATATAATTGTTGTATTAGGGTGTGACAATACTCAGTAGGAATCTCAAAACCCAAAATAAAAGGTAGTAACTAAAAGGAAACAATCCACTCAACCCAAGCCAAAGGAATCCCAAATGAGAGTGTAACTCCAACTTGAACAGTCCTCAGCTATAAAAGACTAGTAAGATAAAAACACATGGTGTTTCAACTAATACATGTGAAAAAACTAAAATTAATCTCATAAAACACCTAGATATACTCATCTCAAAATCCAAGTCTTGTGAGGTCCCGACCTCATATCCAGCCACAAGATTCTACTTGAGGTTCAAAGGTAATGATCGTCTAGGAGAAAACACTCCACAAGATCTGTTATCCCATATGAAACTTGTCTAATAGATAAAATATATAAGGTACTACCCCACCATACTTTATGGTATGTTCAAGATACATGCACCATCGGGAATAGTTCTTCCATCTCAGGGGCATACATCCAAGAGATCGTGCTCATTGGATCCTGCAAAAAAAGGCATGCTGGAACTCAGTATATCTCAATACTCATATAGTGGATAACACCCATCCCTAATGGGGGACACCTATAAAACTACTAGAATAATCAAAATATTTCGTATCCTAGGATAGGGTATCACACCCATCCTAGATGGTGGACACCATGAAGCTAGTCTGGAACTCATAAGATCTCATATCACAGAAAGGGGATCATACCCAGGACCACTGGGGGGAACCTTGAACCCAATCTGATACCCCATAGATCATGTCACTCATATAGGGGATCTCCAACCATGTAGTATTTTTCACAATGATTCCAAAAACCCCACCTATAATAACTCACAAATTAGGGGATCATACTCATGATGATACCACAAACCCTACCAAAATCATCTTTTGAGTAGGGGATCATATACCTAATAATGCCAAAAACCCTAATAATACCACCCTATACAAAGAGGATCATATAACTAATGATTCCAAAAACCCTACTGATCTATCCTATTATATAGTGGATCATTTCCCCTATAGTGTTGGTCATGATGATACCACAAACCCAATCTAAGGAAAATGATATGATAGAGGACCTCACCCCAGCCTCTTGGAGGGATACACCAACTCTATCCTAGATCATCCTTTTGAGGGGATCACAATCCTATATTGAGTATGTAATGTCGCACTTTTCCATCACATGTATAGGCAAAGGAACTCATGCAACCACTGTTGGTCCAAATATCACTAACAAAAGAACCCTCAACTATCACTTTGCATCCCAACACTACCATGGTTAGGGGACCCATGCTCTGATAGTAGGATAGCAGCACTCTATCAACCTTAAGAATTAGGGGAACTGCATCTTGAGGCAACAGGGAAGGGTACCAGCCCTAACATCACTCTAGTGATCCATCCTAATCACTTTCCATAGACAAGAACCACCAATGAAGCGTCATTCTTGAACCATACCAGATCTTATCTCACAAGCCACCATAAAGGCTTCCATTGCATTCTATGTGGAAAGATTACTAGGATATTCTACTCCTAGGCCTAAATCTGAGTCCCTAAGAAATAGATACGCAAGGATGAAAACTCTAAAATGATTACATAGCATGTACTAGGGTCCACATAGCCTGTGAACCCACACCAACGCCCGATCATGTCCTCTTATACACATCTTGGTTGTCCATGTGAGATTACATGGTGTGTACATCATGTACAAATCATGTCTCGCCTCACCCGAGCCCCATCCATGTCTTTCCCCACATGTATTAGCCAACCATGTCTTCTACATGGTTTGTACCCCCAATACATGGCGTATTTTGGCCAACCATCTTCTTGGTTATGTCATTATCTCATGCCCATGTACAAAACCTCATGTCCATTTATATGTTCATATACAGTCTCATGACCATGTCCCTTAACATGGAATCCATGGCCATGTCCCTTGGTTGCATGACCTGGGATCACTACATAGTGTGTAAACTTGGTACATGGCTTATAGTACACAAAATTTCATCTTTCCAAAATGGTAAGAACACATATCATGTTCCCCTGCACTACATTTCATGTGATCAAGAATTCTAAATGGGAATTCCCTTTGATCCACCTAAAATTCCCCAATTTTCACTAAAACCCACAGATTCACCCCCATGGGATCACAACAAGTCATAATAGGGCTCTAAACCCTTAAAATAATGCATCAAAAGTAGTATTGATACCTAAAACATAAATATTACTACCTCGTGGAGAAACTTATAAGATTTGGGTGTAGATCAATTCTCCAAATCCATTGCACCATGATCTAGAAGTGATCGTCATCAAGATCAGAGATTGGCAACACCTTCTCTCCTTGGATCTACCTCAGTTAATTTGTCGCTCCAAGGGGGTCCTCTCCTCCTCTTTTCTGTATACACAAGGTGGGGAGGGGTATTGATTTAAATTTATGAAATCAATAACCTCCATTTAACACCTCGCCAATATCCCTCGACCTATAAACTAATGTTAAAAAACTTTATGTTGCACCTAGGCTAAACCCCATGTTTTGGACTTAACCACAGCCTCAAAATTCTAATATGAGACTCCAATTAGGAGTTATTCCACATTTTTAAAAAACTCCATGTGCATGATAAAAATATATTTAATATTTTTAATACACCGCACTGAGGCTCCCTGAGCCCTAGAATCCCATGTCAACTCAGCACCTGGCTTTGGAAATATTCTAAGAAATATTCCAAAGTATCACATGGAATAAAACAAGTCACTACATAATATTTTTAAGTAATTATTATATCATTATTGTGTCATAAAATTTATGGTATTTATAAAAAAAATATTTTTACTATTACCTAAAAAATCAACCTTTTTAGGAAAAATTCAAAAAATCACACTAAGATAAATTCAATGTTTTAATTAAAAAATAAAATTCATGTTACCAAAATAATTTTATAAATATGATAAATTTAATTTTTTAAATAAAATCCTTCTTTATTGGAAAATATTAATTTTAATAACATAATCAAATTTATGACCCTTAGAAAAACTACTCATGATAAAATTCCTTCAAATTCAATTTTTTATTCATTTTTTCCCTTTTAAATTGGTTTGAAGTGGGAATGCATTAACAAATGGTCATTTTTTTCATCTTACCTAAACCCAAGTAACATTGCTCGCTCCTACACCATGCCCCAACCTCATGCCTCTATGAGGGGAAAAATCATCACTACTAAGGACACCATGAGTGAGTCTATGTGAACCCATGTGCATTACTTTTCATTACAGACCTCCTATATTCAAAGTCCTGATAGTGCCTCACTATGTGTGTCATGACCCTTCCCAGAGGAGTCCATGTTGTGAATACCCCAAGCCCACCTCTAATAGGCCAAGGGCTGGTGACTAGAACTGAGTAGGCATATCCCACAAATGGGACTCCAAGCCACAAATATTTAAATGAAAAAATACTATGTAAACAATGAATTCAAACCACTATATCCCACAACCAGAGTACAATAGTGAATGTACTAGAAAGTAAACAGGGCCAAAAAAATCCACTAAAAAGAGTATGTAACCACAAGTCCAACCTATAATAAAATATCTATTGGGACTGTTGTCTGAACCGTAGGAACACACCTCGGTCTATCTTATCTCGCTAAGCATCGTCTAGTCCTAGTCTACATAGGAATACATCAAAAGGTCGATAATCTACACAAGACATGATATGTGTGGGAAAATCCTGTACAGGGGTGATTATAACAATAATCAGTAGGACACAACGAAACACAAAGAAATACCACAAAGGAAGAATAGTACAGTCAGCTTCACACAGATATATGTCTACATCACATATAACAATATCATATAGATATACTCATGAGAAACACCGTGCCATCAGGTGGTCTTAACCAATTTCCAACCACAGGATTCTACTTGAAACACTCTCATTCTGATAGAGGTCACTCCTCGAGCCATGATATCATTAGAGACACTCACGAAGAGGTCTTGGGGCCCTTCCCAAATGAGAATGTATTAATCAAGGAAGACTATGATACACAGAGAGGGGATCCTGCCTAGATACACTGGGGAATACCTCGAGGCCATTATGAATCAACCCACAATGTGGAGAATCTTTTCTAAATACATTGAGGAACACCACTAACGCTACTGATGTGGCTTGTAACGTATGGGATCCTACCTAGACACTCTGAGGAATACCACTAACCCTACTAATGTGGTCCGCTAGATGGAGGACCAACATCCTGTACTCATAGGTTACGTTGATTCCACAAAACTCCACTAGGGGTGATATAGGATCTTACTCCAGTCCCACAGTGGGATACCATAACTCTATCTAGGACTCAGACTCTAGAGGGGACTAAAATCTAGAAATTTGGATGTAATGTCGTACTGAACCCTCGAGGACCAAGGGAACTCTATCCACCTATACTGGTCTGAACTAAAAACTCACCACTTTTCCCAAAACATTTGTCTCATTTCTAGGGTGTCAATGTCATAGACGTCTTTTCAATAGGACGTAGCATTTGAAAGTCATAGCAGTATGAAGTTTCAAAAAAAAGGGTCAGTGGGATCGTGGACTAACCGCATGGTCGGTCCACCGATTGTGGCAGTCAACCACCATGGTCAACCTCTCGGATCAGCCACCCTGTGGCTGCCATAGTAGACTGCCATGGTTGACAATAGCCCAGCTCCGACCCTGGTCCGACCCACTCGGCCTGGCCCGACCCAGCCCACTAGGCCAGACCCGCTCAACCCATATCATTCACTCATGGTCTGCCTGGACAACTCAATATGTTCTACATGATCCACATGGCCACTGCCTCTGGTCACCACCACCGCCCTGATCACCACCACCACCTTACTTCGCCAAAACAATACACCAGACCCATGTTGTAGCTCCCTTTTATGGACCACTGAGCCACCTATTATGTTTGAAGTTCAAATTGGTCATAGATCCAAGATCCTCAGGTCTCGATCTACAAAGATCAATCCTCTATTGTTGGTTTTCCTCCAATCTAGGGGTTCGATCACGTTCAGAGCCACTCGTCCAGTTGAACCATGGCCACTGGGGTCCAATGGTGATGAACATAAATAATGGAGGAAAGTAAAGCACAATGAGAAACTTGAAAAAATAACCTCATACTTTGTTCGTTTCAGCCTCAATTTTTTTCATTATAATGAAGAACGAATAAGAATAAGGAAAACTTACAAAATAATCCCCACAATTATCAACCATCTCGAAATTATCAAACTGCGGATCAATCTATTCATGGATTGATCCATGTTTGTCATTAAAATCAAGAATGTGAATCTATAATTAATTAACCACCCTACCTCAATTTAGATTAGTCGCTAACGAAGGATGATCATCGTGTCGTTGTTGTTGTCGAGGTTCCTTCAAATCGGTTGTGCATTGATCATCGATCCAGGATCCATCATTGTTTGTTTGAGAGAGTTATTTCTTCACATATCAGAGGAATTATAGGGTTATGATTCTAACCTTTAATTCCTGAAAAATACCTAATAAAAAGAAATGTTGTTTCATTATAAAATAATTTTAATTTAAATTATTTAATGTTGATTACATCCCGCGACAACTTTTTTTTCACAAAATGACCTTCACTGACTAAAGTTAAGTCACACATAGGGAAAAAACCATATTAAAAACTCAACTATGGTCTCATATTTTCAATATAAGTCATCGTTTATGAATTATTAGGATTTAAAAATAGAATAATTTTATTTAATTATTTTATTTATGGTTACATCCTTCTTGACTTTTTATATAGATGACATGCACTGACCAAAACTAAGTCACGCCTAAGGTAAATCCACTATTTTGAGCTCAAAAGTGCCCTCATATTTCTGATTTGGACACCCATTTAAGACTTATTCCACTTTTTTAGAAAAAATTATGCATGATTTCTATTAAAAGTTTAGTATTTTTCAAACAATTGTTCCAGGAAAACTGGGCCTCAAAATCTCAAGTTGTCTTAGTACCTAGTCTCAAAATAAATCCATATAATTTCTAAAAATAATACATAGAGAAATCATATATGTTACAATGTGTGCACCTAAAATCTCACCATTATCATTTTATAAACCCATTTTATGAAAATAAATTGTTTTTAAATTTTATAAAGTTATTATAAAAAAAAATATTTTAATAAAACTAATATATTTAAAAAAATACAAGGATGATTTATTTATCTCAAACATTTATCTTATCATATTTATCACTTATATTTATTTTTTTGTGATTTATATTTATTATATTTTTATTCTCTAAATATAATGTTCTGAATTAATATATTAAAATGTGTTTTCTATTATACTATATTACTAAATTTTACACATGTTAAATCAGAAGAATAATTTCATATATAAATTTCCAGGTCATTACCACTAGAGTGAAAAATATCATGGATATGCTCACCCAACTCTCTTAAGCTATGAACAATAACATGAATCTTAATGAACTCCTAAACATGTTAAGTAAGGAAAAACTCTCAATTGAATCCTTCATGCGATAATGAACACTCTTCTTTAGTGGGTCTTCTAATCCACTAATTGTCTTGATATATATAAATACAACAAAAATATTTTTTTTATAGTGATCAAAGCATGAAAGGTTTTTTTAAATTGGTCATCATTTGGAAGGTGAGTTGGTCAATAGTGGAATCTCATTAAGAATACAAGGTAAGATGATTAAATAAACTCCTTGGAATGGGAGGAGTTCAAGAAGACATGTTTTGATAAATGTTTTCCATGAACTCTTCTCACTAAAATAGAGATAAGACTCCTTAAGTTGAAGAAAAATGTGGTTGAATCCATTGGTACCTATTAAGAAAACCTCACAATACTTATAAGGTAAGATTATGGTTTTATGTTTGACCCTAAAAGAAAATTAAATCATTTATTTAGTGTATTAAAAGGAAGTATCTAAAAGTAATTAACTATAAGGTAATTTGGTATAAATGAATATATTTTTTGATGTTCTCTAAAGGTATAAAAGAAGATTATAGAGTCCCAATATTCTAACAGCTTTGGGGAGAAGAAGAGAAAATTGAGTTTCAAGGAAACTCAAATGATAAATCCCATTGAGTGAAGAAAATTAATCTTCATATATTCCAATAATATTGGAAGAATATTGGATAAACATGACTTAAAGGGATAGGTAAATGCTTCAAGTTTAGAAGAGTAGGTCATCCAGCATAAGAATGTCGAAGAGATATAAAGAGGCCAACCAATGAAATGTATCAAAATTAAGATCATCCTAATGAACCACCCCCTCTATAATTCATTAATTATAAGGAGTATAAAGATTATTCTAACTAGTTCACTATTTTAAGGTTTAATGGTGACAATTGATATTAGATACCTCTAAATCTAAGAGAGAAAGTGAAATCCTATTAAATCACAACTAATGAAGTAGGTAAAAAAACATGTTGAAATGTACACTCATTTTCCATTATATAATTGAAAAGGTGTTATTTGATTTTGGATCCACCCACTATTTCATATTTAGGATGTTTTTTAAGTGAATAAAATCAATACCCCAATAGCTAGATTTTGAATTATGAGTGAAAATCCCTAGTGGTATGATGATTAAATCTAAAGTCTATAAATCCTCCCTGATAAAAGTTTGGGGGATATACTTACTAAAAATATTATTATTATTTATTTGGTATAATCCAATTTAATTTGAGAATGGATTGGATCTCTCTACATAGATACCATATTTATTTCTGGGATAGGGAAGTCACATTTCATATCCCAAATCAACCTATGATCTTCTATCAATGTAAGGCTAACCATGGACTCCTTATGAAAATTAATACAATTATATGGGTATTAATACCCAATCATGAAAGGTATTTATATAAAATGGTTAAGTATAAATTCAATATTGAGGATATAAAAATTTTGAATGAATGCATTGATGTTTTTTAAGTGTTTCTCGGTCTTCACCCACATCATGAGGTTGAGTTCTCCATAAAACTCATACCTAGAACTATGCCCATATCAAATAATCCTTATAGAATATACCTAGTTGTATTAGATTAATTGAACAAGAAACTCTAGGAGTATCTATATAAGGGGTTTATATTCCCAAGTGCTTCACCATGGGGTGCACCAGTCCTCTTTGTTTAAAGGAAAGATGTATCAATGCCTCTATAAATTGATTATTATGAACTTAAAAAAAATATCAAGAAAGAAAAGGTATCATCTACCCCATATTGATGAATTATTCAATCGATATTAGGGGATAAATACTTCTCAAATATTGACCTTTAATCCAAATATCATCGATTAAGGGTGAAAAGAGAGGTATGTACCTAAGACATTCGTTTATTTATAATATGGGGACTGTGAATTCAAAGTGATTCCATTCAGTGCTAATAATTTCCCACCTATATTCAGGGATTTGATAAATAGATTCATTATATACTACCTTAATTAATTTTTGGTATCCTTTATAGATTATATTAGTATATATTCTAATATAAAGGAAGATAATAAAGATAATTTGAGGTTGTGCAAAAGAACTCGAGAAAGAAAAACTTGTACACTAAATTTAGCAAGTGTGAATTATAGATACATAAAGTATCATTATTGGTTAATGTAATCACATTTTAGGGTATATATATGGATCCTTTAAAGATTAAGGTAATTAAATAATGGCATAATGAAACTATTTTATTAATTATTCATAGTTTTCTTGGATTTTTTGGATACTATTGAAACTTTTCGAGAAATTTATCACATTTATTAAATACACTAACCATGATAACTTTAAAGGGAGTCAAGTTCTTCTGGATAGATGAATGTGAATACAATTTCAATGGTCTTAAGATAATGTTTGTCACTACTCTTTTATTCACACAACCCTTGTAATGGCCCTGAACCCGCACTCTCAAATCTGGTGCTAAAAACATAAACTTTACATTTTTGGATTTGATATTAATAAATGTGACCCAATTTTTTTCATCAAAAAAGTAAAAATTAAAATAGAAATATTGGATCACTTGCATACCCAAGGACCTATTAGGTTTAGAGTTTTAGATAATTGGGAAAAACTCTTACATAAAAATGTGGATACATAAATAACTGGTTCATAATGATATTCATTATATCCCACTAAGACTTTCACATATAGTAACCTTTTTAGGAATACCATTCCTAAAAATTTTATTCACAACCTAGGGAAAAGGAAACATAATAATGGTGAGCTCAAACGCTTAGTAAGGGTAAGCATAAAATTAAAAATTGAATGTCATATGTGATAATAATATGAGCATGAGGTTAGGATGACATTATCAAAGTGAATGATCATAACATAAGAGAATTTATAACCATCAATTACCTAGATCATAAAACATGATTCATAGAATAAAGCTTTATAAAAGGAAATAGTCATAAGTATCAATAATCACGATCTATTTGATGTCAATATTGATCAAAGTAATCATTGTAAACCCATAAAAATCATAAAGAAAATGTGTTGGTATCTTGGAATAATTTCTTCATAAATCATGTTAGAAATAAATGGATCCTAGTTATATATATAGGAGAACCATAATGGAAAATACCCTCCTTGCCTATAAAGATAAATAACATTACCCAATGCATTGGAAAACTATAATGGTTTTCAACCCTTGATTCTTCCATCAAGTTCTAATTTAGATCTTTCATGCCACCACACCCAATCTATTTTCGGTGTCTCCTCCACCACAGGGAAGATGTTTCAAAATCCTAATTCAACCCTCAGGATATCATGCGTATAAGTGTTTCCTCGAAACATCTTGAACCTCAGCACACATATAGTTTCTAACTGATCCAAACTCAATAAAAATCACACATAACCAGCATAAACAACCTAGAAATCATTTAAACATAACAACACACCCTCCTGTGTCACCCAATATGTATTCCAACTAAAACCATGATAATATCACACAAATTTCTCCTTGATATTAACAAAACATAATGGGTACATGTTCCCTTGCCACCTAGTCTCACCTCTCAGTTCATTCTTATGAGTTTCACACATCATCAAACTTGTTTGACCATGCTCTACTGCATGTCAACTCATCATGAAAAAAATATCACAGATTCTCTCATCCAAAGGCCTTCCATAAACTTAATCATCATCCAACTTCACTCTAAGTCACAAGTGTTTATCCATGATCTCATCACATACTGAAACATATCCAAGGTTTGTTGGTTTAGGCACCCGAATGTCCCTTCCCTTTGAAGCTATCCTCGACACCTAAAATCAATTGTACTCAAGGTTATCATCATCACCATAGTAATCCAAGGCATAACCATGTTTTTTTCATAAACTATACATCACTTATCATGCATCTATATCAAATCAATGAATCTACCCATGTTTTATGCCTCTAAGTCACCCACAAGAATATTCCAACCCCTCTTATGGGTTTACCTCGGTTGTCATAAGGGTTAAACTCACTAAAAACTAAGTTATAACTCAAGGTATCTAGGTCTCCTAACCTAGCCCATAAATCATGTCTCAATAAGTTCATAACTCATGGTCAACACCACATGATTCCCATATCAAAAACCACCAATAAACTCATGTGCTAACACCCACTCATGAGACCCATATCCTTAAAAAATATATCATCACATGCTAAACCATCATCCCACCAAGCCCAACTCTCACTGAGAATCCTCCTACATAACTTCTCCCTTGAGAATCACAACTAAATGGTCAACTATTTCCATAAACAATGAAATCATCCTAGTTGATTTGTAGCAAGTGAAACACAAACACTATCTTGGTTAACTAGAATTTCATTCTAATATATACAATAAAAAACCATATAGGTTTTTACTAGCACTTTAAGTAACGAAACCAGAATAACAACACCAACAAGGGTTTTCTCAATAAAGAACCAAGTGCCTCACAAACCTACTAGGGTTACTTCATGTCCCTTTCACCAAGGAAATAGATCATCACCATTTACATTATCTATTATCTCACTATTGGTCCCACATAACTATCCATTAGAAATAACTATATACATGTCATCTTTGATGATTAGAATTAAACCAATTAATTATATGGGAAAAAATCAAACAAACATTTTTTCAAACTTTAAACAAATAGACCTATGGTAAGTGATAAAATTCACACTAGAAGACCTCTATATTTCATGTTAATCCTATGTGTATAAAATGATTCATTCACATACATCTCTTACCTCTATGAGGTAAGAACCAAATCTATATATGACCTATTTCTAATAGTAAAAGGTTTATAAATCCAATAACTCACAAATAATAAATATCAAACTTCATATACATCACACTAGGTGAAAAGCACAATAACCATAACAATTCATGCTAAGAACATCAATACCATCAATGGTAACCTGGACATCTCTTCTTAAAGGTGTTTACGATGAACCAAGATGAGTTTCATGACAAGGCATGAGACATTTCTATGTCTCCAACCTACCAAATATTGAAATAGTGATATAAAACTAAAAATAATACTTTGATTCCATTTTGTAACATATCATCATGTCTCACTCTGAATAGTAATCAGTTTGGTGTTTCCATGTGACCTTTGGAGCACCTCCCTAAAGGTCATAGGTTGTCGACTAGAGGTGGGGGTCTAAGGAGGTACTTTGGGAAGTTTATACCCCTATATCAGAGTGTGAAATAGAATATAAAGTAATTAAACATCATCCATCATAATAAATTGAAATCATAAGTAATAAATATAAATAAGACTAATAATATATGAAATAAATTATATTCTAGAATACAAGACAGATCACCCATGGGGTCAATAACATATAAAAATGTTAAAGAAAAAAAATAAAATACATTGAGGCTCCACTTCCACTTTAATTCATGTTTCATCCCAAACTCCAAATCCCAACCAAGCAGGGTATGAGTAAAAATTGAGGTATGCTTGGGTACCCAAGTGTAGTGGAAGACCAAGCAGGGTATGAGTAAAAACTCAGTAGGGAATCACCAATGTGATCATGTACTAATCAGCATATGTTGTGATATGTGCATGTGACAATCTCTGCTAAAAACAATAAATACACTATAGGTAGATAAATAAACCATAGTCGATCCTTAGGTATGTGACCCCAATCAACCATACCTATTTTGTTCAGTGTTGGGGTGTCTCTGATCATGTCATAATGACCATGAAAACCCAATAATATGTGATCTCCAAATCCATGTCAGATCTAACTAATCCTCATTACTCTAGGGTCTTATCCCACAGTAGCCCAACCATTCAAGATCCAAATCCATGGTAGCTCTAGCACCAAGCTCCAAATATTTGGAAGCTCTAACCATATCCTCATGACTCTATGGTCCTATCCTATGGTAATCCAGCATTCAGGATCCAAATCCACAATATCCCCAACATCGATCTCCAAATCCATGGCATCTCCAACTATATCCTCAGGACTATGGGGTCCCATCCCATGAAGGTCCAACATTTGGGTTCTATATCCATGGTATTCCCAACACCGAGCTCCAAATACATTATATATTTAACCACAAACTCATGAATTTTGGTTCCCAACCCATGGTTTTCCAACATTCTAGATCCAAATCCATGGTATCTCTAATACCGAGATCTAAATCTATAGCATCTCCAACCACATATCTGGGATCTGAATCCATGCCAGCCCCAACCACATACCCAAGAACCAAATATATGTAATTCCCAACTATATCACATCTAATTTAAGGAAATATACCAAGTTAAATAATAAAAAGATATAGGGTTTTCCAAACGCCTAACCCACCATCGTTATTCATAGCCCATCGCACCCCCTTAGGGTCGACCTATCATTAGGGTTCCTACTATAGTCCCCTAGGTCAAAACATACACATAGGAACCCACAAGGATCCTCAATACCATCACATGTCACAAAGGTCTTATCCTATCTCTTGAAGGATGCCATAACCCCTTTTCAAGGTCATAGTCATAGCTCAACCTCATGGGCCTCATGGGAAAGCCTAACGGGTGTCAGTCTCATGAGATGAATTAAGGCCAATCTCTATGTCCAAGGTCACTCTAGGAAAATAATATCACCCACCAATTTAACCCATATAAGTATTATCTACCTATGCTTGTTTACATCAAATGGTAGAGCATCACTCATCCCACACTTATCTTGGCATTTCAACAGCTTGAGGGTGCACAAGGGCCTTCTAAGGTCCACCTGGTCAAGGTTATCTAAGTCCACACTCACCTAAAAGTTGGATGAGTTTAAATCCCTTATACATAGTCTAACAAGTCATGTTAGGTCTGTCCTCACCTCTCAAGAGGTATGGAATCCACTAGGCATCCCAAGGGTCAAACGTAGACCTCTTGGGTCAGTTGTCTCAAGTCTCCACACTCCTCCCCTCAATAAGAGGTCATGGGATTATACACTATGAACAATAAGTCTTATCAAGACCATTTACTCCTCCTCAAGGGTCTGGGAGTCACAAAATATAAGTGGTCCATTCCTAGGTCATCAGTGACTAAGGTTTGAAGCCAGTGCACTAGGAACAACATAGCCTAATCACTTTAGTATGATCATCTAAGGAGTTTAACTTATCCAACCATTTTAATTTCACATAAATTTAAATTTAAATTAAATAAAGAATTTAACCAAAATTTTATCACCTAAAGTGGTTATCATATACAATGAATTCCACATAGGTAAAATCATAAATACATAGGGATAGTATCGGGTCAACCTGCATCAATTTTTATGATTTCTAATTATTTTCCATAGGCTAAAAATAGATTCCAAGGCCCCTACAAAATTTTCCAAGCCTTCTCCAAGCCTATACTAATGCCTAAACCTCTAACTAAATCCAAACATCAAAAATTAATTAATTACATAATTTTTAATTAATTAAACAATTTTTACCAAAGAGTCATAATCATCGTTTCACTCATCGATGACCCCATTACATTAGAACCATGAATAAAAACCCGCAAAAGGTCCACAAAATACCCCCAAACTTATTCCGAGTAGAAGCTATATTACATGGAATCAATTCAAAGCTCAATATAACTTAATTTTAGGTGGAAATCTTAGAAAAATCATCATGGTGAAATAGCTCATCAAAATATTGGGAGACTATCTATAGAGGGAACCTCGATATTCCATATTCCTAGGATCTATAAAATCCACTTCATTATTAGCTGATTCCACCATTATCTAGTGGAGTCTACATTAAATACCTATTAAAAAATAGAATACATATAGGGGCTAAGAAGATAAGGAATAATGGGAGGAGAAATAAATGAACTTACCTCGAATAATCATTTAGAATCCTCCAAAACCATCCTCAGTGAAGAGGTATCCATGGAGGGTAAAGGGAGGGGTGGCTTTGTTGAATACCCCCCTCTTGTAAAATTTCCTCTTTAAACCCCTAAGGGGGTGATTTATGAAATTATCAGAATTCCAAACATTTTTATAAATCCCCTAGATCCCCATTGGACAATTGGTGTATCACTAGTCGAATGGTGCTTGGCCAACGACTAACCATTTAGCTTGGAGGTAGCACAAAGACACTGCCCAGGCCACCGGAGAGCCATTAGTTTCAGACTATATCCTCAGGCCACCAAGCTTCCTCTAGTGTTCTCTCATTGTCCTAGACCACCTTCTAATCTCCAAAAAATATCCAAATACACCTATTTCTGGTGTTTTCACTCTATGAATTTCATTTCAAAGTCTAGCTCAAAATTTGACCAGTCCACCAAATAAAAAATCAAATTTCTTTTGAATTTAAAATATTCATACATTAATGAGGCATTACATCTCCACTTATATACTCAATATGATTGAATATTAAAATGACATAGTGATACTAAAGGTTTTTTTAAGGCTTATTATGTTTAGTAATTCATATTATTATCATATAAATAAATGTTTTTGACAATATTTTTGAGTTTAAGAAAATTTTATAAATATTCTCATGTATTGAGAATAGATGAACTATGCATGTAATAGTTCTGGTGTATGTAGACAGTAAAAGTGGGTAAAAGTTTATATAAGAAGAAGATAAGTTTTTTGGAGAGTCTAAAAATTTTTCTTCTAGTAGAAAGTTAATTTCATTGAAACTTAGAATTATTAGGAAAAGGTAAAAATGACTCCATGTCATGGCATTTATTGGGTTACCTAAATGAGTTTTTTAAATTCTATGGAATGTCCATGTTAGGTATTTGTGTTATAAAAATTTATTGTTTAGTTTTTAAGGGTATGTGAAACCAAATATATACTTTACAAGTGTTGTAAATGTATAACAATTCAGAAACTAAGGGAATAACTGATTGGGCATATATTTTTCATTCAAGTGATAAAAAAAGAGTGTCTATATCAAGGATTTTAATGTAAATAAATTTATCATGATCATGTGAATATAATAAAAGGATATATTTTTTTCATTTATTTTATATGATAAGATAAATTGTTCATTAACAAATATTTGTTATAAAATAAATCATAATATTAATTTTATACACATGATTGATGTTTCATCAGATTCTATAAATTGTTTTTGAATAGAATACAAGGATAAAAATATTTTATACATGATAAAGTGTTTATCTAGATATTTTTTAAAATATGAGAGAATATTTCCCTTCCATCCATCAGTGGAAAATTTTAATAAGGTTTTCTTTTTAGATTAAATTTCTCCAAAAACAAAGAATACCATATATGATATGGAAAAAAATATTTATTTTTTAAATATACCTACTAAAATAAGATAAGTATTATTTCTTAAAAAAAGAGTTAGTATATCTTAGCATGATATTATAATAATAATATAGTATTTAAGAGACTATTGAGAGTATGTTTGAACATAATATGTTCAAATTTAATAAGTAAAAGATTATACCAGTATAATGTAAGTGATTATCACTTAATATTATAAAATAGTTTAGGATATATGATGGTAAATAAAAATGAAAGATTTTTATTTAGTTACCTTGGAATGTGAATATCATTATATCCTAAAGGATTGTTCTAGTCAAATAAAAAGTGAATGTCACTTTATCCTAAAGGGGTTTAGGATGTGCTTGTAAATAGAAATAGTTACAATATTTTTCAAGGAAAAGGTTTGATGGAATAGGTTCCAAGGATGATGATGTTAAACAAAGTAAGATTTCTAATTAGACAATAGAAGTTAACATCATAGCATTTGATTTTGTCTAGTTAAGTAGTTTGAATATGTTCAAGGAGTTAAATAATAGGAATATGATTCCTAAATATCACCATTATTAAAACAATATTTCTTCATATATTTTACTCTCTAAGTACTTTAGTGGGAGATATTTATCATTTGGTCACATTGATATGTGATAAAATTATATATATATATATATATGTAATACATTAACATTATCTCAAAAAGTGCAACAAACATGTGGCTAATCTATAATTCTATCATATTTGATATGATAGAACGCTTCATATGTTTGGTTTTATTGATTATTTTTAAAATATTTCTAAGAATATAAAATATATCATATAAAAAGAAATATTTATTTTATCATTCTCTAATGTTGTCTATATAATTGTATATATTGGTATACATTTCATGAAGTCTAATAATAATTGACCGCTAAAAGTATAACTTTGAGTTAACCCTAATTGATGATCGTCAAGGAGTATTATAGGTTATCATGAAATTTTAAGTTTACTATGAGTAGGATTTTTGTATAAGATACATAATATGATCATGAGGAAAAAAAGGAAAAGTTTGTTTCTGTGTACTGGAATACCCATTATTTATACCACATCGAGTTTTATGCACTGTGTCTCTAATGTATAGGGGGTGAATAGATCATATTTGTTCCCCAAATCATGAGGTTTGAGGGATACCTTACCTGTTAACTTTCATACTTTGATACATTTTTATAAAATTTATTTCATCTTAGATAATCATGGGGTGGTTGGGTATGTTGATGATCATGTCATTAGTTAGAGCTCAACCAAGATAGGATTTTTCCTCTCGTATAATGAATATGGAATTTGGGATCTTGATTGAAATAGATTGGGAAG
Organism: Viscum album; assembly: GCA_963277665.1. Taxonomy (NCBI): domain Eukaryota; kingdom Viridiplantae; phylum Streptophyta; class Magnoliopsida; order Santalales; family Viscaceae; genus Viscum; species Viscum album. Next base: position 889,446,313 of record OY728131.1, on the reverse strand, counting down.
TGTATGGCCACACCTAGATAGTATATATGATGCGATTACTATTTGGATGAGGGGAATGTGGTGTGCTTATCCATAATGTTGAATGACATCTGATATATTCATCGACTTGGTTAGTCTATACTCAAATAATTGAGAAAGTACGAGTTGGATATATAGTATTGGCATTTATTGTGTCCCATGGTTACTTGATGTCTTAGACAAAGGGAGCGTATGATAATGCATGCTAGCATGAGATGTGGCTGGTGGAAATAGGTATAGAGATACATATGTTTGATGGAGATCACACTAAATCCCTTTATTGGTTGAGTAGTAATGATGATTTTATAGATTCCTCTCTTTACTTACATATATGAATCCAGTGATTCATATTTTTCTCAATGTTATAAAGGTATGTGGGGTAACAATTTATGATTCAATGAATGTGGATTGAGTTTGACTTGGAGAGAAGCTTAAAAAGTATTTTAGAGTTAATCCAAAAGTGTTTTAGATGGGTTTTCACATATGATGTGATACAAGGTGAAATTTATTATGCATTTACAAAAGATTTTAAGCATATATCCAAAAGTGTTTTGGATATGGTTTTATGAGTTATTATATATGATATGATATAAGGTGAAATGGCACAAAGTATTTAGGCTTTAGTTCAAGTGGGTGATTGAAAATAATATTCCTTAAAGCCTTTATATATATATATCTAATATATATATATATATAATAATGTATCATATGGTATGACATGTAACATCCTAACCTATCTCACCTCTAAGATGGTGGTCAGACCAGTGTGTCACATAACCTCAAGCGCATCTCCCTGAATGCCAGAGGCTGCTGACTAGCATCGAGGACCCTTTTTGTGTCTGTGGGGGAGACTATTCCATCATAGGTAATAGATAATATTAAATAAAAAGTAGAAAACAATGAATAATAAATAGATGAAGCATATAAATGAATAAAATATGGTAGAAGCAATAAAAATAATCCAACTAAATAATAATAATAAAGTGTGGAATCTCACAAAATGATGTCATGCCATGATGTCTGTCTAAACTAGATGTGCAGAAAATAGAAACTCAAGCACACAATCAACTAAAATAAAAGACACAAAGCAGCATCTACATCATAAGCAAGGCTCAGTCCTCTTCCCCAGTCTCCATCCTAAGCAGTAAAGAACAATCAAGCATCGGAAGCAGCACGCTTCCCCGTGTCAATACCTGCAAGCATGTAATCTATTTGCGTGTCAAAGATGCCCAAATAGGGTGTGAGATAAAATCCTAGTAGGTCGTCACCCATGGTTTCTATACCTTTCCATTTCGTGTAATGATAAAAATGCAGTGTTCCATTATATAAAAATTTTAGATAATTAATTTAAGTGCAATGAAATAAATAAGTCGTCCAGGGTTCCAAACAGCACCCATGCCTAATCACCTACTTCAGCCTAAGACGGTAGTCTGAAAGGGTACCTGTCAGTAGAATGCACGTATGCGTATATATATAAAACCCATAAAAGCAAGGTAAAACAAGGAAGAGGTATACCCCAAGATTTTGCTTTTAACTTTGGGTCTAAGTCAAGTGTCAACCAGGTGCACTTCAACAAATTAGAAGAACATTTCAATTCTCAAGAGACTCAAATGGAAATAATATAAACCTTAAGTGTGTCATTATTAAGGTTCAAGTTGAGAGTTGGAGTATGATCTCGTCCCGAAGGTATCGCTATGGAACATCTATCAATTTATCCAATACCACCGAGCCCGTCCAAGGTTATCTTTCGAAAGTCCAGGTATCGCTCGAGGCATGGCTTTACCCTGAGTCCGTCCGGATCTCGCAAAAAGGGGTCGAGTGTCATCTGAGGTTGGCTTATCCACATTGCCAATAGATCCGTCTTGATGGGACCTTTTAGAAATGGTGTCACTCATAAGTATTAGAAGCCCGGGGAAGTCTCGGTCCGGAAAAACCAAAGACACCACCCCTCGAAGCATAATAGTAACAGTTGGGAACAGAGGGTCTAAGTGCAGCCCTTAATATGGGACCCACCTCCTTTACCCACCCTAAATTTAATTAAAGTTTTCATAGAAGCATATATGACATAATCATCATATAAAATCATAGCTTGAAAACTAACCAGATACACACGTTCATCCCAAGGTATAAATTAAACATTTCAGCATAATAAATAACAAGGAAATATATTGTATCAACATCAGCAGATAATTCACTTTTTAAATAAATAAATAGTTCATCAAAACAAGTAACAATGATCCAAAAATTCAATTTCATGTTCAAAACAAACTATTTATTTAATTTAATTACAATAAAATGGGGTTGTGCAACACCTACAATTAATTAAACTATAAACCCAGCTAATGAAAAAATACACCGACCATGTCAGTATGCCCAAAGGGATGTATGAACTTTTGCAACAATTCAAAAAAATTAAATTAAGATAATTAAGGTTTCAACAATTAGGTGATCAACTAAATTGATGAAATTGGGTGAAATTGCACAAAGCTAGTAGGCACCGACTAACGGCACAATGGTGCATTTTTATAAACCACAAAAAAATGGATTTAAAATGAGTAGGAACCCCGCCTTATTGTCGTAGATGACTCTAAGATCTATGGTAGGATTTTATTTGACCTAAAACAAAAGAAAACAGAGGATTTTAGAAAAACCCCAAAATAGGGTAAAAATCTTCTACGGTAAACTATGTGGATGATACTCAACAAAAACATACTATTACACTTGCACAAGGTTATTCTTGTCCTAAGGTTTACTGTACACTTGAAATTGAAGAAATTGGATGATGGACGGAGGAGTTGTAGTCTTCCAAAGGAGGAGAGGGGTGCCCCACTTAGGGTGAGAGGGGGTGCAACGTGAAGAAGAGGAGAGGAAAAGAGGAGAGGAAAAAAAGAAAGAAAAGAAAGAAAGAAAAAGAAAGGAAAAGAAAAATAATAGAAAAAGAAAAGAAAATAAAAAAAGGAAAAATAAAAGAAAAAATAAAATAGAATAAAAGGATGGAAATGAAAAATGATAAAAATAATCAAAAATAGAAATCTTCCATTTTAATTATTTTTATTTTTCCCATAACCCCCTTTTTATTTCATTTAGAAATTTATTTTTATCCTTTCTTTCTTTCTTTTAAATATTATTTAAATATCTTATTATAATTTTTCAACCTTTAATTAATTATTTAAATCTTGAACACCACGCTAAAGCACGACATAGAATTTTTCATAAAACATCTGCAGTTATTTAAATTAATTAAAAAAATGCTCAGGACCCACAGCGAGGTGCGTAGACGCATGCCCTGGGTCGTTTAAAGAATTAGATAGCAAGGAAAATAAAAATGGTATGTACCTGATAAAGGTCGGGACTTTACAACCTCCCCTCCTTAAGACAACTCGTCCCTGAGTTTCCCTTCCGAGGGTAGTGGAACGTCTCCAAAGAAAAGTTTCAGTCACTGTGTATGTACATCTGTCTCTCGCTCTCAGGTCTCGTCCTAAACGCATCTGTGTCGCCACAACACTCGGATCATAGGGACCGACATTCCTTGGAGAACTTTCATGCTACGGTCGACGATACAGATCAGATGCTCCGCAAAGGATGCATCAGCGTCAAGCTTGATGTCGTTAGGGTCAAAAGAATGAGATGGTTCTGAATGATATTGTCAAAGATGAGATACATGTAAAACATCGTGCATAGAAAGGTACCTCTGAGGTAGCAGTAACCGATAGGCTACCGGCCCAACTTTCTCCACTATCTTGAACACCCCGATGTTTCTCAGTGATAAATTCCCATGTCTCCTGATCTACCTGTGACCCAACCTCAAAGAAACACATAGAAAGACTCGATGTCCCACCTCAAACTACAGAGGTTTGCGGTGACGATTAGTATAAGACTTTTGTCTGGACTGAGCTATATTCATATGCTTCTAAATCAACTAAACTTGCTTGGAAGTCTCCTGAACGAGATGAGGACCCAATGGAGCTGCCTCACCTGCTTTGAGCCAGCATAAAGGTGAATGACACAGTCTACCATAGAGGGCCTCATATGGAGCCATTTGAATTGTCACCTAGAAGATTTTATTATAGGTAAACTCAAAAAGGGGTAAATTCTTCTCCCAAGAACCTCCAAAATCAAGGATACATGCCCGTAACATATCCTCTAACACTCGTATAGTTCTCTCGGACTGTCCATCGGTCTGAGGGTGATATGAAATACTCAAAAGTACCTGTAAACCCATCACCTTTTGAAACCCTTTCCATAACTGTGAAGTAAATTGGGTATCCCTATCTGAGACAATAGAATGAGGTACACCATGAAGTCGCACAATCTCTCATATATACATCCTTCCCAACTCATCAATCATAAAGGTCTCTCAGATAGGCAAGAAGTGTGCCACCTTGGTCAACCTATCAACAAACACCCATATTGTATCATTTCCTGGAGGAGATCTTTCCAAGACTGTAACAAAATACATGGTGATTTCATTCCATTCCCATTCAAGAATGGATAGAGGCTATAGGAGTCTAGCAGGTCGCTGGTGCTTTGCCTTCACATGTTGGCAGGTGGATCCCTGAGTAATGAAACCTGCTATCTAATTTTTCATACCAGGCCACCAATACTGTTGACACATGTCTCTGTACATCTTGGTCAGACCAGGATGGACTGACCAAACGAAGGTGTGAGATTCCTTCATCATCTCTTCTCGTATACCTGAAGGTACCCATACACGGTCATGGTAAAGGAGAGTTTCATTTCCATCAACAACCCAACCAGGAGGTGGGTTCTCTCCTGTAACACTTTCCCTCAAAACAATCCCCTCAGGATAAATCAGTTGTTACCTGTAAATTTTCTCTATAAGAGAGGAAGTCACTGTAAGAGCTGCTAGGACTGGTTTCCCGCTCTACTCCTGAACCTCTAGATGCATCTCTGAAAACAAGGTCATCATCTGACACTCATTGTTGGCTACCTGCACAGCCTATGTCTGTGTCTTGTAGATTAAAGCATCTTCCACAAAATTACCTTTACCAGGGGTATAAGCAAGCTCAAATTCAAATTAATGCAAGTATTCGACCCACCTGCATTGCCTTAAGTTCAAGTCTCATTGAGTGGAGATATATTTTAAGCTTTTATGATCTGTGTAAACAACGAATCTCTCACCCAAAAAATAGTGTCTCCAACAGCATAGAGCATGAACCACAATTGTCATCTCAAGGTCATGGGTAGGATAGTTTCGCTCATGAGGTCTCAGCTGGCAGGATCCATAAGCCATGACTCGATCACAAAACTGCACCCAGTCTGATTCCTGACTGACTGAAACTTCTTTTTTTATTTTCAAATAAGTCACTTTTTGGGTTAGTGAGAACCGATTAAGTGTAACCACATACATTAGGCGGGATCCAAGACCAAAAACCAAAACCAAAATTTGAAATTCAAAATACAAATGCCAACCCCAAGGCGGCCTCGAACCACAAGGCACCTGCATCAGTCTGTCACGTTGCAAGCCATCCACCATCATCATACCATCCACCATCATCATAGGTTAACAAATTCGTCGTCGTCATCATCCATCCCTTCTGGAGCTACATCGAAGATCATCCCAATACAGTTCCAATCACAGAAGAACCCTCGTCCCCGACCTCAGTACGCAGGTGGCACAACACATCGCTTTCCATCATCTTCATCGAACCATACCAAGCCATAGAAACACCACACAAAATGAAAACTATAAAATACACAACAATGCACATAAACAAAAGCCAAATCAATCTTCACCCAGTCCAATTCCTGAAGAATCATAATAAACTATATAGATATTACCAGGTTCAGGCATAGTTAGGATCAAGGATGAGGTTAGCCTTCTTTTTAACTCCTAAAATGACTTTTCACAGGCTTCTGACTAGATGAATTGTACATCTTTCTTAGTCAGGGTCGTAAGAGGTGCTGCTAAGCGGGATAAATCCTGTATGAAATGCCTGTAATAGTCATCAAGCCCCAAGAAACTGCAGATGTCGAAGACACTCTTGGGATGCTCTCATGAATCCACAATTCTCACCTTTTCTAGGTCAACTGATACCCCTGCTTCATATATAATATGACCCAAGAAGTGTACCTTATTAATCTAAAAGTGGGATTTACTAATCTTAGCGTATATTTAGTGCTCTCTCAGTGTACTCAGCATGATATCATGATGGGTTGCATGGTCGTGTCTAGAACATGAATACACTAAGATGTAATCCATGAAGACTACCACAAAGGAATCAAGATACGGATCAAAACCCCAGTTCATCAGATCCATAAAGACTATCAGTGCATTCGTGAGGCTGAATGGCATAACCAGATACTCGTACAAGTCTTACATTCTTCAAAATGTCGTACGTGGTATGTCAGATGGTCGCACACGCACCTGGTGATATCCCAACCTCAAATCAACTTGGAGAAAATAGTTACTCCCTGGAGCTGGTCAAATATATCATCTATATGAGGCAATGGATATCGATTCATTACTGTGATCTGGTTGAGTCGATGATAATCCACGCATAACCTGAGGGTACCGTATGCCTTCTTGGAAAAAGGGATAGGTGAACCCCACGGAGATGTGCTAGGTCTAATGAAACCCTTAGCCTCAAGGTATTCAAGATTCTTTTTGAGTTCCTCTAGCTCTGTTGGTGCCATCCTATAAGGAGGAATATACACTGGTTCTGCACCTAGCATGAGCTCAATAGTGAACTCCACGTCTCTCATAGGAGGTAAGCCAGAGAAATCGTCAGGGAAGACGTCCCTGAAAAGTTTCACCACTGGAGGAAATTCAACTAGTTGCATTCCCTGGTCACTCATGAAGAGACTTTCCAACTAAGTTTTTACCCTTCCCAACCCTGTGTATTTAGGATTTAGCTCAGTCTTCATGCATATCACATTCTCCTTTGTGAAGATATGTGTCACCCTCAGGGAATGTAAAGGACACCCAATGGCGATAACAATTCACTTGAGCGCGATAACGAGCAAGCCAGTTCATACCAATAATGACTTCGATTCCATCCATGTCGAGGATATAGAAATTCCAAACAAAATGGTACCCACCTATCTCTAGGGGGAACTCTTGGAACTGGTGTATTCCCTCTGTCCTAACCCCAAGTGGAGTGTCGAGAGACATGACACCAAAATGGTACTCAATTGGAAAACCAAGACTTTCAACAACAGCAGTAGATATAAAGGATTACAATGCACCGATATCAAAAAGAGTAGAAACTAAGGTATAGGATACTAGAATATCACCTCTCACTGTATATGGTCCTGCACTCTGTTCCTCTGGTGCTGATTTCACTGCGTATATGAGACCTGAGCCATGGCCCTGATACACTACCCGGTTGGCCTGAGCAGGTCTACTCTACTGATGCTGATAATCTGGAACTTGATTTCCTCGACCACAATCTCCACCATTACCTCGGCCTGATCAGCTAGTAGAAAAATAACTTCCATACTATTCTGGAGTCGTAGATCCCATACCTGACGGAGGTGTAGGTGCGAATCCTCTACCACTGGACGCTAAAGGTGACCCATCCTTCCATAAACTCGGTACTCCTTCGGATCTCTCGTGCACTGTGGCTTCTTGTGACCATGTCTTCCGCACTGATAACATGTGACAGATCCCTCTACACGTGCTGTTTGGCTAGGATTTCCACCACGTGCACCTTGAAAAAGGCGTTTCCTGCTGCCAAAAGAGCCATCACCCTGTCTCGAAACTGAACCACCCTGGCTCCCTGGTTTAGCTTCCCTGAAATTTCGATCTGATATTAGAGCCTAATTTATGATCTCTGTAACAGTGGTCAAATGGAAGACGTTCACCTGTGAGCAGATAGTATACTCAAGTCCATCCTCAAAATGTCTCACAGTAGTCTGTGCGTTTCCAGACAGAGATGGGGAAAATTCTGAAGTTATGTGAAACGAGTAGAATACTCTAACATAATCATAGATCCCTACTGAAGATATAAGAACTCTCACGCACGATCATCTCTCATAATCTATGGGAAAAATTGATCATAGAAGGTTGCTTGGAATTCATCCTAAGTCATGTCACTGGTCTGCTCCGCCTGAGAAACAACTTCCCACCAGCGCTAGGCGGAGTCGCGAAGCATGTAGACTTCCAATTTGACCCTTCATTCTAGAAGCGTCTCAAGGTGGTCAAAGATAGACCGTATATCTTCTATCCATGACTCTGCAGCATGAGGGCCGCCACTCCCTGAGAAGGTGAGAGGGTTTTATTGCAGAAAGTACCGTGTGAGGTCTACCATAGACAGGGAAGGTCTGGGGATATTCTGAACTAACTGCATAAACCTAAGGAGACTATCCCTAAACTGATCTTTAGGGTCCCTCAGAAGATCAACAGGAGGTAGTGCCATAGGAGGCTCTACAAGAGGTACCACTGGTGGTTCAAGACCCACCATCTCTGGAATGTTCTCATTGCCACTCTACTGAGGCACAAAACGAAGACATCACAGCGGCATTTGTGTACACAGCCAAATACACACCTTTAGACAAAAAGTAAAGAAGGTGAGAAAACAAGTAAGGATCTAAAAAAGGTTAGGTACATAGCCTGCCTCTGAGTGCTAAACAATAGACAACCTAATTCAAGATCTGGGTTTTGATATGGAAGAGACAACTAAAAAGGATTACTAAACAAGTTCTACATACCACTCCTCAGTTAATTCAGGCTAACATCTAATAGACTATCACAACTTTATCTTTAATAATCAGCATTTCAAAAAATTTACCACTAGGAACAACATCACTCACATGAAAACAGGTAAATGCATGATAAAAGTAGATATGGCATGGAAATATACATAACTTTTTAAATCCTATAGTGCCTATTATGATGCATGGAATTTATTGCCCCCGTATCATTGGGATGCAAAGTTAAACCCATTATTTCAACAATACCAACACAATAACAACGCAATACAAGTGAGTCGCCCAAGAGTGAAATCATATCAACAGTAACTGGCAAAATAAATAACTGTAATCCCAACCCATGAATTTGGGTTTTCCCCTATACATGGGTTAGATACATCCAAGAACAGAGTACACCCTAAATCCCTATATCGTAGTCTCCTGTCTAACCCAAACAGTAAGATAAAAGGGAAAAAACTACCTCTAATACCACTTTGTAACGTCCCGACCCAGATCACCTCTAAGACGGTGGCCGGACTAGTGGGTCACATAACCTCAAGCACATCTCCCCGAATGCCAGAGGCTACTAACTAGAAATGATGACCCTTTTTGTGTCTGTGGGGGAGACTATTCCCTCATAGATGATATATAGTATCACAGTGGAAGTAGACAACAACAAATAATAAATAGAGGAAGCATATAAATGAATAAACTACGGTAGAAGCAATAAAAATAATCCAACTAAATAATAATAATCAAGTACAGAATCTCAAAAACAATGTCATGCCATGATGTCTGTCTAAACTGGATGTACAGAAAATAGAAACTCAAGCACACCTTCAACTAAAATAAAAGACACAAAGCAGTATTTGCATCACAAGCAAGGCTCGGTCCTCTACCCCAGTATCCATCCTAAGTAGTAAAGAACAATCAAGCATCAGAAGCAGCATGCTTCCCCTTTTCAATACTTGCGAGCATGTAATCTACTCGGGTGTCAATAACGCCCGAGAAGGGTGTGAGATAAAATTCCAGTAGGGCAGCACCCACGGTTTCTAAACCTTTCCATTTCATGCAATGATAAAAATGCAGTGTTCCATTATATAACAATTTTAGATAATTAATTTAAGTTCAATGAAATAAATAAGTCGGTCGGGATTCCAAACGGCACTCGTGCCTAATCACCTACTTCATCCTAAGCCGATAGTCTAAAAGGGTACCTGTCAGCAGAATGCACGTACACATATATATATAAAACCTAGAAAATCAAGGTAAAATAAGGAAGATGTATACCCCAAGCTTGTGTTTTAACTTGGGGTCTAAGTCAAGTGTCAACCAGTTATGCTTCAACATATCAGAAGAACATTTAAATTCTCAAGAGACTCAAATGGAAATAATATAAAGCTTAAGTGCATCATTATTAAGGTTCAAGTTGAGAGTTGGAGTCCGAGTCCATCCCAAAGGTATCACTAGGGAATATCCATCAATTTATCCAATACCACCAAGCCCATCCAATGACATCTTTCGAAATACCAAGTATCACTCGAGGCATGGATTTACCCTGAGTCCATCTCGATCTCACAAAAAGGAGTTAAGTGTCATCTGAGGCTGACTTAGCCACATTGCCAATGGATCTATCTCAATGGGCCCTTTTGGAAATGGTGTCACTCATAAGAATTAGTAACTCGGGGAAGTCTCAGTCCAACAAAGCCAAAGACACTGCCCCCCGACGCCTAATGGTAACAGTCAGGAACATATGATCTAAGTGCGGACCTTAATACGGGACCCACCTCCTTTCCCCGTCCTATATTTAATTAAAGTTTTCACAGTAGCAGATATGACATAATCAACATATAAAATCAAATCTTCAAAACTAACCAGATACACCCATGCATCACAAGGTATAAATTAAACATTTCATCATAACAACTTAATAAGGCAATATACTGTATCAACATCAGCAGATAATGCACTTTTAAAATAAATAAGCAGTTCATCAAAACAAGTACCAATGATCCAAAAAATCAAGTTTTTTTTCAAATAAAACTATTTATTTAATTTAATTACAATAAAAAGGGGTTGCGCAACACCTGCAATTAATTAAACTATAAACCTGGCTAACGAAAAAATATACCGACCATGTCAGTGTGCCCAAAGGGGTATCTGACCTCGTTGAAACAATTAAAACAAATTAAATTAAGATAATTAAGGCTACAACAATTAGGCGATCAACTAAATTGATGAAATTGGGTGAAATTTCACAAAGCCGGTAGGCACCGACTAACGACACAACAGTGCGTTTTTATAAACTGCAATGAAACGAAGGGAAAGAGAGTAGGTACCCTAACTTGTAGTCTTAGATGACTCTAATATCTGTGGTAGGCTTTGATTTGACCTAAAACGGAATAAAACATAGGATTTTATAAAAACCCCAAAATATGGTAAAAATCTTCTGTGACGAACTGCAAGCAGGATACTCAATGAAAACGTATGATTCCACTTGCACAAGATTAACCTTGCCCTAAGGTTTACTGCGCACCTAACGGTGAAAAAATTGGACAATGGATGGAGGATCTGTTGTATTCCAAAGGAGGAGAGGGGTGCGCTAATTAGGGTGAGAGGGGGTGCGATGTGAAGAAGAGGAGAGGAAAAAAATAAAGAAAAGAAAGAAAAAGAAAAGAAAAGAAAAATAAGAGAAAAATAAAAGAAAAGGAAAAAAGGTAAAATAAAAGAAAAAATAAAATAGAATAAAATTATGGAAAGGAAAAATGATAAAAATAATTAAAAATGGAAATTTCCCATTTTAATTATTTTTATTTTTCCTGTAACCCCCTTTTTATTTCATTTCAAAATTTCTTTTTATCCTTTCTTTCATTATTTTAAATATTATTTAAATCTCTTATTATTATTTTTCAACCTTTAATTAATTATTTAAATCCTGAACACCACGCTAAAGTGCGACATAGCATTTTTCTTAAAACGTCTGCAGTTATTTAAATTAATTAAAAAACTGCCCAGGACCCGCAGTGAGGTGCGCAAACACGCGCCCTTGGTCGCTTAAAGAATTAGACAACAAGGAAAATAAAAACGGTTCGTACTTGATAAAGGTTGGGATGTTACAGAATACAATATGTATACAAAAAAATGGTTTTATATATACATATATAATATATCATATCTAATGATTAGAGGGGAAAACGTAGGGAATGGGAAGAGTTTCCATTTTAATATCTATGGGAGAATCATATAGTACATTTGAAGTAATTGTATAGCATGGTATGAAATGAGATTTAATGCCACATTCATTCCCTTTCCTTCTTTAGTCCATGAAATCATATTGTATGATTGGTTCTCGTGTCATAAGGCTTTATATATGATACAAATCAACTGGTTATGATGGATTAAGCGGTTAAACTCCAACTCATGTTATTATTTGACCATTATAAAAGATTTTACATAAATGGGATCTTTAATACATGCATGAAATATATGTTGGTTGAGCCATTAACTTATGCAGTATAACGCATGAGTTAATTCTTAATAGTGTCGAGAAGGATCTCATCTGAGCGTCAGATGATCCATCCATCCTGTGGGTTCCTCCATAGGTGGGAGGCTTATGTATTCCACTCAATTTATCTCTTAAACTCATACGAAGGCTATGAAGATGTTGTTGTGGTTATATCAGTGTAAGGTATGTGGTTTTCATATTGTTCATCATTTTCATTACACATATTTCCTATTTATTTACATGGGTAATCTTGGGATGGGTTTCTAATTGCTTTTTATAATTAAATGATGTTTTTTTATTCCCTTATGAAACCTTTAATTTTTTGAATTTTTTCCTCCAGTACCATGCAATTATTATTGCATCAAAGTGACCCTTGTTTGAGGGAAAATTCATATTGAGAGCATCCTGGTTTGGTGAATTGGTTTTTCCAAGAAGAGAAGGGAATGGGTTTGGTTACCTATTCACCAGTATAGTATCAGTTCAAGAGAGAGGGGGGTTATTTTTCCTTGGTGTTTAGTGAGGATATCTGACAAGCTCATAGTGTTCTTTGAATACATCTATGTTGTATGTTCTTACATGGATAATGACCTTTCTACTTGTTATTTCTTGTACTTGGACGACAAGGGTGGGGTATGGAGAGCTTAATAATGATGATGTCCATCATTGAATGTATGGAGGATCTTCATTGAAAATATATAGGCGAGACTAAGCCCTGGTAAGTGGGTCTCGGTGCTTTATTTATCTTCTTTTTTGGTTCTTGATGCCTTTTACTTTATTGTTTTTTGGTGTTATATCATGTATGTTTTTTGAGTTCATTCAAGGTGCATGGTATAGGATACTCCCCAACTCGGTTTCATTGTGAGTCCTAGAGCTACAAGAAGATAACCTTTAGATAGTTTCCTTGTGTGCCTTTGTTTTCTCTGATTTTTTTTTGTTTCTAGCATATCTATTTTACTCCTATTTTGTTTGCATAGTGGAACCCTAGTGACCCTTCCCCGCGTACGGAGGACATTTGGCTGAAGCATGTAAAAACTATGATGTCCTATTTTGTGCTTTCTTTATTACTTTATGTCGACTAATGTTATTGATCATTCACTTCTTTTTGTTTTTTTTTTGTTTTGGATTGATCATGATGTTCGTTTTCTATTTTATCAAATTGTATTTGTTTGATTTTATTAAGAATGTATTGTACTATAATTGTTTTCATGAATCTAGATTTGTATTCTCATGTTCTTGTGATTTTGTTTATTAGAATCATCATGTTTAGATTCCACTTATGAGGATTAATTTCCAAATTTGGGTTAGTTATGTCTGATGTGTACAGAATAGTAAGCATTTTTTGTTTTTAGTTTTTGAATTTTGAGAAACAAAATTAAATCCATACATATCATTGATGCTGAATTCATATTGCCTTGTAATGCATCATGTAATAGGTTTGGTACTTCATTAGGCTGGATAAGGCATGGGTCCATTATACGGATAATAGAGTTAGGAACTCCCCCAATACCGAGGGGCGGTTCTTCTATCTATGGAGTTAGAAACTCCCTTGTTAAACATTCTATAGTTGGTGAGGCGTGGGTCCTCCATCAAGGTTTGGCACTCCCTCAGTTTATGTATAAACTTTGGGGAGATGTATCTCCCCCACTACAAGTTCTGTGAGGTGACCTGGGTTTTGGTTAAACAAGGTAGTTATCATGATGAGTAATACAAACATTGAAAATAATTAGGACATGTCAGGCATGCTTGATTGCCTTTGAGATTTGACTTACAGTTGGGTTGTCATGTTCAGGATTTATAGGTCTTTCGGTATTCAGAGTATCACTGGTTTCTTACGAGATGTGATCCTTGGTGGAGATGGGATGAGAAGATAGGGATTATTACTTTATTTATGGTTTTATATACCTTAGAGAATATCTAGAACTTTTGGGTTTTTTATATTTCTCCTCAATCTTGGGTTTGTGTTGACTTGTTGTTTCAGCTTTACTTTGTGTTTTTAGGGAATTCTACTAAGTATTTTATACTCACCACTGCATGGGATTTGTGTCTACAGATGTTGTGTATGTGCAGATGATGCACTGTTCAAAGGTGACCCTGGTGAACATGGAGCATAAGGAGCCGGTAGAGTTGATGCATAGGAGCGAACAGTGATCTAGGACAATAGTTGCTATAATTAGGGGGTATCTATGAGTCCTTACGGTGAGGAGGAGCATTCCATGATTTTATGTTTGTTGGGTCTAATGACCTTGTTAGATATATTCTTCTTATGATTATACCTATGTGGCGTTGTACTTGTCATTTGATTTCTCAAACATGCATTTTATACAGTTCAGTTGGTTATATGTATTGATGGTATTGTTTGTTATTTTTTTATACCGGAGATGTATGTTTGTTCCAAGTTATTATAGTCTAAGGCCTCTCATGTGTGTTTTGCTCTTCTCGGTGCTAATCACCAACCCCTAACCTATTTGAAGCAGGCTTGGAGTGGCACATGAAACTTACCATTGACCCAGACAGGATCTTGATTGATTGGGTCATATTAGATGAGTTGATCATACAAATCTGTAAACTTTTTAGCAGAATCATCATACGTTCAATATCCTATATTTTATAACCCAACTCCGTAACAATAGTGTATAAATAAGTCTTTCGCGTCATTTTTTTCACTTTTAATGTCAGTTTTAGAGGTGGCGTCATTGAAAGCGATGTTGTAAATATATTTTTAACATTGTTTTTTATAACCAACGTTAAAAATTATTTACAATGATTGTTATTTTTAAAATGGAATTTTAATGTAGATTATTTTAATAACTAACTTGAAAAAAGATCTTTCATGTGCGTTATTTGAATAACCAGCGTGAAAGATGATTTTTCACATCGGTTTTTAATATAAACAACATAAAAAATATAATTTTTTTTAAAAAAATGTTATGACACAACAACTTTCAAAATTGTTTTGAAGCCAGTAGATGGGAACAAAAAAGAAAATGAATGAGAAAATGAATGAGAAAATTCAAAAAAATAAATAGTTTCCATTATATAAATGAACAAAACAAAGATCATTTACGGAAGCATGATAATAATTAGTGGATATTATTAAAAATGGAAGGAAACAAATCAGATGAGAACAGAAGAGAAAATTCCAAGTATTTTACCTCTATGAAAAAACTCATTGATTAAATCATCATTTTCAAACATAGATTTTCATTGTCATACATTTTCAAAAATACATACCCAAACTGAATTCAATGTTATCAATGTCACCATTTCTCCTCTGTCATGCCACCATTTGAACCACAGTGTTGACAAATCATCATTTTCAAACATAGAGTTTCACTGTTAGACATTTTCAAAAATACATAACCAAACTAAATTCAATGGTATCAATGCCACCATTTCTATACTCTGTCATACCACCATTTGAACCACGATGTTGAATCTTCATTTTCAAACGTAGATTTTCATTGTTAAAAATTTTCAAAAATACATACCCAAACTGAATTCAATGTTATCAATGCCGCCATTTCTCTACTCCCATGCCAACATTTGAACCCGGTGTTGACAAATCATCATTTTCAAACATAGATTTCCTTCATCATTTTTTATAACATTTTCATCCATGTCATTCCATTTATCATTCATCGCACCTACTCGTTTATCACTCGTTTGTGGTAAACAAGTATTCTTTCACACCCTCACTTGCATCTTCAACTTTTACAATAGAAAATTTTTAATCTCGAATTTCGTTTACCCTGAACCGCCAATATTTCACAATTGTATATTTAACAATCTCAATATTTTTTCCCATATAAATCCGATGGATTAAAAACTCCTCCATGTGTACAATTACACAACGTTGTGTCTAATCCTATTAATCTTGATAAACCATTTGAAAAATTATATAAAGATCAATAAGCATGATCGCATCATCAAAGTCACTAAAAATCTTAATACACCTAAAATTACCAAAATGTGAACATGTCTTCCCAATCATGTATCATCGTCTTGGAAAGGCGAATGTCTGCAATCTCCCAAAACATGTCAATCATTCTTTGATTTTGGAATCAATGGATATGGTTTATGCCAAGCATTTTATCATCGTCATTATCCATGGATCGTCCGTGGTTACAGGATTGAGCAGGCTTCGGGGTTCTGCTCCGCAATCGGATCGCTCACGGCGCAGACCCCGCTCCTGTCTTGAGGCGGCCAGACCACTTCCCACTGCTGCGGCAGCGGCTGCATCACCGGCACCGGCTGCAGCGGCGGTATCACTGGCACCTGCTGCCGCGGCGCATGGCAGTAGCAGCGCGGCGCCATTTGGAAGTAGCTCTGCGGTGGACAGAAAATACCTGGCATCGCCGGCGGTTCAGCATGAGAGGTTATCTGTTGTTCAGGGGCAGGCGGTTGCGGGGGCGGAGGATCAATGATTTCGACGCCCCTGATGACGTTGCTGCCGTCTCGAAACAGTTTCCGGCGGATTCTATCGGGGTCGCTGCAAACGACGGTAATCGTCACCGTGTTTTGTTCCTCATCGTAGGCCTGGTCCCGGATTTCTCCATTCGTGGCAACATCAACAAGAACAACAGCAACAGAGGTCTCAGATTCCTTCTCCATCGAATCGATTCATAACATGATTAAGCGTAAAGCAATCACAAACTGCGGGAGGGATTCACCGTGATATTTGCGGATCGCCCGCCGGATCTTCCTGTAGCAGCGGCGGCACTGCAGATCCACTCGAAGCAGCATCCGCATCTCCTGCGATTACAGAGTACAGAATGCATTGTTTAGAAGAACGAATCGAAACGCAAGGAGATGGAGGAACATATCCCTAATTCATGTAATCAACTGAAACTATAAAATCAGACGACTGTGGAAACACGGAAACGATTTCCCGCCCCCGGCATGGACGGATCGATTCACCCGATAGAGAATCGAAGCATCAATCGGCACGGATAAAGATTCAAAGACGTGTGGAAAGAAGTGGAAACAATGAATCGGAAGAAGAAACTGAAAGAGATGAATCGGAAGACACATTGTCCCTACCTTGATTTCTGCCATGGGAGCTGCACTGCAGGCCAATGGAGAGTTTGAAAAGCTTTTTGTATTCGGTACTAAATAACGAACATTAAAAAATAAAAGTAGTTTCACATTTATACTAAGTAACTTGAATTAGTTATTAATAATGTGATTGCATTTTTATTTTTATTATTATTATTTTTCTGAACTTATACCCGTGCCGCCTGCAAGGACCGTGGTTAGCACTAAGACAAGGCATAGCGAGAACTATTGTAAATTTTATATTTAAAAAATGTAGTTGTCTATTTGATTTTTTTGTATGATTTATTTATTTAAATTGTACGGTTGTATGAGTTAATGTTCTTTGTATGATTTAATTTATGTATGAATTATTCTTTCTTGTATGATTCAATTTATATTGAATGATTTAGAAAATTTAAACATGGTGTTTGTATAATTTAGATTTTATGCCTAAAATAATATATTTTTTTATTTAGGGAAATATTATTGTTTAGAAAATATATAAAATTGTAATTTAAATGGTAAATAATTAGATTTGAAAATATTTATATGTATATATTATATTATATACTATATTTTAAGTAAAAGAAATTTAAAATATAATATTCGATACATATATAAATAAAGTGAATCCGCCTAAATATTTTATAAAAATTATATTATTAATAATTATTTTAAAAAATATTATTAACTTTATTTGAATATAATTATATATATGTTATGTTACTTATCATATTTAAATTTATTTAAATATACAATATACTATTCAATATATATATATATATTGTATTATTTTTGTTAATGAAACCAAAAAAATTATTATTATTATTAATTTTTAAATTATATTAATTGTAAATAATTATTATTCCAACTAATTATGTATAAAATATATTTATTTAAATTTTGGAAAGTTTAATTAATTCAAAAAATGAATATATACATACCTAATTTTATTATATTGAAAGTAAAATAAGTTTACAATATTTTATTGCTTATTTAAATGTAAATTATATTACGTTTGTTGATTAAATTTAACAAAATTTTCTATTTATAATATTTTTGAGTAATTGTGCATAAAATAAAAATATTTGTATCTAGGAAACAATAACTGCTTAAAATATATATGTAATTATATTTTAAAATATTAATAAATACAGTTCAATATATTTAAATGTGTATATATATAATAGATTGAAGATTAAACAAATGTACAATATATTATTGGATGCATTGATAAATAAAAGTATTATGTTTAATTATTTTTAAAAAATATATTATTAATAATCATTATATGCAAACATGTATATCGTAAATTAAATGCAAAAATGCATATCGTTATCCATATAATATATGGTATATTATTTGAATATAATATTTGAAAAACAATATTAAGTATATTTAAAAGACATCATTAAATTCAAAAATGCACACACACACACACACATATATATATATATTGATATTTAAAAGCAAGTAATATGAATAAATGTATATGTGTGTGTGTATATTATTTATTAAATAAGTTATAGATAAAGTTACAATATGTAGAACATAATAAGTATCCAAAAAAAACATTTTAAGAGTATTGTGTAATGACTGATCTTGAGATAACTGAACAATATATGATTAAAATTGCATGGAGTATTGTTTTTATGTGGTTATATAATTTGCAATGGTTGCATTTTCTTTTCCTCATTGATGACTTGTGTGTCATCCTGTAAGAATCTGGTTCTTAGTTTTGAGGTACGGACTTCTTCTTTTCTCTTTTCCTTAAGGGTTTTTCAAAAAACAAGAAAAATGAGGGAAAATCCTAAATTTTAGAAGTACACGCCGTGTACTTTTCCACACGCCGTGTACTTTTGGCAGTGTGGGATGAGTACATGGGTCGTGTGGCAATGTCGGCGATGAAGGGTGTAGGAACCGACTACACGCCGTGTAGTGGTCCTTTACACGCCATGTAGTCAGTCGGCAGGCGAATAGTAAGGCGGTGACCAGCTGTGCGACAGCACACGCCATGTACTCATGCAGACATGCCATGTATTCATGTCGGCAGGTGAACAGTGCCACGCTGGCGAGAAGCCGCCAGAGGAACAGTTAAAAAAATGGGAAGCACACGCAGTGTACTTGGAAATACACGTCGTGTACTTTGTTTTTTCGCTTAAAATGGGCAGTAGCCTCCCATGTTCACAGGGAAGGCTTAGAACGGAAAAAATGAAGGGGAGAGGAAGGCCGGAGCTTTGGAGATCCGCCGAGCGCACGTCGGGAATCCGTTTTCTGCACCATCGATCTCCCTAGAACCGCACAAGTGAGTTCTCCCTTCTCCTGAAGTAGTTCTTACCAATTCTTTTCCGTAGGGAAATTATTTAAGTTTGAATGAGGTTTTCTTTCACCTCAGATCTACGTCGTTCTAGGACGAATCAAGGATCGTCGTTCGTGTATACCGTTCAGGGGCGTATAAGGTAGGTGGCTTGGTGTTTATTTTCCAATTGTTGTGCGTTTTATGTGTTTTTGAGCTACGAACCCATGATTGGGGTATCGTGTGGCTGATGTCGTGGCTGTTTAAATACCTAGAATTGTATAGGTAATTAAATGTGATAATAAACTACTGTTTGAGATCGCTGCTTGGATCCAGGACCACCCCCGTGGTGCGTTCCTCTGTTTAGCCATTTGGCCAGGATACCCGAGGGTATGCCATGTTTACTTTATGCATTACTTTTGTCTTGAGAGGAATTGTATAAATTACATGTTTATGTGTTGGGCTCGGCCCGGTTATATTAGCCCGAGGGCATGGTTTGTATAGCCTGAGGGTAAGGTTACTATTCCGTCTGAGGGCAAGGCCTGAGGGCAAGATTCTGTCTACCTGAGGGTTTCGTTTCAGTTTGACCTGAGGGCGAGATTCTATTTCGCCTGAGGGCAATGCCTGAGGGCAAGATTCTGTATAGCCTGAGGGCAAGCCTGAGGGCGTGGTTTTACTATATTAGTCTGAGGGCGTAGTTCTATTAGCCTAAGGGCTTGGTGCTGTTGAGCATAGAATGTTACTAAATTAAATGGTTAAATGAATAATTAAAACGACAATATAACTGGTTAAGTTAGTTACTTTTGAGTACTGCTAGTTTATTGTATTTACTACTGCACACTGTTGTTGCATGTTTAGTGGTAAGCACCCCGTAATCCTACGTGAAAAATGGGGATTCAAAACCCATTGGGCGCAGGTACTGTAGCAGTACTGTAGCAGCGGCGACACTGTTCATCAGCGGGTACTGTAGCGGCGACATGACACTGTAGCGGCGGCGGTACTGTGCGGGTACTGTAGCAGGCGGGTTACTATTCACAGAATGTGAATTGGGCCATATATTTGGGCGTACGAGCTATGTAATGGGCTACAAACCCACTGGGCCTTCGGGCTATGTAATGGGTTTCCCTCTACCCAGTTAAAAGCGGTCTTTGCTTTGATTTAATAATAAAAATGAGGCTTCGACCCCAACATTTAAAAAAAATAGTTGAGCACGGGCCTTTGGTGGGTGCCTACTGGGAATTATTTCTCACACCTTGTTTGGGTCATGCTTTTCAGCCCAAACAGATTACGTTTCTGCAGGTGTAGATAAGGGCAAGAGTCCTTATACAGGTACATGATTGTTGCTGAGGAGTAGTGGAGCATGGGACCGAGCTCAGACTCACGATGCTACCGGCTGTTTTGTTCTGTTTTGCTTTCCTGTACTTGTACTGTACTGTACTGTTGAGTAACATATTCTAGCTGTTTTCTTAGAACTCGTGGCTTGTTGCAGCATTATTTATATACTGGTTGGTTATATCTACTGCAGTTGTTCATTCCAGTTGTGTATGATCAACTGCTTCCGCTGTTGATGTATGTTTTATTTAATTCCGCTGCGCTACACTTTGACAAATGAGGGCATAGTTTCCCACAATCAGACCTAGGCCCTCGCTGCTAGTCGGCAGTCTCTGGCGTTTGAGGAAATGCGCTTGAGGTCACGTGGCGAACCGGGTTCGGGGCACCCGTTGAGTGGCACCCGAAACCGGGACGTTACAAAGTGGTATCAAATGAGTTTTCTTTTCTTTGACTTATTATTTGGAGCCGTAGTCAGGGATAGGACGAACGGTAGTCGGTAATAAGCTGTGCTCGGGCGTAGCTAACCCGTGTACAGGGAAAAACCAGTCTACCTCATATTTTTGCAATTTTTCTGATTTTGCAAATTTTACAGTTTATTTGATTTTCACCGTTGGGTGACGCACTTGGGATTGTGCTGTTATATTTTATCTATAAGTTCTATTTAGTTGCAACCCGATGAGATGAGTGTATGCCATCTCATGCATCATTTGAGCACATGCTAGAAATCACATGTCATGCATAGTTCCATGCCATGTAGGTGCATTAGAAATCACATGTTGTTGTGATAGTTGTTGTGCTAGAAAAGCATGCTGTTGTGATAGCTGCTTTGATAAATACCTGTTGTGTGATAAAGTATTTTCTTGTGAGTCGGTTGATAGAATGGACGCCAAACTTTGGTTTTTAGGGAGTATGAACCCCCATTGACCGGAATTTGGTGGATCATTGACTGTTTATTTTGTTATAACACAGATAAGATGTCAAACTCTGATTCGTGGGGAGTATGGGTCCTCACGGGTCGGAATTTGACACTTAGGTGTTGTTTTTAGGTATTTTCTGGGTTCCAGGGAAGTTTCTGAGGCATACTGTCCGGAAAACCCAGTATACACGCCGTGTAGTACCTTAGACACACCGTGTATGACCTTCTGTTTGGGAAGAAAAAGATGAAAAAAAAACTTTTTGAGTACACACCGTGTACCCAGAGTACACGCCGTGTAGTCTCTTCTCGTGTCACAAACCGCGTGGGCGGCGACACAGGGTATGGAATGTTTGGGGAGAACACGCCGTGTACCGAATGTACACTCCGTGTAGTGTTGACCCGGAGTCTGGTCGTGTAACTAACAACACGGATGAAGGAGACCTTAAGACATACACGTCATGTCCACTATGGAACACGCCGTGTAGTCTGACCTGGGGACCCGGCCGTGTAACTAACAACACAGGTCGGTGTGATCCTTTTGGATACATGCCGTGTGTCTATAGAACACACCGTGTAGTGTGAGCCGTGTGTCCGGTCGTGTAACTAACAACACGGGTCGGAGAAGCTTGTCTAGTACACGCCGTGTACCTTTGGGACACGCCGTGTAGTCTTGTCCGAGGACAGACCGTGTAGACCTGACCGTGTGGCTAGGAAATGGGGTGATGTACACGCCGTGTGCGGGTGTAACACGCCGTGTAGTTTTAGCCGAGTAGTCGGCCGTGTCACAAACGACACAGGCAGTTGGAAAATTACACCATACACGCCGTGTAGATATTATACACGCCGTGTAATTTTTGTTCAATGGGAGCCGTGTAGAAGGACCCAGGCAGGGGAAGAGAAGTCAAGTACACACCGTGTAGTCAGTATACACGCCGTGTAGTCTTATTTTGAAAATCTTGAAATGCCTTCTTCCTCTTGTTCCCTTTATGGTTCCTTCGCTTTTAGTCTTGATAATTTTGAATCTAAGGCGTGTTTTTGACCTTGTAGTGTCATGCCGCCTAGACGTTCACGCGTTGTTCTCCAAGAGAGCGGAAACGATTATACTCCAGAGATGGTGGGCCATGGGCTACCAGTGGACCCTCCAGTAGAGCCAGATGCGGCGCCAACTTTTATACCGGACACAGGCGCGGAGGCGCAGTTCTGTGAAGGCTTTATGCGGTTCATTCAGACCTTTCAGGGAGCACCGCAGGCTGTCACATCTATGGTTGAGCTGACACGTATCTTCCAGCAGCAACATCCGCCTACGTTTTCAGGGGATGGCGGACCATAGGCTGTGGAGTCTTGGCTAGGATCGATGCATACTATTTTTGAGAATCTTGAGACGCCTCCAGGGCGGAGGGTCAAGCTCGCGACTTATATGCTACGTGATTCCGCCAAGAGGTGGTGGGATGTTACCACCCAGTCAGAGCATCACAGGGACATGGCGTGGGAAGATTTTCAGGCAGTCCTATATGACTTCTTCTTTCCAGAGACGCTAAGGGTAGATAGAGCTCGAGATTTCATGAATCTGCAGTAGGGTGCTATTTCGGTGATGGACTATTCTGCTCATTTCACCGAGCTTCAGTGTTTTTCACCCATACTGGTGGGTGATGAGACGTTGAGAGCCAGATGTTTTGAGGATGGTCTTCGCTATGACATCCGAGTGCTGGTGAATGTTTTCAGGTTGCCTTCAGTACATGCTATTTTGAACCAGGCGCTGATTACAGAGAGGAACCTGCGGGAATCTAGTGGTGTGGGCCAGGGCGGTTCAGCACCAGTTATTGGTACTATTTCTACTGGCAAGAGGAAGAGACAGATGAATTTCTCTCAGGGTGGCAGTACCAGCCAGACAGTTTCTTCAGGTGGCCTGATCAGGTTCTACCAGTGTGGTAAAGAGGGGCACAAGAGACCATAGTGTCTACGTGATCCAGTGGAGTGCCGAGCTTTCGGCAAGATGGGTCATCTGCAGCACTTTTGCAGGGCGTTTCTACCAGTGGCTAGTGAGAGGGGTTCTATGCAGACTCCGCGTGTGAGAGCAGAACCAGTAGCTTCTTACCAGTCAGGAAACTGGAATACGTCAGGGCGTGCAGGCAAAGATGGTGGTCATGACCGTGGTATCTAGACACCGGGATCTCAGAGACAGCAGGGCGGGACAACTCAGGGTAGTCAGGCTGTGTCGCAGGACCGCGACACTGGGCATGCATATGCAGTGCAGCAGACCCAACGGGAACAAGATCCCAGAACTTCTACAGTCAGAGGTACTATTCTAGTAGCTTCTGTCTTGTCTTTAGTACTTTTCGATACAGGTGCTACACATAGTTTCATATCTGTGCCCATTGTGGAGAGACTTGGGCTCTGTGTTTCTTCTTCTTCTGATATCATGACGCTAGATACTCCGTTGGGGACTAGAACGGCTGGTGTACGTTAGTGCAGGGAGTGCCCCCTAGTGGTTGGAGGGTGTCACTTTCTTTGGGACCTCTATGTCTTAGAGATTACAGCTTATGACGTTATTCTCGGGATGGACTAGTTGGTTCCCATTCGAGCCTTTGTGGACTGCTATCGTTGCAGGGTGAGTTTCACATCACCAGAGGGCAGAGAGTTTCTATACAAGGGATAATGGGATGTTCAGGCGAGTAGAGATGGACCAGAGCATCATGGGCGAGGTGGAGTCACAACCCAGATTGCGAGTTTATATCTAGATGATCAAGGGACTTGTCAGACAGATTTCCCTCCAGTGGTTGATCGTTTCAGGGATGTCTTCCCGGATGACTTTTCAGGTCTACCTCCAGAGCAAGAGGTGGATTTCTCTATTGAGCTCATGCCAGGAGCAGCACCGGTGTTCATTCCTCCTTATAGGATGGCTATACATGAGTTACAGGAGCTCAAAAGGCAGTTGAATGAGTTACAGGAAAAGGGATTTATCCGACCCAATACTTCTCCGTGGGGTTCGCCGGTCCTTTTTGCGAAGAAGGTGGACAGTACCCTCAGAATCTGTGTGGATTATCGGAAGCTGAACCAGTTGACGGTCAAGAACCGATATCCTTTACCGAGGATAGATGATCTTTTTGATCAACTTCAAGGAGAACGAGTGTTCTCAAAGATTGACTTGAGATCAGGATATCACCAGCTGCGCGTGAGACCATCATATATACCGCTTACAACCTTCAGGAGTAGGTATGGTCTATATGAGTACTTGGTTATGCCGTTCGGACTCACGAACGTGCCAGCAGTTTTCATGGCTCTGATGAATCGTGTGTTCCATCCGTATCTTGATTCTTTTGTGGTAGTATTCGTGGAAGACATCTTAGTGTACTCTCACACTCGACACGACCATGCCAACCATCTTGAGATCATATTGAGTACACTGAGAGAGCATCGACTATATGCTAAGATCTCAAAGTGCCACTTTTGGATGGACCAGATTCACTTCTTGGGTCATATCATCTCGGAGGCAGGAGTTGCAGTAGACCCAGAGAAGGTGAGAGCAGTAGTTTCTTGGGAGAATCCTAAGAATGTGTTTGAGATACAAAGTTTCTTGGGGCTGGATGGTTACTACAGACGATTCATCCAGGACTTCTCCCGCTTAGCAGTGCCATTGACAGGTTTGACTAAGAAGGGTGTGAAGTTCGTTTGGTCGGAAGCTTGTGAGGAAACCTTTCAAGACCTGAAAGGGAAGTTGACATCAGCACCAGTCCTGATACTCCCAGAGAAGGGGAAGAGCTATACAGTTTACTATGATGCATCAGGTATTGGGCTAGGAGTAGTGTTGATGCAGGGTGATCGAGTTGTTACGTACAGGTCTCGGCAGTTGAGGCCACATCAGAGGAATTACCCGACGCATGATCTCAAGTTAGCTGCAGTTGTTCATGCATTACGCTGTTGGAGACATTATCTATTGGGAGAGCATTTTGTGGTTTTCACCGACCAAAAAATCCTCAAGTATATCTTTACTCAGCATGACTTGAATCTGAGGCAGAGAAGGTGGGTCGAGTACTTACAGTACTTCAATTTTGATCTTGCCTATACACCTGGTAAAGGTAATGCAGTTGCTGATGCACTGAGCAGGAAGACTCAGATACAGGTAGTGCAGGAGGCCAGTGGTGAGTGGCAGCTTATGGTTTTGTTCTCTGAGATGCATTTGGAGGTGCACGACAGTCAGGGGTATACCTATATTTCATCTTTAGATGTGACTTCTACTCTCCTGGATAGAGTGAGGATGAGACAACTATCTGATTCGGAAGGCCTAGTTCTACGGGAGTCGGTGGGAAGTGAGGACCCTCCTCCTGGTTGGACGATAGGCGATGATGAGGTACTTCATTTCCATGGATGAGTGTGGGTTCTAGGGGATATATGTGAGGAGTTGATGCGGGAGTTTCATGCTTCAGCTTGGGAAGTTCATCCCAGGGTTACCAAAATGTACCGTGACTTGAAATGTCAATACTGGTGCCCGGGTATGAAGAGAGAGATAACTGGTTTTGTTACGAGATGTTCCACCTGTCAGCAGGTGAAGGCGGAGCATCAGAGACCAGCTGGACTGTTATAGTAGTTACCCATCCCGAAGTGGAAATGGGATGATGTCATGATGGACTTCGTGACCGGGTTGCTGAGGTCACCTCGAGGCAATGATGCCGTGTGGGTTGTTGTGGACAGACTCACAAAGGTAGCTCACTTTTTTCTGATCAAGGAGACCTTCGGGGTTGATGAGCTCGGAAAGTTGTATATCCAAGAGATCGTACGTCTTCATGGGGTCCCTCGTTCTGTCGTTTCTGATAGGGACAACCATTTTATGTCCCATTTCTGGAAAAGTTTTCAGAGGGCACTGGGTACACAGGTGCTTCTGAGCACAACATACCACCCTCAGACATATGGACAACCAGAGCGTACGATACATGTGCTAGAGGACATGCTGCGTGTATGCGTCCTAAACTTTGGGGGCTCTTGGGAGAAGCATATACCCGTAGTCAAGTTTTCCTACAATAACAGTTTTCAGGAAACTATCGAGATGGAACCTTACGAGGCTTTATATGATAGTCTATGCCGATCACCCTTGTGCTGGTTAGAGGCAGGTGAGGCGGCTTTACTGGGACCACGTCTCGTACAAGATACTTCTGAGCAGGTCCAGTTGATTCAAAAGCGGATGACTACTACATAGTCTCATCATAAATCTTATGCTGATCGCCGCAGATGACCCTTGGAGTTCGTGGTTAGGGATCAGGTTTTCTTGCATGTTTCGTCGAGGCTGGGACATAGATGGAATAGGAGATAGGGTAAACTTTCAACGAGGTATATGGGGCTGTTTGAGATTCTGGAGAGAGTCGTGCCGGTCGCCTATTGGTTGCAGTTAACACAGAGGTACTGAGCCATGCACGACGTCTTCCATGTATCTCAGCTGCACCGCTATCATTCAGACCCATCTCACATCTTTCAGCCAGAGGAGGTTGAGGTAGAGCTTGAGGAAGATGCATCCTTTGAGAATCATCTGATTCGTATCATGGACAGGAGCACGAAGGTTCTCCGAGGCCGATCAGTTCCTCTCGTACGGGTGTTATGGCAGCATGAACGAGTGCAGGACGAAACCTGGGAGTGGGAGAATGATTTACGTGTTCATTGGCCGGAGTTATTCATGGATATATCTTCACCACACTTGGAAAGTCAATTTGGGGACGAATTTATTTAAGGGGGGGGGGAGTTTGTAAGAACCCAGTTCTTAGTTTTGAGGTATGAGCTTCTTCTTTTCTCTTTTCCTTAAGTGTTTTTCAGAAAATAAGGAAAATGGGGAAAAATCCTAAATTTTAGAAGTACACGCCATGTAATTTTCCACAAACCATGTACTTTTGGCCGTGTGAGATGATTACACGGGTTGTGTGGCAATGTCGGTGATGAAGGATGTAGGAACCGACTACACGTCGTGTAGTGGTCCTTTACACACCATGTAGTCAGTCGACAGACAAATAGTAACGCAGTGGTTAGCTGTGCGACAACACACACCGTGTACTCATGTAGACACGCCGTTTATTTATGTCGGCAGGTGAACAGTGCCACGCTGGCGGGAAGCCGCCAGAGGAACAGTTAAAAAAATGGGAAGTACACGCCGTGTACTTGGAAATACACGCCGTGTACTTTGTTTTTTCGCTTAAAATGGGCAGTAGCCTCCCCTGTTCATAGGGAAGGCTTATAATGGGAAGAAGGAATGAGAGAGGGAGGCTGGAGCTTCAGAGATCCACCGAGCGCACGTCGGGAATCCGTTTTCTGCACCATCAATCTCCCTAGAACCGCACAGGTGAGTTCTCCCTTCTCCTGGAGTAGTTCTTACCAATTCTTTCCCGTAGGGAATTTATTTAAGTTTGAACGAGATTTTCTTTCACTTCATATCTATGTCGTTCTAGGACGAATCAAGGATCGTAGTTCGCGTATACCGTTCAGGGGCGTATAAGGTAGGTGGCTTGGTGTTTATTTTCTAACTATTGTGCATTTTGTGTGTTTTTGAGCTATGAACCCATGATTGGGGTATCGTGTGGTTGAGGCCGTGGCTGTTTAAATACCTATAATTGTATAGGTAATTAAATGTGATAATAAACTGCTGTTTGGGATCACTGCTTGGATGCAGGACCACCCCCGGGGTGCGTTCCTTTGTTTAGCCGTTTGGCCAGGATACCTGAGGGTATGCCATGTTTACTTTATGGATTACTTTTTACTTGAGAGGAATTGTATAAATTGCATGTTTATGTGTTGGGCTCGGCCCAATTATATTAGCCTGAGGGCGTGGTTTGTATAGACTGAGGGCAAGGTTACTATTCCACCTGAGGGCAAGGCCTGAGGGCAAGATTCTGTCTACCTGAGGGTTTCGTTTTAGTTTGGCCTGAGGGCGAGAGTCTATTTCGCCTGAGGGCAATGCCTGAAGGCAAGATTCTGTATAGCCTGAGGGCAAGCCTGAGGGCGTGGTTTTACTATATTAGCATGAGGGAGTAGTTCTATTAGCCTGAGGGCTTGGTGATATTGAGCATAGAATGTTACTAAATTAAATGGTTAAATGAATAATTAAAATGGCAATATAACTGGTTAAGTTAGTTACTTTTGAGTACTGCTTAGTTTATTGCATTTACTACTGCACACTGTTGTTGCATATTTACACACAGTTGAGCACATGCCTTAGGTGGGTGCCTACTAGGAATTATATCTCACACCCTGTTTGGATCATGCTTTTTGGACCAAACAGATTATGTTTCTGCAAGTGTAGATAAGGGAAAGGTTCCTTATACAGGTACATGATTGTTGCTGAGGAGTAGGGGAGCATGGGACCGAGCTCAGGCTCGTGATGCTACCGACTGTTTTGTTCTGTTTTTCTTTCCTATACTTGTACTATACTGTACTGTTGAGTAACATGTTCTGGATGCTTTCTTAGAACTTGTGGAATGTTGCACCATTATTTATATACTGGTTGGTTATATCTACTGCAGTTTTTCATTACAGTTGTGTATGGTTTACTGCTTCCTCTATTGATGAATGTTTTATTTAATTCCGTTGCGCTACACTTTGACAAATGAGAGCATAGTTTCCCCACTATCAAACCTGGGCCCTCGCTGCTAGTCGGGAGCCTCTGACGTTTGGGGAAATGCGCTTGAGGTCACGTGGCGAACTAGGTTCGTGTAAAGACCCGTAAATTCCAAGGAAATTTTTTTCTTAATTTTCTTTAGAATTTTACAAGAACGCAGTTTCTGACGACACCTGATTCCGAGGCCCGGTGTGCCCGGAATCATTTTCCGAAGTTTGGCTCGGGTACGTTCAGTGAACGGAGGAGCGGGTTTTTCTAACTTTTGAAACGGTGCTTGGAATCGAATTCTGAGGGCACCGATGGAATTGCAGCGCCGGTAATTGCTTAGAAACGCCTCTTCCGGAGTTGCGTTTTCTCGGGTGTGGTTTTTAATTTTTTTGGGCTTAAAGTTATGAAATAAAATAAATTGTACGAAAAACTTTATTTTATTTTACTTAAGCCGCTTGGAAGCCACTTGAAGCCACTTAAAGCAGCTTAAGATGAGTTATTGCGGATAGGGTGCTATCCAAAAATATCCTACCCTCTTGGTAGGATATTTGTGAGGTGGGACCCGCACGATCCCCACCGTTTCTTTTTCGCTAAGTAATGCACCCGCGAAAACCGTCATTATGAAAGTCAACTGGCGCGTTTTCTTAATTTCTTAACGCACCAATTAATTGGGCGGTTTTCTTCGTTGAATTAATTGGGCGGTTTATTTCGTTGAATTAATTCTATGAATTTTTGGGTCGTTACTTATCTCTTTATTCGTTTCTTAACCGGTTTGAAATCCGTTGGCGTAGTAATAAAATAAGACCAACGCCACATCTTGAGAATTACACGTTGGGAGACCTTTGACAGAATTCTTGTGCCTTCACCCTTCTTCGCGAAGAACGCGAAGAACGCGAAGAACACGAAGAACGCCGGCCTCCGACGAAGAACGCCGAAACCGCGGAAATCGACGACGCGACGCCGTGTGCCGCGACGCCGACGTTTCCTCTTCTGCGACGTTCCTTCCTCCGCAACGAAATCTTCAATCATTTGTTGGAGGTAAGATATTTCGGGTTCCTTTTAGAACTCCTTTGTGGTTTTTATTGACGCACAAATTTAATTATTTTTAATTAAATATTTTTGTTCTTGAACCTCGGAGTTCGACGACGCGACACCCTTACGCGACGACGCGACGCCCTTCCGCGACGCGAAAATCGCCTCCTTCCGCGGCGATCAAATCCGCGAAGAACGCGCGTGCGACGACTTGACGAGGTAGAGATTTTTATTTTGGAAATACCCCTTTTTATATTCTCGTGAATGTTCTTTAAAATTAAAGAACCAGATTCATATGAACAATTTTAATTTATTAAAATTGTTGTTTCATGTGTTGAATAAATTCTCCCGTTGATATTATCTAACGCGGAGGGTGCGGGCCAAACGAACACGGCCCGACAACCCTCTGCAGATTGTTTATTGATGTGTGGATCGACGGGCGATGACAAACAAGGCCGCAAGGTGATTTTGAGGCCTCCGTAGTGAAGATCGGGTCCCGGGAGGACCATAGGCGAAGACGGCAGGAGAAACGGACCACCGGAGCGCGTCCGGTGGTCCGCAGAAGGCGGCGGCCGGCGGTTCGCCGCCGGCCTCAATCAGCGGCGAAGGGCGGGGGAGCCGCGCACCCCGCCCGCGGTGTCCGCTCGGCCGCGCTGGCCGAGCCGGACCGAACCGAACCGCGCCGGGCCGGGCCCAGCCGGGCCGGACCCGGGTCGGGTCGAGCCGGTTCGGTCGACCCGGGGCGGGCCGACCCAGGGGGGGGGGGTCGGACCAGGTCGGCCCGGGCCCAGACCCCCGTTTTCGGACCACTTTTGGTCAAATGCCCGTAACTTGAGCTACGGGCCTCCAAACGACTTGCCGTCAGCGGCAACACAATCCTTGGATCGAGACAGTCGTTTCGGTATATCGCACTCAAGGTTTCAGATTACTTTGGGTTCGGCCGGGTTGGTTCGGATACGAAACCAACCGGGCCCTCAGAGCGGGAACACTTATATCTTGAGTTCCGGACGTCCGATTGACGTTTCGTTGACTTTGATGGATTCCTCTAAGTGAGACGGATCTTTTGGCTTACTCCGCTCGAGGTTTGGACGCAGTTGGAGTACGGTCGGGTTGGTTTTAACTTAAAAACCAACCGGGCCCCCGGGATGAAAAAGCCAATAACTTCCAGACCG
Organism: Viscum album; assembly: GCA_963277665.1. NCBI lineage: Eukaryota > Viridiplantae > Streptophyta > Magnoliopsida > Santalales > Viscaceae > Viscum > Viscum album. The sequence continues at coordinate 889,414,777 of OY728131.1, read as the reverse complement.
GGCGTCCGATTGACGCGCCGTCTGTTACGTTGCGTTCCTGTTGACGATACGGAACTTTTGGCATCCTCCGCCTGAGTTTTGGATGCAGTTGGATAGTGGCCGGGTTGGATCGCACCCGAAATCCAACCGGGCCCCTGGAACGGAAAAGCTGATACCTTTCTGACAGAACATTCGTTTGACGAACCGTCAGTGGCGTTGGTGATCTCGTTGAGAAACGGTCCCTATGAGTATACCCTATGAGTGTTCGGGGTATAGTTGAGTTACGGCCGGATTGGTTCGCACATGAAACCAACTGGGCCCCTGGGACGAAAAGGCTAATAACTCACAGACCGGGCGTCCGATTGACGCGCCGTTTGTTGCGTTGAGACCCCTATGACGAGGCGGTCCTTTGAGATACTTCTTCGTGGGACTTTGTGATACTTGGAGTATCGACCAGTAGCTCGTGGTGTGGACCCTCCTGGAGACGAGCGTACGGAGTACGGAGACCGTGTAGCCGGCAGAGACCTGAAGACTTCTTGTACGATTCGATTCGGAGTGACTTACGTAGCCTAGTGGGGAGAACTACTTTGTGAGGTGGAAGACCCACAGCGGAGGAGCACTACTATGGGAGGTGGCAGACCCACGGTACTCGACAGGAGGAGTACCTCTGTAGGCAATGAGGGGGGAGCACTACTGTGTTTGGGTGGCAGACCCCGGTGGGAAGCACTACTGTGTGAGGTGGCAGGCCCGCGGTACTCGACAGGAGGAGTACCTCAGCAGTATTAGGTTAGTGAGCAGTACCTCGAAGTCGTGACAAGACCACTGTACACTCCAGATATGGAGCTCTTCAGCAGTTACAGTTTCGATAATGAAAATCCTGGTTTGAGCTGAATCTTTTGACCTTTGTGTTTACCTCATGATTGAGATGGGTTACTTGATAACTTAGGTATATGTATGGGCATATATCTAAGTAGAGGTTATCTGTTGAGATCTTCTTGTGGTTATCCTTGTTGGTTTAGTGAGACCTTGAGGGTCTCAGGGTCCCTACTGAGTATCGTTATACTCACCCCTACACGGGCTATGCCCGCACCTCGTTGTGTTGGTTGCAGACGACGGGCAGTGCTGACGGAGGCCGAGTGTTCGAGGACTGGTTGGTACCCGGAGGTGGACTACACGATGAGTCAGTACCCGGAGGTGGACTACACGACGAGTCAGTACCCGGAGGTGGACTACACGACGTGACGACTCACAGAGGAGGTTGACAGATGAGAGCATGGATGAGGCTATCTGTACCTACCCTTCAGGTAGGATCCGTGGTGGATGACCAAGAACTGCGCTATCTGTACCTACCCTTCAGGTAGGATCCGAGGAGGACGACCCAGGAGCTACTTCCTTCTTCCAGCTGTTTGTCTTTTTTGCTGTTGTACCTTGTTCAGTTGTAGTCGTACTTTCTTTTGGGTTTGTATTCTGGCCCATTTACTTTTCAGCATTTCTTTTGTACTTAGTGTTTTGCTTCCGCTTGTACTCTATGGTGATTGTTTTCTTTTATAAAGGCAATGCCTTCCCAGTTATCGGGATTTTACGCCTTTGGTGCTAGTCGCCAGCCCCTGTCCTATGGAAGGCGGGCTTGGAGTAGTCACGACACGGGCCCCGAGGACGGGTCGTGACAGTTCGGGGCACCCATTGAGTGGCACTCGGAACCGGGACGTTACACATCCTCTCTAAGTATGTAATATCCTACATGTCCACGTAAAAATATTATGTATCCCAAACCCCTAGACCCCCCACTTGTATGTGAGTATAATTGTAATAAAAGGGAATTCAACAAGAGACGTTGTTTGATGTTGGATTTTTATACCATGATTGAAAGGAGACTGGTGGTTGTTGAAATATGGGTTAGTAGAGGCTCCAAGAGCCCCCTACACTACTTGAAAATGGTACATTTGTGACCAAGACCCGTCACAAATATCCCGTTGCAAAAAAAGACGTTGCAAAAAGAAACTATTTGCGACGAGATGCGAATCCGTCGCAAATTGCTTACTCATGGTTTTTTAACACCTTAAATTGTATTTGCGACGAGACCCGTCGCAAAAAATGTAAAAAATAAAAAAATAAAATTTGATAAAAAAAAATATTAATATTAATGAAATAGTAATATTAATATTAGTAAAATAAAATAAATTATAAAATAATAAAATAATATTCATATAATAATAATAAAATAATATTGATAATATAATAATAATAATATTATTAATATTAATGAAATAATAATATTAATATTAGTAATATAATAAAAAATTATAAAATAATGAAAACCTCAATATTTAGGAAAAATATAAAAAATTAATAAATAAAAATAATAATAAAAAATAATAATTAATAAAATAATAAAAATAATAAAAAAATTTAAAAAAGTAATAAAATAATAATAATAAAAATGTAATATTTGCAATAATATAAAAAACACACTATATAGAAATGTAGATAATTAATATTACAAACAAAATTTATATTCAAATGTTTTATCATAAAAAAAAAAAGATCACTGAGGGGGAGGGTTATCTAGAGGAGCTGAAGAAGATGGTGGAGGGAAATCCATCCCTAAACCACGAGTCAAATGTCACATGTACTCCAACTTCTCATGCTTCTACTACTACCGCCGTCGACGTATCTCCTCCTACATCTCCTATTACTGCTGCTGTCGTAGGAGCTCTTCCTACTGCTGCTGCTGCCATTGACCCATCTACTCCTGCTCCCAACACATACTCTCTACAAGATCACTCTGAGTTCGTAGATTCTCCTGATACTATGCAGAAAAAATTATGACTCTCCACGAGATTATCTCGAACTGGATGTTTACATCGCAACAGTGCCATAATAATTCTCAGGTGCTAATTGAGAGTCGATACCAACAACTCGGCCTTTCTCGAAGGCATACTGGGTCGCATGAATCCATGTTGTCTCATCAAATTGGTCGGTACTGGTCTGAATATCGGTCTCGGTCCGACTCTCAGTTTGTGTCTGAGATGCCGTGGTCTCATATGACTCCTTCAATTGTAATTTAAAATTAAAATAGTTAAAATATTTTTTGCATTTAAATTTTAAACTCAAAAAAATATATATATACTGACCACAATCTGATGTTGGCGATCCCTCTAATCTCACAAGTGGTCGGATCATTATACATCCTCCTATAAACGTCGAACTCCATAATATCAGGCTGTTCGATTGCCTATATGAATATCAAATAAACTGTTTAAATTTAAAGTTATATAAAATATTTTAAAAAAAGTACTTACCATATGATCCCTATGTGTACTGAATGTACGACTATTGGCTCGATGTGTCGTCTCCTGTCACCCCCGATTTTGTTGACCTATTGATGATATACTCTAAAAATGACCACCCAACCAGTATTAATATAGTCCATCCCAAATCTGAGATAAAATGTAATCAGGTCGATGTGCCTGACAAGACTCATCATGCTCTGTCACTCATGATCTCTACATTGTTTTCCTTCTCAAATTGTGCAAAAACTGACTGCAACGCTGATGCATAGTCCCATACCATGCCTTCCAGATAGAGCCACACATGCTCTCATTGATGAGATACCATAAACCCTGCAAATAATTTATAATACCAAGTTATTAATTAAATTAATTTCAAAATAAATAATATTTATTTACATACCAACCAATGATCGAACATGCGGTGATTCACATCAATGGAAATCTGATTCCATGAGACCCATACTTTAGAAAAATAATTGTGCAATATAGTGCTCTCCTATCCAGTAGTTATATGCATAAAGATATGAAAAAAAGAATAAATAATCAAACAATTAGTATATAAATAAATTATTGAAAACTAACTAAAATACATAGGAAAACATACCTCTACACATGTGGATCGAAGCCAAGACATGGACGTCACTCGGGGACAGGGTTAAGAATTATCAATTGTGCAAGACCACACCCCCTCCGAGTCCCATCTAAACTGCCAGTATTCTGAGGGTCAGATGATCCAAAATCTTGCTCGTCCAAAGGTATATTAGCTTCCTACAACATATGATATAGATTATCATCCATCTAAAACACAAAATAACTATTGTTAGTAAACATTTGAAAACAACTATTATATATAGATATATATTATATATGATTAAAACCAACATTTAACTGTATCATTATCAATCTTTATCCTCATTTTCAAATCTAACGATATCAATATCTTCATATCCTTCCTCAACATCATCAATTTCCATATGAGTTTCAGTTTTATCATCTCTTGTCATTTCAAATTCATTTGTGATATCATTAACATCATCATCACCATAAACCCTTAACTATGGGGTGTCATCATCGATATTCGTGTCTCTTCATGAAACAGATGGATTTGGAGCAGTCGCTTGAAAAAAATCAATTCCTTCCACTTCAGTGGAACCACATACACTTTGAGTAAACTGATTTTCTTGAGATTTAATTTTTATTATGCTCCACCAATCACTCAACGCTCTTGAAGTAGCACAATATTTTGAATAATAAATTTGATGTTCCTGACAAGCAAATAAAAATGGTTCATTTACTGCAATAAGACTTTTATATTTAATATCAACAATTCCATGAGTTGAATAAACACACAATCCTCTCTCAATATCCAACCACTGAAATTTAAACATCATTGTGTAATGTTATCCTAGATAACACAGTTCAATAACTTCTTCCAGCATGCTGTAAAGGTCAACTTCAGTTTCTTTAGATGAGATCCTCTCAAGCCAACACTACTAATCATTATTTTTTTGATTCCCTATATGCATGTGTATGAAATAAAAAACCATTCACCACATATGAATTATAAGATTTAACCATTTTTTTATATTCATCCAATAGATTTGATAGACTTAAGATAAAAACAAACCCAATTTTATGCATAAAATACTATATTTTTATTAAGTCATTTTTACCGCATTTTAATGAAGAACCTATTTTAAATAAAATTTTTGGAACTTTTATGGATTATATATTTCAAAATAAAATTAATATTTGAAATAAAAATATAAAAATCATGTTAGGGTATTTTTTTGGTATTTTCTCTGAAGTTTCATTCTTTAATGAATAGTAAAAAATATTGAAATTTAATTCAAAACTACCTTTTCATCTAATTTATTTATAAGGTTTAATTATATTTTCATTTTTTATAAAGTTTAATTATATAATATTTTTATCAATTAATCCAATTTAGGTTATTAGACTCAATTTCACTTTGAAATTGACTGTTAAAACATAACAAACTTTTGGAGTTTTTTACCTTAAAAACTCGTTTTGTCATCCCTTCTGTGAGATTAAATTTAAATTAATTTAGGAAACTAATGTGATTGGAATTTGGAAAAATTAATTCAAAATTTTGAATAATAATAATTTATAATGTATAATAAGTTCAAATTAGTATTTAACCAAAAATATTAGTGAAAGTAATTAAAATTAATTACATCGATTAAGACAAAATTAAGCTTAATAAAGGACTAAACCTTAAACTTCAGGGTCTAAATGATCTACAAAATTGTAAAAAACCTATTATATTCACATATTTCGTCTAAAAACCTTCCATTATTGAGTTTTTTTGGTCTGGGATGATTTTTGTTAGGTAAAAACATAGGTACACCTAACTTGTTTTCAAAAACACCAAGTGTGTCCCCTCTCTTCCCTATAAAAGGACACTACCTATCCATCTTCTTAAAACCACTAAAACTTCTTAGGATAGGGCAATATATACCCAATACACTTACAAACATACCTTATTTCCTACTTTAATCCTCCCTTTAGGAATAAATCATTCCAAGAATCCCTTTGTTGAAAACCAAAAGGAGTTACCTAAAGAATAAGTAACATCCCTCCTCAAACTCATTTCTTTTAATTTCCATTCTCCACTCCCTCAAATATTCTTATTAAATGATTTTATAACAAAAACAGTATCCTAGATATTCTAGGATGTTTTTATGCTTAGGTTTTGACCTACACTTACATACACTACCATCTAATGGGTAACAAACATACTAATTATGTGTACAGTGAACTACCGCCACACGAAATGATGATTGTTCATTTTTCCATTACCGCCTCTCATGAAGGAAATTATGATGGGCAATATATTTATATACAATATATATATTATATGTATAAATTATTTATACTTATTTAATTTTTATTTAGAAAATACCTCTATGCTTTTCATCTTGTGTAAATACGATAATTTTGTTTGAGAAAGTGTGGACTACCGCCCCCTCAAAACGATGGGATTCGTTCACACACTACATGGAATGTATTAAGGATGTGTTTATTGAAATTATATGATATATATGACATATTAATTTTAATTTAATTATATTATATACATATATACATATATGTCATTTTCTTTCTTTCTTTTAATAGGACAATAAAATAGAAACAACGTTCATACGTATGTACGACCTACCGTCTCCATGAACAATGTATTCCATTTCATAATTATATATTCTATATATTATTATAATACAAATATAATTAATATAAATGATATTTATATGATTTTTTACATTATTGAAATCATGATATATGTATAAGGACCAAATATATAGCAAATTAAGATACAAGCAAAAAACAAAGTGAATATTACCTGAAGTGTAACCTTAACATAAAATTATTAACGAACAGGTAATATAAAGTCACAATAAAACCATATATGATATTATAAATAATAATAAGTTTCTTTAAAATATCTATAATAAACTTACATTTATTATGAAATAGGTTTGAACGAGTACAATGAGAGTCAAAACACAAGGTAAGAGAATTTAATCTCACTTTTTATTTTCATGAGATACATGCCTTATTCACCATTAATTTATTTTTTATAGTGTATATACTACCCATGAATGTATTATATTCCTATTATACTTAAATTTATAGGTATTTACATATCCATTTTATGATCTTTCTCTCATGGGGTTTAAGTTTCAAAAGTTACCAAATCGGTAAGATAGTTCTATCTCAATTTTCCTTCTTTGAGACATAAGTTTTGTTATACACATATATTATTTTTTTAGAGGTGTATTTGACATGTTATATCATGAATATACTTATTTTAATGATATTTTATGATTCAAATAATTTCATTTTGTTACATGGATAGTATGATCCCAATTTACCATGTGGTAAGAGTTTATTAAAACAATCCCATCATTTATCGAGATTATCTATGATTATATTCAATTGATTAAATATTATGATTCATATCTCAAGATAATTAATGATATTTATTCTCCTCTATTTATTAAAGATATATTAATGTATTAGTACCATTTTACTACTCTTTGGTATTTAATATAACTAATAAAATGTTTTATGGAAGTCTGACTTTACCTCTATCTTCGGTCAGAAATATGTGTTCTTTCAAAACCATGTTTTCTAAAAGGTTTAAAAATAAATATTCTATTATTATCCTTGGATATTTAAAATAAAATTTTATCCATGTTTTACCTTTTAATAAAAATATTTTTTAAAAATGAATCTTCTTGTCACTTTCCAGTCAAGGCATTTTTCTAAATTTTTAACAGTGTAAAAGGAATGTTTGGCATGTATGGATTTATCTACCGTCATGACCATCATTCCATTGAATATTAATTTACAATACTAAATAATTATTTTTTTAAAATAATTTTTTTCCTAATATTCTATAAATTATTTGTTTTAAAGTGGTTATCAATAAAAATGTTTTCAAAATGTTTTCACGCTTATTTTATAAGTTTTCAAGGGAAAAGGGTTTTCAATATTATTTTATGTTTTCAAGGGAAAAAAAGTTTTCAAAAAGTTTTCAAGATTCTTTTATAAGTTTTCAAGGAAAATGGTTTTCAAAATATTTTTAAGCATCTTTCATAAGTTTCAAGTAAAATGGGTTTAAAAACTTTTTCAAGCTTTATTTATAAGTTTTTAAAGTATTTTAAAATAAATGGTTTTCAAAACATTTTTAATATTATTTTATAAGTTTTAAAGGAAAATAATTTTCAAAAAAATTTCAAGAATTATTTATAAGTTTTCAAAGTATATTCAAAAAATGGTTTTCAAAATGTTTTCAAGATTATTTTATAAATATTCAAGGAAAATGTATTTCAAAACGTTTTAAATATCTCTTTATATGATTTCAAATAAAAAGGTTTCAAAAATGTTTTCAGATATTTATTTTTAATCTTTCAAGTCTATTTTCAAGAAAATTGTTTTCAAAGGGTTTTATGTTTTAAAGAACCTTTTTCAAAGAATAAAGTATATTTTTCTCATGAAATATTTGTAAAAGATATTTCAAAATTATTTTCCATCTAAGATGTCATCCATAGATGTTACTCAAGACCTTATGGGAAATGATTAAAAGGTTCCATTCATATTCTTTATCTGAATGGTTTATGTTTTGATGGTATGATGTTTATAAAACCCATTCCTCTTCCACAAGTTTTATTCTTGTGAAACCTGCTTATTTTTTACGGGTTAGGATTTGATGAAATGATTATGAAACATATATTTTTCCATAGGTTAAGATATAATTACATGTTTATGACGCCCATTTCATTTCATGGTATTATAATAGGATGTTTATAAAACCCATCTCTTTTATGGGTCATGTTATGATTAAAGTTTTATTATCTAGTGGAACATGTACAAATGATTTTATTATGATATGGTTGGTACATATATATTCATCCAATGCATTGGGTAAAGATTTATATCTCATGATATAATGATGTGAATCAAGTCGAAGATCTTGATACACTATAGGAATATGGGGAAAATCGATCACTTACATGGAAAGGACTATAACTGAGGATTGTGGTGTGTCCCGCCTAGTAGATGTAGTCACCATGAAGTTAGAAGATGGGGAAACCCAATCCACTATGAAAATATGGGGAAACCTGATCCATTACAAGGAAATGAATACAATTGGGGATGGTAGTGTGTACCACTCAGTAGGGACGGTTCCCATGAAGTGTCTTGATAAGTTCTAGAAATGATTATTGACTTATAGGGAATGATATCACATGTCTATATATTACACAATTACATATCTTATTACTATGATATGCTTTCATAGATTATGTTCTTTATTTTCTTATGATTCATCTCTTATGAACTGCCATGCTTTATGCCATTATTCATGTTTATAATATTTGATATGAAGAATATGATCTTATAATGTTATGATCACATTCTTATACCCCTATGCTCATGTTTATGCTTACATGTTTACCTTTTTTACCCTTATTGAGAATCTGAGTTCACCCCTTTTTATGTTTCCTTCCCCAGGTTATGAAGATGTGTATTAAGTATGATGTGTCTAAGAAGGGTTATAGTCATGAAGAACATAGTGGGATATAATGTATCTTTCTTAAAAACTAGTGTTTATGTTTCCATGTTTCTATGGGCACTAGACTAATACGATCTTTGGACATTTTTTGTTTAATGTTTTAAGTATTTCACCAAAGTGATGTAATGTATATGTATGTTAAGACTGGGTTTCTATAGTTGGTATTAGATCGAAGGTTTAGTTAACCTTTAGAAACTTAGATGAGAAAAATTTAGTGAGATACTTAGGAATATTTCTCACACCTTGTTTGGGTCATGCTTTTCAGCCCAAACAGATTATGTTTCTGCAGGTGTAGATAAGGGCAAGAGTCCTTATACAGGTACATGATTGTTGCTGAGGAGTAGTGGAGCATGGGACCGAGCTCAGGCTCACGATGCTACCGGCTGTTTTGTTCTGTTTTTCTTTCCTGTACTTGTACTGTACTGTACTGTTGAGTAACATATTCTAGCTGTTTTCTTAGAACTCGTGGCTTGTTGCACCATTATTTATATACTGGTTGGTTATATCTACTGCAGTTGTTCATTCCAGTTGTGTATGATCAACTGCTTCCGCTGTTGATGTAGGTTTTATTTAATTCCGCTGCGCTACACTTTGACAAATGAGGGCATAGTTTCCCACTATCATACCTGGGCCCTCGCTGCTAGTCGGCAGTCTCTGGCGTTTGAGGAAATGCGCTTGAGGTCACGTGGCGAACCGGGTTCGGGGCACCCGTTGAGTGGCACCCGAAACCGGGACGTTACAAAGTGGTATCAAATGAGTTTTCTTTTCTTTGACTTATTATTTGGAGCCGTAGTCAGGGATAGGACGAACGGTAGTCGGTAATAAGCTGTGCTCGGGCGTAGCTAACCCGTGTACAAGGAAAAACCAGTCTACCTCATATTTTTGCAATTTTTCTGATTTTGCAAATTTTACAGTTTATTTGATTTTCACCGTTGGGTGACGCACTTGGGATTGTGCTGCTATATTTTATCTATGAGTTCTATTTAGTTGCAACCCGATGAGATGAGTGTATGCCATCTCATGCATCATTTGGGCACATGCTAGAAATCACATGTCATGCATAGTTCCATGCCATGTAGGTGCATTAGAAATCACATGTTGTTGTGATAGTTGTTGTGCTAGAAAATCATGCTGTTGTGATAGCTGCTTTGATAAATACCTGCTGTGTGATAGAGTATTTTCTTGTGAGTCGGTTGATAGAATGGACGCCAAACTTTGGTTTTTAGGGAGTATGAGCCCCCATTGACCAGAATTTGGTGGATCATTGACTGTTTATTTTTTTATAACACAGATAAGATGTCAAACTCTGATTCGTGGGGAGTATGGGTCCTCACGGGTCGGAATTTGACACTTAGGTGTTGTTTTTAGGTATTTTTTGGGTTCCGGGGAAATTTCTGAGGCATACTGTCCGGAAAACCCAGTATACATGCCGTGTAGTACCTTAGACACACCGTGTATGACCTTCTGTTTGGGAAGAAAAAGATGAAAAAAAAAACTTTTTGAGTACACACCGTGTACCCAGAGTACACGCCGTGTAGTCTCTTCTCGTGTCACAAACCGCGTGGGCGGCGACACAGGGTATGGAATGTTTGGGGAGAACACGCCGTGTACCGAATGTACACTCCGTGTAGTGTTGACCCGGAGTCTGGTCGTGTAACTAACAACACGGACGAAGGAGACCTTAAGACATACACGTCATGTCCACTATGGAACACGCCGTGTAGTCTGACCTGGGGACCCGACCGTGTAACTAACAACACAGGTCGGTGTGATCCTTTTGGATACATGCCGTGTGTTTATAGAACACGCCATGTAGTGTGAGCCATGTGTCCAGTCGTGTAACTAACAACACGGGTCGGAGAAGCTTGTCTAGTACACGCCGTGTACCTTTGGGACACGCCGTGTAGTCTTGTCCGAGGACAGACCGTGTGGACCTGACCGTGTGGCTGGGAAATGGGGTGATGTACACGCCGTGTGCGGGTGTAACACGCCGTGTAGTTTTAGCCGAGTAGTCGGCCGTGTCACAAACGACACAGGCAGTTGGAAAATTACACCATACACGCCGTGTAGATATTATACACGCCGTGTAGTTTTTCTTCAATGGGAGCCGTGTAGAAGGACCCGGGCAGGGGAAGAGAAGTCAAGTACACACCGTGTAGTCAGTATACACGCCGTGTAGTCTTATTTTGAAAATCTTGAAATGACTTCTTCCTCTTGTTCCCTTTATGGTTCCTTCGCTTTTAGTCTTGATAATTTTGAATCTAAGGCGTGTTTTTGACCTTGTAGTGTCATGCCGCCTAGACGTTCACGCGTTGTTCTCCAAGAGAGCGGAAACGATTATACTCCAGAGATGGTGGGCCATGGGCTGCCAGTGGACCCTCCAGTAGAGCCAGATGCGGCGCCAACTTTTATACCGGACACAGGCGCGGAGGCGCAGTTCTGTGAAGGCTTTATGCGGTTCATTCAGACCTTTCAGGGAGCACCGCAGGCTGTCACATCTATGGTTGAGCTGACACGTATCTTCCAGCAGCAACATCCGCCTACGTTTTCCGGGGATGGCGGACCATAGGCTGTGGAGTCTTGGCTAGGATCGATGCATACTATTTTCGAGAATCTTGAGACGCCTCCAGGGCGGAGGGTCAAGCTCGCGACTTATATGCTGCGTGATTCCGCCAAGAGGTGGTGGGATGTTACCACCCAGTCAGAGTATCACAGGGACATGGCGTGGGAAGATTTTCAGGCAGTCATATATGACTTCTTCTTTCCAGAGACGCTAAGGGTAGATAGAGCTCGAGATTTCATGAATCTGCAGTAGGGTGCTATTTCGGTGATGGACTATTCTGCTCATTTCACCGAGCTTCAGTGTTTTGCACCCATACTGGTGGGTGATGAGACGTTGAGAGCCAGACGTTTTGAGGATGGTCTTCGTTATGACATCCGAGTGCTGGTGAATGTTTTCAGGTTGCCTTCAGTACATGCTATTTTGAACCAGGCGCTGATTACAGAGAGGAACCTGCGGGAAGCTAGTGGTGTGGTCCAGGGCGGTTCAGCACCAGTTACTGGTACTATTTCTACTGGCAAGAGGAAGAGACAAATGAATTTCTCTCAGGGTGGCAGTACCAGCCAGACAGTTTCTTCAGGTGGCCTGATCAGGTTCTACCAGTGTGGTAAAGAGGGGCACAAGAGACCATAGTGTCCACGTGATCCAGTGGAGTGCCGAGCTTTCGGCAAGATGGGTCATCTGCAGCACTTTTGCAGGGCGTTTCTACCAGTGGCTAGTGAGAGGGGTTCTATGCAGACTCCGCATGTGAGAGCAGGACCAGTAGCTTCTTACCAGTCAGGAAACTGGAATACGTCAGGGCGTGCAGGCAAAGATGGTGGTCATGAACGTGGTATCTAGACACCAGGATCTCAGAGGCAGCAGGGCGGGACAACTCAGGGTAGTCAGGCTGTGTCGCAGGACCGCGACACTGGGCATGCATATGCAGTGTAGCAGACCCAACGAGAACAAGATCCCAGACCTTCTACAGTCAGAGGTACTATTCTAGTAGCTTTTGTCCTGTCTTTAGTAATTTTCGATACAGGTGCTACACATAGTTTCATATCTGTGCCCATTGTGGAGAGACTTGGGCTCTGTGTTTCTTCTTCTTCTGATATCATGACGCTAGACACTCCGTTGGGGACTAGAACGGCTGGTGTAAATTAGTGCAGGGAGTGCCCCCTAGTGGTTGGAGGGTGTCACTTTCTTTGGGACCTCTATTTCTTAGAGATTACATCTTATGACGTTATTCTCGGGATGGACTAGTTGGTTCCCATTCGAGCCTTTGTGGACTGCTATCGTCGCAGGGTGAGTTTCACATCACCAGAGGGCAGAGAGTTTCTATACAAGGGATAATGGGATGTTCAGGCGAGTAGAGATGGACCAGAGCATCATGGGAAAGGTGGAGTCACAACCCAGATTGCGAGTTTATATCTAGATGATCAAGGGACTTGTCAGACAGATTTCCCTCCAGTGGTTGATCGTTTCAGGGATGTCTTCCCGGATGACTTTTCAGGTCTACCTCCAGAGCAAGAGGTGGATTTCTCTATTGAGCTCATGCCAGGAGCAGCACCGGTGTCCATTCCTCCTTATAGGATGGCTATACATGAGTTACAGGAGCTTAAAAGGCAGTTGAATGAGTTACAGGAAAAGGGATTTATCCGACCCAATACTTCTCCGTGGGGTTCGCCGGTCCTTTTTGCGAAGAAGGTGGACAGTACCCTCAGAATCTGTGTGGATTATCGGAAGCTGAACCAGTTGACGGTCAAGAACCGATATCCTTTACCGAGGATAGATGATCTTTTTGATCAACTTCAAGGAGAACGAGTGTTCTCGAAGATTGACTTGAGATCAGGATATCACCAGCTGCGCGTGAGACCATCAGATATACCGCTTACAACCTTCAGGAGTAGGTATGGTCTATATGAGTACTTGGTTATGCCGTTCGGACTCACGAACGTGCCAGCAGTTTTCATGGCTCTGATGAATCGTGTGTTCCATCCGTATCTTGATTCTTTTGTGTTAGTATTCGTGGACGACATCTTAGTGTACTCTCACACTCGACACGACCATGCCAACCATCTTGAGATCATATTGATTACACTGAGAGAGCATCGACTATATGCTAAGATCTCAAAGTGCCACTTTTGGATGGACCAGATTAACTTCTTGGGTCATATCATCTCGGAGGCAGGAGTTGCAGTAGACCCAGAGAAGGTGAGAGCAGTAGTTTCTTGGGAGAATCCTAAGAACGTGTTTTAGATACAAAGTTTCTTGGGGCTGGCTGGTTACTACAGACGATTCATCCAAGACTTCTCCCGCTTAGCAGTGCCGTTGACAGGTTTGACTAAGAAGGGTGTGAAGTTTGTTTGGTCGGAAGCTTGTGAGGAAACCTTTCAAGACCTGAAAGGGAAGTTGACATCAGCACCAGTCCTGATACTCCCAGAGCAGGGGAAGATCTATACAGTTTTCTGTGATGCATCAGGTATTGGTCTAGGAGCAGTGTTGATGCAGGGCGATCGAGTTGTTACGTACAGGTCTCGGCAGTTGAGGCCACATGAGAGGAATTACCCGACGCATGATCTCAAGTTAGCTGCAGTTGTTCATGCATTACGCTGTTGGAGACATTATCTATTGGGAGAGAATTTTGTGGTTTTCACCGACCACAAAATCCTCAAGTATATCTTTACTCAGCATGACTTGAATCTGAGGCAGAGAAGGTGGGTCGAGTACTTACAGTACTTCAATTTTGAGCTTGCCTATACACCTGGTAAAGGTAATGCAGTTGCTGATGCACTGAGCAGGAAGACTCAGATACAGGTAGTGCAGGAGGCCAGTGGTGAGTGGCAGCTTATGGTTTTGTTCTCTGAGATGCATTTGGAGGTGCACGACAGTCAGGGGTATACCTATATTTCATCTTTAGATGTGACTTCTACTCTCCTGGATAGAGTGAGGATGAGACAACTATCTGATTCGGAAGGCCTAGTTCTACGGGAGTCGGTGGGAAGTGAGGACCCTCCTCCTGGTTGGACGATAGGAGATGATGAGGTACTTCATCTCCATGGATGAGTGTGGGTTCTAGGGGATATATGTGAGGAGTTGATGCGGGAGTTTCATGCTTCAGCTTGGGAAGTTCATCCCAGGGTTACCAAAATGTACTGTGACTTGAAACGTCAATACTGGTGCCCGGGTATGAAGAGAGAGATAACTGGTTTTGTTACGAGATGTTCCACCTGTCAGCAGGTGAAGGCGGAGCATCAGAGACCAGCTGGACTGTTACAGTAGTTACCCATCCCGAAGTGGAAATGGGATGATGTCATGATGGACTTCGTGACCGGGTTGCTGAGGTCACCTCGAGGCAATGATGCCGTGTGGGTTGTTGTGGACAGACTCACAAAGGTAGCTCACTTTTTTCTGATCAAGGAGACCTTCGGGGTTGATGAGCTCGGAAAGTTGTATATCCAAGAGATCGTACGTCTTCATGGGGTCCCTCGTTCTGTCGTTTCTGATAGGGACAACCATTTTATGTCTCATTTCTGGAAAAGTTTTCAGAGGGCACTGGGTACTCAGGTGCTTCTGAGCACAACATACCACCCTCAGACATATGGAAAACCAGAGCGTACGATACATGTGCTAGAGGACATGCAGCGTGTATGCGTCCTAAACTTTGGGGGCTCTTGGGAGAAGCATATACCCCTAGTCAAGTTTTCCTACAATAACAGTTTTCAGGAAACTATCGATATGGAACCTTACGAGGCTTTATATGATAGTCCATGCCGATCACCCTTGTGCTGGTTAGAGGCAGGTGAGGCGGCTTTACTGGGACCACGTCTCGTACAAGAGACTTCTGAGCAGGTCCAGTTGATTCAAAAGCGGATGACTACTACATAGTCTCATCAGAAATCTTATGCTGATCGCCGCAGATGACCCTTGGAGTTCGTGGTTAGGGATCAGGTTTTCTTGCATGTTTCGCCGAGGCTGGGATATAGATGGATTAGGAGATAGGGTAAACTTTCAACGAGGTATGTGGGGCTGTTTGAGATTCTGGAGAGAGTCGTGCCGGTCGCCTATTGGTTGCAGTTAACACAGAGGTACTGAGCCATGCACGACGTCTTCCATGTATCTCAGCTGCACCGCTATCATTCAGACCCATCTCACATCTTTCAGCCAGATGAGGTTGAGGTTGAGCTTGAGGAAGATGCATCCTTTGAGGAGCATCCGATTCGTATCATGGATAGGAGCACGAAGGTTCTCCGAGGCCGATCAGTTCCTCTCGTACGGGTGTTATGGCAGCATGAACGAGTGCAGGACGAAACCTGGGAGTGGGAGAATGATTTACGTGTTCATTGGCCGGAGTTATTCATGGATATATCTTCACCACCCTTGGAAAGTCAATTCGGGGACGAATTGATTTAAGGGGGGGGGAGTTTGTAAGAACCCAGTTCTTAGTTTTGAGGTACGAGCTTCTTCTTTTCTCTTTTCCTTAAGTGTTTTTCAGAAAATAAGGAAAATGGGGAAAAATCCTAAATTTTAGAAGTACACGCCATGTAATTTTCCACAAACCATGTACTTTTGGCCGTGTGGGATGAGTACACGGGTTGTGTGGCAATGTCGGTGATGAAGGATGTAGGAACCGACTACACGTCGTGTAGTGGTCCTTTACACACCATGTAGTCAGTCGACAGACAAATAGTAAGGCAGTGGTTAGCTGTGCGACAACACACACCGTGTACTCATGCAGACACGCCGTTTATTTATTTCGGCAGGTGAACAGTGCCACGCTGGCGGGAAGCCGCCAGAGGAACAGTTAAAAAAATGGGAAGTACACGCCGTGTAATTGGAAATACACGCCGTGTACTTTGTTTTTTCGCTAAAAATGGGCAGTAGCCTCCCCTGTTCACAGGGAAGGCTTATAATGGGAAGAAGGAACGATAGAGGGAGGCTGGAGCTTCAGAGATCCACCGAGCGCACGTCGGGAATCCGTTTTCTGCACCATCGATCTCCCTAGAACCGCACAGGTGAGTTCTCCCTTCTCCTGGAGTAGTTCTTACCAATTCTTTCCTGTAGGGAATTTATTTAAGTTTGAACGAGATTTTCTTTCACTTCATATCTATGTCGTTCTAGGACGAATCAAGGATCGTAGTTCGCGTATACCGTTCAGGGGCGTATAAGGTAGGTGGCTTGGTGTTTATTTTCTAACTATTGTGCATTTTGTGTGTTTTTGAGCTATGAACCCATGATTGGGGTATCGTGTGGTTGAGGCCGTGGCTGTTTAAATACCTATAATTGTATAGGTAATTAAATGTGATAATAAACTATTGTTTGGGATCACTTCTTGGATGCAGGACCACCCCCGGGGTGCGTTCCTTTGTTTAACCGTTTGGCCAGGATACCTGAGGGTATTCCATGTTTACTTTATGGATTACTTTTTACTTGAGAGGAATTGTATAAATTGCATGTTTATGTGTTGGGCTCAGCCCAATTATATTAGCCTGAGGGCGTGGTTTGTATAGACCGAGGGCAAGGTTACTATTCCACCTGAGGGCAAGGCCTGAGGGCAAGATTCTGTCTACCTGAGGGTTTTGTTTTAGTTTGGACTGAGGGCGAGAGTCTATTTCTCCTAAGGGCAATGCCTGAAGGCAAGATTATGTATAGCCTGAGGGCAATCCTGAGGGCGTGGTTTTACTATATTAGCATGAGGGAGTAGTTCTATTAGCCTGAGGGCTTGGTGATATTGAGCATAGAATGTTACTAAATTAAATGGTTAAATGAATAATTAAAATGGAAATATAACTGGTTAAGTTAGTTACTTTTGAGTACTGCTTAGTTTATTGCATTTACTACTGCACACTGTTGTTGCATATTTACACACAGTTGAGCACATGCCTTAGGTGGGTGCCTACTAGGAATTATATCTCACACCCTGTTTGGATCATGCTTTTTGGACCAAACAGATTATGTTTCTGCAAGTGTAGATAAGGGAAAGGTTCCTTATACAGGTACATGATTGTTGCTGAGGAGTAGGGGAGCATGGGACCGAGCTCAGGCTCGTGATGCTACCGACTGTTTTGTTCTGTTTTTCTTTCCTATACTTGTACTATACTGTACTGTTGAGTAACATGTTCTGGATGCTTTCTTAGAACTTGTGGAATGTTGCACCATTATTTATATACTGGTTGGTTATATCTACTGCAGTTTTTCATTACAGTTGTGTATGGTTTACTGCTTCCTCTATTGATGAATGTTTTATTTAATTCCGTTGCGCTACACTTTGACAAATGAGAGCATAGTTTCCCCACTATCAAACCTGGGCCCTCGCTGCTAGTCGGGAGCCTCTGACGTTTGGGGAAATGCGCTTGAGGTCACGTGGCGAACTAGGTTCGTGTAAAGACCCGTAAATTCCAAGGAAATTTTTTTCTTAATTTTCTTTAGAATTTTACAAGAACGCAGTTTCTGACGACACCTGATTCCGAGGCCCGGTGTGCCCGGAATCATTTTCCGAAGTTTGGCTCGGGTACGTTCAGTGAACGGAGGAGCGGGTTTTTCTAACTTTTGAAACGGTGCTTGGAATCGAATTCTGAGGGCACCGATGGAATTGCAGCGCCGGTAATTGCTTAGAAACGCCTCTTCCGGAGTTGCGTTTTCTCGGGTGTGGTTTTTAATTTTTTTGGGCTTAAAGTTATGAAATAAAATAAATTGTACGAAAAACTTTATTTTATTTTACTTAAGCCGCTTGGAAGCCACTTGAAGCCACTTAAAGCAGCTTAAGATGAGTTATTGCGGATAGGGTGCTATCCAAAAATATCCTACCCTCTTGGTAGGATATTTGTGAGGTGGGACCCGCACGAGCCCCACCGTTTCTTTTTCGCTAAGTAATGCACCCGCGAAAACCGTCATTATGAAAGTCAACTGGCGCGTTTTCTTAATTTCTTAACGCACCAATTAATTGGGCGGTTTTCTTCGTTGAATTAATTGGGCGGTTTATTTCGTTGAATTAATTCTATGAATTTTTGGGTCGTTACTTATCTCTTTATTCATTTCTTAACCGGTTTGAAATCCGTTGGCGTAGTAATAAAATAAGACCAACGCCACATCTTGAGAATTACACGTTGGGAGACCTTTGACAGAATTCTTGTGCCTTCACCCTTCTTCGCGAAGAACGCGAAGAACGCGAAGAACACGAAGAACGCCGGCCTCCGACGAAGAACGCCGAAACCGCGGAAATCGACGACGCGACGCCGTGTGCCGCGACGCCGACGTTTCCTCTTCTGCGACGTTCCTTCCTCCGCAACGAAATCTTCAATCATTTGTTGGAGGTAAGATATTTCGGGTTCCTTTTAGAACTCCTTTGTGGTTTTTATTGACGCACAAATTTAATTATTTTTAATTAAATCTTTTTGTTCTTGAACCTCGGAGTTCGACGACGCGACGCCCTTACGCGACGACGCGACGCCCTTCCGCGACGCGAAAATCGCCTCCTTCCGCGGCGATCAAATCCGCGAAGAACGCGCGTGCGACGACTTGACGAGGTAGAGATTTTTATTTTGGAAATACCCCTTTTTATATTCTCGTGAATGTTCTTTAAAATTAAAGAACCAGATTCATATGAACAATTTTAATTTATTAAAATTGTTGTTTCATGTGTTGAATAAATTCTCCCGTTGATATTATCTAACACGGAGGGTGCGGGCCAAACGAACACGGCCTGACAACCCTCCGCAGATTGTTTATTGATGTGTGGATCGACGGGCGATGACAAACAAGGCCGCAAGGTGATTTTGAGGCCTCCGTAGTGAAGATCGGGTCCCGGGAGGACCATAGGCGAAGACGGCAGGAGAAACGGACCACCGGAGCGCGTCCGGTGGTCCGCAGAAGGCGGCGGCCGGCGGTTCGCCGCCGGCCTCAATCAGCGGCGAAGGGCGGGGGAGCCGCGCACCCCGCCCGCGGTGTCCGCTCGGCCGCGCTGGCCGAGCCGGACCGAACCGAACCGCGCCGGGCCGGGCCCAGCCGGGCCGGACCCGGGTCGGGTCGAGCCGGTTCGGTCGACCCGGTGCGGGCCGACCCAGGGGGGGGGGGGGGGTCGGACCAGGTCGGCCCGGGCCCAGACCCCCGTTTTCGGACCACTTTTGGTCAAATGCCCGTAACTTGAGCTACGGGCCTCCAAACGACTTTCCGTCAGCGGCAACACAATCCTTGGATCGAGACGGTCGTTTCGGTATATCGCACTCAAGGTTTCAGATTACTTTGGGTTCGGCCGGGTTGGTTCGGATACGAAACCAACCGGGCCCTCAGAGCGGGAACACTTATATCTTGAGTTCCGGACGTCCGATTGACGTTTCGTTGACTTTGATGGATTCCTCTAAGTGAGACGGATCTTTTGGCTTACTCCGCTCGAGGTTTGGACGCAGTTGGAGTACGGTCGGGTTGGTTTTAACTTAAAAACCAACCGGGCCCCCGGGATGAAAAAGCCAATAACTTCCAGACCGGGCGTCCGATTGACGCGCCGTCTGTTACGTTGCGTTCCTGTTGACGATACGGAACTTTTGGCATCCTCCGCCTGAGTTTTGGATGCAGTTGGATAGTGGCCGGGTTGGATCGCACCCGAAATCCAACCGGGCCCCTGGAACGGAAAAGCTGATACCTTTCTGACAGAACATCCGTTTGACGAACCGTCAGCGGCGTTGGTGATCTCGTTGAGAAACGGTCCCTATGAGTATACCCTATGAGTGTTCGGGGTATAGTTGAGTTACGGCCGGATTGGTTCGCACATGAAACCAACTGGGCCCCTGGGACGAAAAGGCTAATAACTCACTGACCGGGCGTCCGATTGACGCGCCGTTTGTTGCGTTGAGACCCCTATGACGAGGAGGTCCTTTGAGATACTTCTTCGTGGGACTTTGTGATACTTGGAGTATCGACCAGTAGCTCGTGGAGCGGACCCTCCTGGAGACAAGCGTACGGAGTACGGAGACCGTGTAGCTGGCAGAGACCTGAAGACTTCTTGTACGATTCGATTCGGAGTGACTTACGTAGCCTAGTGGGGAGAACTACTTTGTGAGGTGGAAGAACCACAGCGGAGGAGCACTACTATGTGAGGTGGCAGACCCGCAGTACTCGACAGGAGGAGTACCTCTGTAGGCAATGAGGGGGGAGCACTACTGTGTTTGGGTGGAAGACCCCGGTGGGAAGCACTACTGTGTGAGGTGGCAGGCCCGCGGTACTCGACAGGAGGAGTACCTCAGCAGTATTAGGTTAGTGAGCAGTACCTCGAAGTCGTGACAAGACCACTGTACACTCCAGATATGGAGCTCTTCAGCAGTTACGTTTTCTATAATGAAAATCCTGGTTTGAGCTGAATCTTTTGACCTTTGTGTTTACCTCATGATTGAGATGGGTTACTTGATAACTTAGGTATATGTATGGGCATATATCTAAGTAGAGGTTATCTGTTGAGATCTTCTTGTGGTTATCCTTGTTGGTTTAGTGAGACCTTGAGGGTCTCAGGGTCCCTACTGAGTATCGTTATACTCACCCCTGCACGGGCTATGCCCGCACCTCGTTGTGTTGGTTGCAGACGACGGGCAGTGCTGACGGAGGCCGAGTGTTCGAGGACTGGTTGGTACCCGGAGGTGGACTACACGATGAGTCAGTACCCGGAGGTGGACTACACGATGAGTCAGTACCCGGAGGTGGACTACACGACGTGACGACTCACAGAGGAGGTTGACAGATGAGAGCATGGAGGAGGCTATCTGTACCTACCCTTCAGGTAGGATCCGTGGTGGATGACCAAGAACTGCGCTATCTGTACCTACCCTTCAGGTAGGATCCGAGGAGGACGACCCAGGAGCTACTTCCTTCTTCCAGCTGTTTGTCTTTTTTGCTGTTGTACCTTGTTCAGTTGTAGTCGTACTTTCTTTTGGGTTTGTATTCTGGCCCATTTACTTTTCAGCATTTCTTTTGTACTTAGTGTTTTGCTTCCGCTTGTACTCTATGGTGATTGTTTTCTTTTATAAAGGCAATGCCTTCCCAGTTATCGGGATTTTACACCTTTGGTGCTAGTCGCCAGCCCCTGTCCTATGGAAGGCGGGCTTGGAGTAGTCACGGCACGGGCCCCGAGGACGGGTCGTGACAGTTCGGGGCACCCATTGAGTGGCACTCGGAACCGGGACGTTACACATCCTCTCTAAGTATGTAATATCCTACATGTCCACGTAAAAATATTATGTATCCCAAACCCCTAGACCCCCCACTTGTATGTGAGTATAATTGTAATAAAAGGCAATTCAACAAGAGACGTTGTTTGATGTTGGATTTTTATACCATGATTGAAAGGAGACTGGTGGTTGTTGAAATATGGGTTAGTAGAGGCTCCAAGAGCCCCCTACACTACTTGAAAATGGTACATTTGTGACCACGACCCGTCACAAATATCCCGTTGCAAAAAAAGACGTTGCAAAAAGAAACTATTTGCGACGAGATGCGAATCCGTCGCAAATTGCTTACTCATGGTTTTTTAACACCTTAAATTGTATTTGCGACGAGACCCGTCGCAAAAAATGTAAAAAATAAAAAAATAAAATTTGATAAAAAAAATATTAATATTAATGAAATAGTAATATTAATATTAGTAAAATAAAATAAATTATAAAATAATAAAATAATATTCATATAATAATAATAAAATAATATTGATAATATAATAATAATAATATTATTAATATTAATGAAATAATAATATTAATATTAGTAATATAATAAAAAATTATAAAATAATGAAAACCTCAATATTTAGGAAAAATATAAAAAATTAATAAATAAAAATAATAATAAAAAATAATAATTAATAAAATAATAAAAATAATAAAAAAATTTAAAAAAGTAATAAAATAATAATAATAAAAATGTAATATTTGCAATAATATAAAAAACACACTATATAGAAATGTAGATAATTAATATTACAAACAAAATTTATATTCAAATGTTTTATCATAAAAAAAAAGATCACTGAGGGGGAGGGTTATCTAGAGGAGCTGAAGAAGATGGTGGAGGGAAATCCATCCCTAAACCACGAGTCAAATGTCACATGTACTCCAACTTCTCATGCTTCTACTACTACCGCCGTCGACGTATCTCCTCCTACATCTCCTATTACTGCTGCTGTCGTAGGAGCTCTTCCTACTGCTGCTGCTGCCATTGACGCATCTACTCCTGCTCCCAACACATACTCTCTACAAGATCACTCTGAGTTCGTAGATTCTCCTGATACTATGCAGAAAAAATTATGACTCTCCACGAGATTCTCTCGAACTGGATGTTTACATCGCAACAGTGCCATAATAATTCTCAGGTGCTAATTGAGAGTCGATACCAACAACTCGGCCTTTCTCGAAGGCATACTGGGTCGCATGAATCCATGTTGTCTCATCAAATTGGTCGGTACTGGTCTGAATATCGGTCTCGGTCCGACTCTCAGTTTGTGTCTGAGATGCCGTGGTCTCATATGACTCCTTCAATTGTAATTTAAAATTAAAATAGTTAAAATATTTTTTGCATTTAAATTTTAAACTCAAAAAAATATATATATACTGACCACAATCTGATGTTGGCGAGCCCTCTAATCTCACAAGTGGTCGGATCATTATACATCCTCCTATAAACTTCGAACTCCATAATATCAGGCTGTTCGATTGCCTATATGAATATCAAATAAACCGTTTAAATTTAAAGTTATATAAAATATTTTAAAAAAAGTACTTACCATATGATCCCTATGTGTACTGAATGTACGACTACTGGCTCGATGTGTCATCTCCTGTCTCCCCCGATTTTGTTGACCTATTGATGATATACTCTAAAAACGACCACCCAACCAGTATTAATATAGTCCATCCCAAATCTGAGATAAAATGTAATCAGGTCGATGTGCCTGACAAGACTCATCATGCTCTGTCACTCATGATCTCTACATTGTTTTCCTTCTCAAATTGTGCAAAAACTGACTGCAACGCTGATGCATAGTCCCATACCATGCCTTCCAGATAGAGCCACACATGCTCTCATTGATGAGATACCATAAACCCTGCAAATAATTTATAATACCAAGTTATTAATTAAATTAATTTCAAAATAAATAATATTTATTTACATACCAACCAATGATCGAACATGCGGTGATTCACATCAATGGAAATCTGATTCCATGAGACCCATACTTTAGAAAAATAATTGTGCAATATAGTGCTCTCCTATCCAGTAGTTATATGCATAAAGATATGAAAAAAAGAATAAATAATCAAACAATTAGTATATAAATAAATTATTGAAAACTAACTAAAATACATAGGAAAACATACCTCTACACATGTGGATCGAAGCCAAGACATGGACGTCACTCGGGGACAGGGTTAAGAATTATCAATTGTGCAAGACCACACCCCCTCCGAGTCCCATCTAAACTGCCAGTATTCTGAGGGTCAGATGATCCAACATCTTGCTCGTCCAAAGGTATATTAGCTTCCTACAACATACGATATAGATTATCATCCATCTAAAACACAAAATAACTATTGTTAGTAAACATTTGAAAACAACTATTATATATAGATATATATTATATATGATTAAAACCAACATTTAACTGTATCATTATCAATCTTTATCCTCATTTTCAAATCTAACGATATCAATATCTTCATATCCTTCCTCAACATCATCAATTTCCATATGAGTTTCAGTTTTATCATCTCTTGTCATTTCAAATTCATTTGTGATATCATTAACATCATCATCACCATAAACCCTTAACTATGGGGTGTCATCATCGATATTCGTGTCTCTTCATGAAAAAGATGGATTTGGAGCAGTCGCTTGAAAAAAATCAATTCCTTCCACTTCAGTGGAACCACATACACTTTGAGTAAACTGATTTTCTTGAGATTTAATTTTTATTATGCTCCACCAATCACTCAACGCTCTTGAATTAGCACAATATTTTGAATAATAAATTTGATGTTCCTGACAAGCAAATAAAAATGGTTCATTTACTGCAATAAGACTTTTATATTTAATATCAACAATTCCATGAGTTGAATAAACACACAATCCTCTCTCAATATCCAACCACTGAAATTTAAACATCATTGTGTAATGTTATCCTAGATAACACAGTTCAATAACTTCTTCCAGCATGCTGTAAAGGTCAACTTCAGTTTCTTTAGATGAGATCCTCTCAAGCCAACACTACTAATCATTATTTTTTTGATTCCCTATATGCATGTGTATGAAATAAAAAACCATTCACCACATATGAATTATAAGATTTAACCATTTTTTTATATTCATCCAATAGATTTGATAGACTTAAGATAAAAACAAACCCAATTTTATGCATAAAATACTATATTTTTATTAAGTCATTTTTACCGCATTTTAATGAAGAACCTATTTTAAATAAAATTTTTGGAACTTTTATGGATTATATATTTCAAAATAAAATTAATATTTGAAATAAAAATATAAAAATCATGTTAGGGTATTTTTTTGGTATTTTCTCTGAAGTTTCATTCTTTAATGAATAGTAAAAAATATTGAAATTTAATTCAAAACTACCTTTTCATCTAATTTATTTATAAGGTTTAATTATATTTTCATTTTTTATAAAGTTTAATTATATAATATTTTTATCAATTAATCCAATTTAGGTTATTAGACTCAATTTCACTTTGAAATTGACTGTTAAAACATAACAAACTTTTGGAGTTTTTTACCTTAAAAACTCGTTTTGTCATCCCTTCTGTGAGATTAAATTTAAATTAATTTAGGAAACTAATGTGATTGGAATTTGGAAAAATTAATTCAAAATTTTGAATAATAATAATTTATAATGTATAATAAGTTCAAATTAGTATTTAACCAAAAATATTAGTGAAAGTAATTAAAATTAATTACATCGATTAAGACAAAATTAAGCTTAATAAAGGACTAAACCTTAAACTTCAGGGTCTAAATGATCTACAAAATTGTAAAAAACCTATTATATTCACATATTTCGTCTAAAAACCTTCCATTATTGACTTTTTTTGGTCTGGGATGATTTTTGTTAGGTAAAAACATAGGTACACCTAACTTGTTTTCAAAAACACCAAGTGTGTCCCCTCTCTTCCCTATAAAAGGACACTACCTATCCATCTTCTTAAAACCACTAAAACCTCTTAGGATAGGACAATATATACCCAATACACTTACCAACATACCTTCTTTCCTACTTTAATCCTCCCTTTAGGAATAAATCATTCCAAGGAATCCCTTTGTTGAAAACCAAAAGGAGTTACCTAAAGAATAAGTAACATCCCTCCTCAAACTCATTTCTTTTACTTTCCATTCTCCACTCCCTCAAATATTCTTATTAAATGATTTTATAACAAAAACAGTATCCTAGATATTCTAGGATGTTTTTATGCTTAGTTTTTGACCTACACTTACATACACTACCATCTAATGGGTAACAAACATACTAATTATGTGTACAGTGAACTACCGCCACACGAAATGATGATTGTTCATTTTTCCATTACCGCCTCTCATGAAGGAAATTATGATGGGCAATATATTTATATACAATATATATATTATATGTATAAATTATTTATACTTATTTAATTTTTATTTAGAAAATACCTCTATGCTTTTCATCTTGTGTAAATACGATAATTTTGTTTGAGAAAGTGTGGACTACCGCCCCCTCAAAACGATGGGATTCGTTCACACACTACATGGAATGTATTAAGGATGTGTTTATTGAAATTATATGATATATATGACATATTAATTTTAATTTAATTATATTATATACATATATACATATATGTCATTTTCTTTCTTTCTTTTAATAGGACAATAAAATAGAAACAACGTTCATACGTATGTACGACCTACCGTCTCCATGAACAATGTATTCCATTTCATAATTATATATTCTATATATTATTATAATACAAATATAATTAATATAAATGATATTTATATGATTTTTTACATTATTGAAATCATGATATATGTATAAGGACCAAATATATAGCAAATTAAGATACAAGCAAAAAACAAAGTGAATATTACCTGAAGTGTAACCTTAACATAAAATTATTAACGAACAGGTAATATAAAGTCACAATAAAACCATATATGATATTATAAATAATAATAAGTTTCTTTAAAATATCTATAATAAACTTACATTTATTATGAAATAGGTTTGAACGAGTACAATGAGAGTCAAAACACAAGGTAAGAGAATTTAATCTCACTTTTTATTTTCATGAGATACATGCCTTATTCACCATTAATTTATTTTTTATAGTGTATATACTACCCATGAATGTATTATATTCCTATTATACTTAAATTTATAGGTATTTACATATCCATTTTATGATCTTTCTCTCATGGGGTTTAAGTTTCAAAAGTTACCAAATCGGTAAGATAGTTCTATCTCAATTTTCCTTCTTTGAGACATAAGTTTTGTTATACACATATATTATTTTTTTAGAGGTGTATTTGACATGTTATATCATGAATATACTTATTTTAATGATATTTTATGATTCAAATAATTTCATTTTGTTACATGGATAGTATGATCCCAATTTACCATGTGGTAAGAGTTTATTAAAACAATCCCATCATTTATCGAGATTATCTATGATTATACTCAATTGATTAAATCTTATGATTCATATCTCAAGATCATTAATGATATTTATTCTCCTATATTTATTAAAGATATATTAATGTATTAGTACCATTTTACTACTCTTTGGTATTTAATATAAATAATAAAATGTTTTATGGAAGTCTGACTTTACCTCTATCTTCGGTCAGAAATATGTGTTCTTTCAAAACCATGTTTTCTAAAAGGTTTCAAAATAAATATTCTATTATTATCCTTGGATATTTAAAATAAAGCTTTATCCATGTTTTACCTTTTAATAAAAATAGTTTTTAAAAATGAATCTTCTTGTCACTTTCCAGTCAAGGCATTTTTCTAAATTTTTAACAGTGTAAAAGGAATGTTTGGCATGTATGGATTTACCTACCGTCATGACCATCATTCCATTGAATATTAATTTACAATACTAAATAATTATTTTTTAAAAATAATTTTTTTCCTAATATTCTATAAATTATTTGTTTTAAAGTGGTTATCAATAAAAATGTTTTCAAAATATTTTCACGCTTATTTTATAAGTTTTCAAGGGAAAAGGGTTTTCAATATTATTTTATGTTTTCAAGGGAAAAAAAGTTTTCAAAAAGTTTTCAAGATTCTTTTATAAGTTTTCAAGGAAAATGGTTTTCAAAATATTTTTAAGCATCTTTCATAAGTTTCAAGTAAAATGGGTTTAAAAACTTTTTCAAGCTTTATTTATAACTTTTTAAAGTATTTTAAAATAAATGGTTTTCAAAACATTTTTAATATATTTTTATAAGTTTTAAAGGAAAATAATTTTCAAAAAAATTTCAAGAATTATTTATAAGTTTTCAAAGTATATTCAAAAAATGGTTTTCAAAATGTTTTCAAGATTATTTTATAAATATTCAAGGAAAATGTCTTTCAAAACGTTTTAAATATCTCTTTATATGATTTCAAATAAAAAGGTTTCAAAAATGTTTTCAGATATTTATTTTTAATCTTTCAAGTCTATTTTCAAGAAAATTGTTTTCAAAGGGTTTTATGTTTTAAAGAACATTTTTCAAAGAATAAAGTATATTTTTCTCATGAAATATTTGTAAAAGATATTTCAAAATTATTTTCCATCTAATATGTCATCCATAGATGTTACTCAAGACCTTATGGGAAATGATTAAAAGGTTCCATTCATATTCTTTATCTGAATGGTTTATGTTTTGATGGTATGATGTTTATAAAACCCATTCCTCTTCCACAAGTTTTATTCTTGTGAAACCTGCTTATTTTTTACGGGTTAGGATTTGATGAAATGATTATGAAACATATATTTTTCCATAGGTTAAGATATAATTACATGTTTATGACACCCATTTCATTTCCTGGTATTATAATAGGATGTTTATAAAACCCATCTCTTTTATGGGTCATGTTAGGATTAAAGTTTTATTATCTAGTGGCACATGTACAAATGATTTTATTATGATATGGTTGGTACATATATATTCATCCAATGCATTGGGTAAAGATTTATATCTCATGATATAATGATGTGAATCAAGTCGAAGATCTTGATACACTATAGGAATATGGGGAAAATCGATCACTTACATGGAAAGGACTATGACTGAGGATTGTGGTGTGTCCCGCCTAGTAGATGTAGTCACCATGAAGTTAGAAGATGGGGAAACCCAATCCACTATGAAAATATGGGGAAACCTGATCCATTACAAGGAAATTAATACAATTGGGGATGGTAGTGTGTACCACCCAGTAGGGGCGGTTCCCATGAAGTGTCTTGATAAGTTCTAGAAATGATTATTGACTTATAGGGAATGATATCACATGTCTATATATTACACAATTACATATCTTATTCCTATGATATGCTTTCATAGATTATGTTCTTTATTTTCTTATGATTCATCTCTTATTAACTGCCAATCTTTATGCCATTATTCATGTTTATAATATTTGATATGAAGAATATGATCTTATAATGTTATGATCACATTCTTATACCCCTATGCTCATGTTTATGATTACATGTTTACCTTTTTTACCCTTATTGAGAATCTGAGTTCACCCCTTTTTATGTTTCCTTCCCCAGGTTATGAAGATGTGTATTAAGTATGATGTGTCTAAGAAGGGTGCTAGTCATGAAGAACATAGTGGGATATAATGTATCTTTCTTAAAAACTAGTGTTTATGTTTCCATGTTTCTATGGGAACTAGACTAATACGATCTTTGGACATTTTTTGTTTAATGTTTTAAGTATTTCACCAAAGTGATGTAATGTATATGTATGTTAAGACTGGGTTTCTATAGTTGGTATTAGATCGAATGTTTAGTTAACCTTTAGAAACTTAGATGAGAAAAATTTAGTGAGATACTTAGGAATATTTCTAAAGATATGTCTAGGGATGCCTCTAAGGATAAGTCTAAGGATGAGTTAACATTTAGAAAAATATAATGGAATTTTTGTAAAGGATTGAGTGATTGGTTTACTAAAAATAAATCTATGTATGAATACTACAAGTGGAAATGGTTCTGACACAAATTTACCTATGAGTAACAACTCCGACAAGGAGTGTCAGGCCTGACTTGGCATAACCTAGCACATGACAATGAGCCTTACTACACACCTGATTTGACACTCCTAGGGGATATTCTTTGTAAATTCAAAAACTCTTTATAAAACACCATAAAGGATTTGAATATAAGATAACTATGAATAATCTAGGATAAAACTAAGGCATCGTCGATTAAAAAGTAGGTTTCATGATTTAGACATCCTATAATTAATTTTTCATGATTATGCGGTTTTCGTCTATGATATATGTTTCTCACCCCGTGATTTATAGTTTTAGTAAATGGATATAACTTGAAGGTACATGGTTAAAACTATATGTTTTATATGTGGGAGGTATAATCATTATGAAAATATACTTCCTAAGTGTAAATATCATAAATAGAATCATAAAGGTGGTATGAGTACTGGTTATACTTTTGAAGATAAAGAGACCACAAACAATATATGAAAGGTAGGTGATATTATTCCAGTATTTTTTACATTAAACATAAGAAGCATGATTAGATTGAGTTTGAGGAACCTTAATACATGATTCATATTCCATATTCTAGGAAAGAGGTATTAATGAATAAGTTGATGAAGCTTGAGTAATGGTTTAAGAATAAAGTTGGATAAATAAAGTATTTATGTTTGGGAATTAAAATATTATGTTATATAAATCATGAAATATATAATTACTTTTATTATAAGTTTTCATTATGTATTGAAAGGGATATGTTTAATGGTGATGAAGAATTGTAAAAGTGATATTTTGAATAAGGTAAGGTTACCCTTAACGTGGCCAAGATGTTGAGAAAATTGTGTTTACCTTGTATAAAGAGATGATTGATTTGGATAACTTATCATGGATCTCATGATCTATTATTACTTCATGAATGAAAAATTATCCTTCATTTATTATAGTAAGATATGAAGTGTAAATCTATCAAGGCACAACCAAAGGGTGAATTGTGCATATGAAAAGAAATAAAATCAGTAAGAATGTTTTATTGTAAAGGGTTTTCAACTTAAAAAAAGATCTTGAAACTAAAAATGTTATCCTATTACCTTCTTTTCCGATGAATCAAATGGTCCCTTAGATAATCATAGATTTATGGATTTGTGATTATTAACTTTCTCCTAACCAAGTTCTATATCACTCTCCTCTAGGACTTTATAGTTATATTTCTCTTTCATGTACATGTTTTCACTTTCCAACTATGTTATCCTACATGGAAACTTCATTTTGCGTTACTTTGGGTAACCATTATGGTTCCAAATTTCTTTTTTAAAGGAAGTTTTAGTGTTCATTTTTATGATTTGGGTTTATATTAAAGTAACATAAAAGTATTAAAGATTTTCTTCTGAGTCCAGGTTCTCTTTACGGCTCCGGGTGTGTGGTGTTGGCTCTGGTGTGCCCAGTGTTGGCTTTGGCTCACCCTGGATTCAGGATCTCTTCACGACTATGGCTCATCATCGGCTCAGTGGGATTTCATTCATCTTAGTTGGCCTTTATTTCTCGGGATTCCATCATGGATGTGGTGTGCTTGGCGTTGACATTCTCAACATCAGTGGATATAGTTCCTTTCTTGGCTTCATCCCGGATCAACATCAGTCATGGCGTGCTGTGATTTTCTTGGGGTTGGATCCAATGGCTTGGAGGGGGGAGGTATTTATTTTTGGTGATTTTTGGTGCTTCTGGAAGTTTTTTTTAGGTTTTTATTTTGGTGAAGTTGGATTTGTGATTAATCTGCTATGAATGGTTGAGTTGCTTGAGGTAAATTAGAGGTGAATTGAATGGTTTGATGGGGAACCCAGACATTCTTCAAGGTTTTTCTTCAGAGAAGGATAGAGCTGTTCATCTTAATTGCACATGACTTTTCAGATTTTTAATATTGAGAGGGTATGGCGCGCCATCGGTACCATGCCCGTGCATTCTTGCACGAGATTGTTTGCTGAGCAGCCATGCTTTGGTGGAGGCGTGCCTTAATGATGTTGATGCTGGGTTGAGTCAATCCCTCATAGTTTTGTTCTGGGTTGCAACCCTTTGATTCTCGCTTTTTTTTAATGTCCTAATGTCTTTGAAGTCTTGGTTTCTCCCCACTTTACCCTTAAAAGGGGGCTTATCTAAAATCAATAAAAATTTTAGCCTTCGGGCCATTCAGCCACAAAGCTATTTTACACTAATAAATTAAATTAATTAAAATTAGTGTGTTATATTATTGTGATATATATTATATATTAAATCAAATATTTTTTATATTCATCCAATAGATTTTATAGGTTTAAGATAAAAACAAACCGAATTTTATGCATAAATACTATATTTTTATTAAGCCATTTTTACTGCCTTTTAATGAAAAACCTATTTTAAATCCAATTTTTGGAACTTTTATGGGTTATATATGTCAAAATAAACTTAATATTTTAAATTTAAACATAAAAATTATGTTAGGGTATTTTTTTTATTTTTCTATGAATTTTCATTTTTTAATGAATAGTGAAAAAATACTGAAATTTAGTTCAAAACTGATTTTTCATATAATTTATTTATAAGGATAAATTATATTTTAAATTGGGTTTAAAGTTTAATTAGATCATATTTTTATCAATTAATATAATTTAGGCCATTAGACTCAATTTCACTTTGAAATTTACTATAAAAACATAGGAAACTTTTGGAGGTTTTAACTTTACAACTCTGTTTTGTCGTTCCGTCTACAGGATTAAATTTAAATTATTTTTTTAATTTATGTGATTGGAATTTGGAAAAATGGATCACATATTTATAATAATAATAATTTATAATTTATACTAAGTTAAAATTATTTTTTTTACCAAAACTATCATGGAAATTAATTAAAATTAATTACACCAATTAAGGAAAAATTAAGCTTAACAAGAGACTAAACCTTAAACTTAAGGGACTAAATGACCTATAAACTTATCCAAAACTAATTTTATGGAAATATTTAGGCCATAAACCATATATTATTGAGTTTTTTTTGTTTTTGGATGACCTTTTTAGGTAAAAATGTGGGTACACCTAACTTGTTTTAAAATATGCCAAGTGTGTCCCCTCCTTTCCCTATAAAAGTCCACCACTTATCCCTCTTATTAACACCTATAAAACCTATTAGGTTAATACAATATATTCCCAATAAAATTAAAAAAAATCCCTCCCTTACTCAAAGAATCCTTCTTTTTGGAATAAATAAATCCAAGGAATCCATTTGGTGAAAACCAAAAGGAGTTACCCAAAGAAGAGGTAACATCCATCCTCAAAATCATGTATATTATTTTCCATTATAAACTCCATAAAATATCATTATTAAATGTTTTTATTAAAAAACATCATAAATATACTAGTATTATTTTATTCTAAGGGTTAAACCTACACTTACACACACTTCCATCTAATGGGTAACAAACATATTGTTTATGTGTATGATGAACTACTGCCTCATGAAAAGATGATTGTCCATTTTCCTTTACCACCTATAATGGTAGAAATTATGATAGAAAATATATTTATATATGATATATATTATATTTATAATTTCTTTAATCTTATGAATTTTTTATTTATAACATACCTTTATGCTTTCCATATTGTGTAAATACAATAATTTCGTTTGAGGAAGTGTGAACTACCACCCCTCAAAGCGATGTGACTCATTCACACACTACATGGAATTTATTAAGGGTGTATATAGTGAAATTATATGATATATATGATATAATAATTCTAATTTAATTATATTATATACATATATACATATATGTCATTTTATTTATTTCTTTCAAGATGACAATAAAATGGAAACAATGTTCATGCATACGTATGACCTACCGTTTCCATGAACGATGTATTCATTTCATACTTCTATATTCGATAGGTTACAATAATACATATATAATTAATATAAATTATATTTATATCATTTTTTATATTATGTAAATCATTATATATGTATAAGGACCAAATATATATCAAATTAATACACAAGCAAAAAACAAAACAAATATTACCCGAAGCGTAACCTTAACATAAAATTGTTAACAAGTGGGTAATATAAATTCAAAATAAAAAATATATGATATTATATATAATAATATATTTCTTTAAAATATTTATAATAAAATTAAATTTATTATATAGGAGGTTTGAATGAGTACGACGAGAGTCCAGACACAAGGCAAGGGGATTTCATCTCACTATTTATTTCCGTGAAATATATGCCTTATTCACCACTAAATTATTTTGTGTGTTATATATAATGCCCATGAATTTATTATATTCATATTATAATTAAATTTATAGGTATTTAAATAACCATTTTTTTATATTTCTCTCATGGGTTTTAAGTTTCAGAAGTTGCCAAATAGGTAAGATAATTTTGTCTCAATTTTCCTTTTTGAGACATATGTTTTGTTATGCATCTACATTTTTTAGGTGTATTTGACATTTTATAACATGAATATCCATATTTTTATGATATTTTAAGCTTCATGTAATTTAATTTTCTTACATGGAGAGTATGATCCCAAGTTACCATGTGGTAAGAATTTATTGAAACAGTCCCATCATTTTTCAGGATTGTTTATGATTTTGCTTACATGGATGAAATATTATGATCCATATCTCAAGAAAATTCATGATATTTATTCTACTATTTTTATTCAATATATATTCATGTATTATTACCATTTTTTCAATCTTTTTTATTTAATATATCTAATAAAATGTTTTTATGAAAGTCAAACTCTACCTCTCTCTTCAGTCGGAAATATGAGTTCCTTCAAAACCATGTTTTCTAAAAGGTTTATAAAGAAATATTATACCATTAACCTAAAATATTTAAAATACATTTTAAACATATTTTACCATTAAAAAATGGTCTTTAAAAATTAATATTCTTGTGTTTTTCTGATTAAAGAAATTTTCTAAATTTTTTTATGGTGCAAATAGAATGTTCGGCATGTACGAATTTACTCGCAGTCATGACCATCATTCCATTAAAGCTTACTTTAAAGGATTAAAAAGTTATTTTTTTAAAATAATTTTTTTCTAATATTCTATAAATTCATTATTTTAAAGTGGTTTTCAGTAAAAAAGTTTTCAAAAAGTTTTCAATATTATTTTATAAGTTTTTAAGGGAAAAAGGTTTTCAATATTATTTTATGTTTTCAAGGGAAAAAGGGTTTTCAAAAAAATTTCAAGATTATTTCATAAGTTTTTAAGGAAAATGGTTTTTAAAAAATTTTCAAGCTTATTTCATAAGTTTTCAAGTAAAAAGGTTTTCAAAACATTTTCAAGATTTATTTATAAGTTTTCAAAATATTTTCAAAAAAATGGGTTTTAAAACTTTTTCAATATTCTTTTATTAGTTTTCAAGGAAAATGGTTTTAAAAATGTTTTCATGATTTATTTATAAATTTTCAAAGTATTTTAAAAAAATGGTTTTAAAAAGGATTTCAAGCTTCTTTTATAGGTTTTCAAGGAAAATGGTTTTCAAAATGTTTTCAAGCTCTCTTTATATGTTTTCATGGAAAAAGGTTTTCAAAATGTTTTTAGAGATTTATTTTTAAGTTTTCAAGTATATTTTAACAAAAATGGTTTTTAAAGGGTTTTATGTTTTAAATAACCTTTTTAAAAGAATAATGGATATTTTACTCAAGAAAGTTTTTTAAAAGATATTTCAAAAATATTTTCCATCTAAGATGATATCCATTAATGTTACTCATTCCCTTCTGAGAAATTATTCAAAGGTTCCATTTATATTATTTCTATTAATGGTTTATGTTTTGATGACATGATGTTTATGAAACCTATTCTTCTTCCTTAGGTTTTATGCTTGGGAAACCTGTTTCCTTTTCATTGTCTAGGATTTGATGAAATGATTATGAAACCTGCATTTTTGTATAGGTTAAGATATAATTACATATTTATGACACCCATTTAATTTCATGGGATTATGATAAAATGTTTATAAAACCCATATCTTTTTATGGGTCATGGTATTATGAAATTTTTATTATCTTATGGCACATGTATGAATAATTTTATTATGAGATGGGAGGGACCTATATCTCCCTCTAATAAATTGGGTAAAGATTTATATCTCATGAGATAATGATTTGAATTAAGTTGATGGGATTGATCCACTATGGGAATATTGGGAAACCTAATTACTTATAAGGAAAGGTGTCACGCCCCAGCTCCCAAGTACCCGGAGCCGGTGCCATATAGAGGATCCAATTCAGTTCAGGATTTGGGAAACCAGCTACTGCTAAAATGTTTCTACTGCTACAAGCTTTTACCTGAAATTTTTTAATAAAAAATGTTTGGTGAGCATACCAATGCCTATTAATGGGTTTAAAAATAACATACTATACCCAAAATAACTTTCTAAAACATTCTTTAAAATTTCCATAAAACATTTTTTCAAAAGAGCTGTAACACATTAAACATACCATGAAAATTGTCTAAGGGATATAAGTGCATAATTTAAAACATAATAACATTATCATGATTCAATTATGATAAATCTCATTCAGAATAGAAATTAAAATACATTTCATGTTAAAATGAAAGTACAAAATTAATAACTAAGTGTAATGCATGATCAAAGCTGTGATTAAAAATAATCACTTCAATTTTCATCACCTACTAATGGTCATTAAATTTCTAAATATTGCATAAATAATAAATATTCCATACTTAAACTTCTTCTGATTATCAAACACATAAGATCTTTAACCAGGAATATTCTAATAGTCGAATAATCCTCTGGTTAATTAATTTACATAGTCTTAATGAGGAAAGTGCATATGTCGAACTGTGTCAAGGCCTCGTGCCAAGACCTAGGGGATAACTGTAACCGGACCCCAACCCGGAGAGCCTCTGTAACCGGACTCCAACTCGGAGTGCCTCTGTAACTGGACACCAACCCGGAGTGCCTCTGTAACCGGACACCAACCCGGAGGGTCTGCTGTAACCATACCCCAACCCGGAGGGCTTACTTTACCAGTCCCCACCCCGGAACATACTAGGTCCAATGCACTCCTCATAACTCTAAATCAAAGTTCACATACCACTTTGATTTATTAAATCACTTGTCATTACCAGTACACATATTACTTGGTTTCTTAATTCACATTATTAAAAGTGTCTCATACCACCTTGAATAATTAAATTCTTATCCCATAAATTATTAATAATAAATTGTTTGATTATCACATTAAATAATAACTTTACAACTCTTCCATGGTAATAAAATTTTAATTCATTAAAATACATGCTCATTATTCATGCTCAATTCATGTGATGATAAATGGAAATGACGTTGGACTAAAATATAATGTGTCCGTTATTATTTAAATGATAATTTTCCCAACGTCATCCATAAAATAGTAAACATTCTTTGTGCATGTGACATTAATTCAAAATACGCAAGTAATAAATGGATGGGGTTACCACATAAAATGATAGTTCCTTAATTTTCAAAATCCTTGATTTATGGAGATGAATATTTATAGTTTAAAATGATTAATTTTTAATCAAGTCAGATTTCATATGTGCATGAAGCATGCACTGATAAACATTCATGTCTTAATGAATGGTCATGCCTTATGTTACATAACATATAAGTCCAATTAATTTATAGTGCATCATTTGTTTTATGTAATGCATATATTAAATAAAACATATCAAAAACATACTTTAACCTCCAAAGTTTATTATAGGCCAAGTTAATTCAGA
The DNA here is from genome assembly GCA_963277665.1 of Viscum album. Lineage (NCBI taxonomy): Eukaryota > Viridiplantae > Streptophyta > Magnoliopsida > Santalales > Viscaceae > Viscum > Viscum album. The sequence continues at coordinate 889,376,843 of OY728131.1, read as the reverse complement.
CTATGATTAAAACTTATAGGTGCATACATATATCCGTATGTATATATATATAAAATATGTACATGTCGCACCCAAGTCTTTATTTAAAGATTGTAAATCATATTTAATATCATAAAATATAATTAGATTGAATTATGTATGTATGTCCGATTATTCTCTAAGTATAAAATGGAAAATAATTATAAATTAAAATAACCCTTAACTTATGTACACATAAAATAATAAGTTAAATAAGTGTACATATATATACACACATATAAAAAACGTAATTTGATCAAATTAATTAAACTCTTACAAAATATACATTTAATGGAAAATGTTAAAACATAACCCATACAAGTCATAAGATCATAAAATAAATATTCGAGACAAATTATAATGAACTCTTACAAAAATGACTCCATGCATTTTATAGTTCTTCGTTAACTTAAAAGTCAAGTTTTTAGTAAAACTTAATTCTGGACATATGGTTTTATAAAAATCCTTAGGTCTGTGCACATGCAAATATATTTTTATATATTTAGATGTTTAAGGCATGTGGAAGTGGTATGTAAATAAGTTTTCAAGGGGTATATATATGCTTCGGGTCCGCTAATTCTTTATAAACACAAAAAATACCGAAGCTCTAATCCAGGTAAATAGGGGTTCAAAATCAACCGCAAGGCGATGTATATTTATATAACAAATGTATATAAACATACAAATTAAAACTCTAAAAGCAAGAAAATTATAATTCCCCTACACGAATAACCAATAGTTTGAAAATAAATAACTGCTTAAAACAAAACACCGCTTGAATTCGAAAATAAATAGAACCCTTAAAAATACTAATTTCCCCCTTACCCAACCAAAAAAATAGAGGGTATAAAGAAATAAATAAATTTTCCTTACAAAACATAAGTTCGTAAAAAAAAATGTTCAAGGAAAATATTTAACCCTTAATTCAAACATAGTTTTAAGAAATTAAACATAATTTAAATAAATGAAAAATATTACTGAAATAATAATGGAATTTAAAAGAAATTATAAGAAAGTCCATTGCATCTTTTATATTATCCGAACCCAAAACTTGAAGGCCCAGATTCAACACAGAAGAATTTTTAAACTAAACTGCAAGGTTATACTTTCATGAGTATATATATATATATACGTATATACTCTTAAAGAAATAAAACAAGGCAATTATAAATCCCTTACTTGGCTTGGATGAGAGGCTCGGAACAGAGAGGGCTTACTAGAGATTTGAGGAAAGGAACTGGAGAGGTTCAGGGTGCAAAGTTTTTCATTTGTGATTTCAATTAAGGGTTTTTATAAACAAAATACCCACTGTATGAATAGTGACACCAGAATAAGCTTGCTATGCAAGCTGCAAACATAGTGGCTAAAATAATAATAATAATAATAGTAATAATAATAATAATAATAATAATAATAATAATAATAATAATAATAATTATGACCAGAAAAACATTCACAGACCAAAATCGTTACAAGATAAAGGTAAAAAAGTTGACAAATGGGGTAGAAATGGAGAGTTTTTCTCAATGTGGAAGATTCGACGCCTATGAAGGAAACAAAATTCCTAATTAATATAGGAAGACTTAAAACATGATACCTACTTAAAATTTGGACTGATTGAAACCCTAGCTACAACCGACGCTCGACCACCACCCCACTTCAACCGGACCATCGTCGACGCGACTCCACTAAAGTCGCTCGGCCTGCTCGGCCCATACCACTACCCTGCCTTCGACCCCGACCATAGAGCGGCTTCCCAGACCCGCAAGACTCCACCACTCGGACACCACCATAGGGCCTCACCTCCCGCTTCATGAACCTGATGTCGCCTCATGGATGAACCGGCCTGTACCCAGAGCGTGACGCACCCCTGCTCAAGTATATCGCCAGGTCTCCCTCGGCATCGCCTCACGCTCTCCCAACCTGCTGAAACCCTAAAGCGCAAAACCTGAACTACACTCCCCTGCAGAGCGACACTCTTACCCCACAAACCCTAAAATCCATATTACGAGATTCCATTTTTCTATTTTTTTGTCCGATTTCCCCCTTTTTTTATTGTTTTATTTTTCATTTCTCTTTTTTTGCCCGTTTTGTGCCTAACCCTAATCCGGGTTTCCAAATCTCCTATGGGATTATACCATTTTTTGGTCCGATTTCATCCTATATTACTATTATAACATTGCTATTATTATATTCTATTCTTATTATATCATATATTATATTATCAATAGCTTTAGAAAAAGTCGAAAGTTAAACAAAATTAATAATCTATTAAACTTATTTATCAATAATTTTAAAAAGTAAAATTTATTGAATTCATTTATAAAATATATATTTGTATACTTCATATTATATGATTGTAATGTTAAAATTAAATTGATATTTGGAATTATATTATCCTATTTTGTACCATATATTTAAAATTTTGAAACTTTTAAACAAATATTAATATGTTATGATTATAATTTTATTAAAAGTTCATAGGTACAATTTTAATCATTCTATTAATATATTTATAATTTTATTAAGAAAAATTCCAAAAATGTTAATTTATAATCTAATTTTTTTTACATTATATATACATGTGTATATAAAATATTTTTGAACTCATATGATAGATCAAATAATTTTCCATATAATAGTGAAAAAATAATGTCATTAAAATATTTTAAAATAACAATATTTGATGTCATTTACAACCACATATAAAATTATAATTTTGATAATAGTATTTTCATTCTAATCCAATATACAAATATATCTATATATATGTATATTTCACATTTGGGAAGACAAACAAATTAGTTATATTATTATAATTATTATTTGAAATATTCTATTAAATAATTATTCAATAAGAATAAATTATGTTTGACAATAATATTTATTTTTATATTCTTTAAAAAAACTGCGATAATATTTACTTTGACAACCACACTAGTTAATATGATAATTAAAACATAAAATTATTATTATTACACATAAAAAGGTCGGGGAGTTACATTATTTCCCCCTACAAAGAATTGCGTCATCGAAATTCTAAAATGATCGTACACAAACAACAGTAACACCAGACACACGTCACTCCCTAAGTCCCTTTACTGGGAACACCACCGATGGTAGGGTGCTGACGATCTCAGGTGGATCCCTAAGGTAGTATTCAGTTGCTCGATTTTCTTGTCCCAGACACACTATGAACAGCTAGGGTCAAATTTGTGCCTAAAGCACTCGACCTTCCATAAAGAGGCACGGGAAGTGTGGAGGTTGGAAAATTCAGAGTGAACTAAATCCCTATAAGTCCCACCCACCGCGTCGTTCTTGAAAATATTGATGTCGTAAAGTTCTCCATACATACTAAAACTTAGGACCTAGAATAGGTAGGTCGCTCGATGGTCACCATCCAAAGAAGCTTCTAGGAATTTACCTACATCTCGGTAGTTATCATCCAAAATGAAACATAGAAAAAGAGCTTCATGATACTTCCCTCTTTTTCTATATACAAAAAATTTTGCATATGCAATACAGAAATAGGCCAGATTGCTTCCTTGGTGAAGATGGAGAATGTTTGGACGATTTGACACCCAATGGAGTAGTTTACAAGTCAGACGTAAATTGTCATAGGTCTGGTCCTCTTCGGAGCATGTCTTGACAATTATAGTCTCTAACAGCTCGGTATGTAGTGATAAAATATTGGTTTGTGAACTCATATCTTCTATCTGAAAGTTTTTAAGAAGTCAGCCTTCAGTATGGTAATTCTAGTTTAAGAAAAGTCATTGTTTAATATAAAATCATATCAAAATAGAGTACACAACATTATTCATTTAGACATGATTTATAAAACTCAAGAAATTACGTAATCTCTTGATCCCTCTCAAAAAGCACTAGTATGGATTTCCTAACGTCCTATAAGATGACTCCTCATAGACTCCACCGAAGTTGGGTATTTCCCCAGTTCTCATACAAATGGATCCCCATCACGGTTATAAATTATTCTATCTCCTTAGTCTAGATGCAACGTGTGCAACTAGGATTAGCCGCGTGTGGACATCTAGAATTCAGATTGAGAGAAGCATGTTGGGTATCAAGTTGAGCGACATGGGAATGAACTTGATGTTGATAAAGAAAACATGTATTCTCATTCTCAAGGGCTTTAAAGTCCATAACTCGACCATGGAGACCGTAGGTCAAAATTTGACATAGATACGCTACCCGGAGGTCGCCCCCTTGTGCATCCTCCTCAAAGTCCTCAAGAGAAAAGAAATTACTGGCTAGGGTAAAACATTTAAATATACCCTCAAAGTATTTCCCTTGCTGTACATAGAACTAGAATTGAGCGTTCATCATGAGGTAATAGACGAAACCTACTCCATGGTGAAGTTGGAGTACACGAGGAGAGTTGGATACTCAGTAGAGGGTTTTGCATGATAAAAGAATATTTTCAAAAGTCTCATAGTTTTCTACACATGATTTTCCCACTATGGTCTCTAATACTTCTGTTGGAAGAGACAAAAGACTATCACTTTGGTTTTCCATCTGAAAATTAAGAAAACATCATTCTTAGTACTGCTTAAGTAGGTTTTCATTGTTCAGTTCTGGTTTTCCAGAGTTATCTGAACTGAATCCTTTGATACCAACTGTCACGCCCCAGCTCCTGAGTACCCAGAGCCAGCGCCATACAGAGGATTGAATTTAGTTCAGGCTCTGGGAAACCAGCTACTGCTGAAATGTTTCTACTGCTACAAGATTTTACCAGAAAAATTTTAATAAAAAATGTAGGGTGAGCATACTAATGCCCAGTAAGGGGTTTAAAAATAACATACTATACCCAAAATAACTTTTGAAAACATTCTTTAAAATTTCTATAATTTTTTTTTTCAAAAGAGATGTAACACATTAAACATACAATGACAATTGTCAAAGGGATATAAGTGCATAATTTAAAACATACTAACATTATCATGATTCAATTATGAGAATTATCATTTAGAATATAAAGTAAAGGACATTTTATGTTAAAATGCAAGAAAAAAATTAATAACTAAGTGTAATGCATGATCAGAGATTTTCTTAAAAATAATCACTTAAATTTAATCACTTATTATTGGTCATTAAATTTGGGAATATTGCATAAATAATAAATATGCCACACTTAAACTTCTCCTGATTCTCATACACATAAGCTCTTTAACCAGAAATATTTTACTAGTTGAATAATCCTCTAGTTAATTAATTTACATAGTCTTAATGAGGAAAGTGCATATGCCGGACCATGTCAAGGCCTCGTGCCAAGACCTAGGGGATGATTGTAACCAGACCCCAACCTAGATAGCCTTTGTAACCGGAATCCAACCTGGAGTGCCTCTGTAACTAGACACCAACTCGGAGTGCCTCTGTAACCGGACACCAACCCGGAGGGTCTGCTGTAACTGAACCCCAACCCGGAGGGCTTACTTTTACTGGTCCCCACCCCGGAACATACTAGGTCCAATGCATTCCTCATAACTCTAAATCAAAGTGCACATACCACTTTGATTTATTAAATCAATTATCATTCCCAGTACACATATTACTTGGTTTCTTAATTCACATTATTCAAAGTGTCTCATAACACCTTGAATAATTAAATGCTTATCCCATAAATTATTAATAATAAATTGTTTGATTATCACATTAAATAATAACTTTACAACTATTCCATGGTAATAAAATTTTAATGCATTAAAATACATGCTCATTATTCATGCTCAATTCATGTACTGATAAATAAAAATGACATTGGAATAAAATATAATGTTTCAGTTATTATTTAAATGATAATTTTCCCAACATTTTCCATAAAATAGTAAACATTCATTGCGTATGTGATATTAATTCAAAATATGCAAGTAATAAATGGATGGGGTTACCACATAAAATGATAGTTCCTTAATTTTCAAAATCCTTGATTTATGGAGACGAATATTTATAGTATAAAATGATTAATTTTTAATCAAGTCAAATGTCATATGTGCACGAAGCACACACTGATAAATGGTCATGTCTTAATGAATGGTCATTCCTTATGTTACATAGCATATAAGGCCAATTAATTTGCAGAGCATCATTTGTTTTATATAATGCATATATTAAATCAAACATATCAAAAACATACTTTAACTTCCGAAGTTTATTATAGGACAAGTTAATTCAGACTATGATTAAAACTTATAGGTGCATACATATATCTGTATGTATATATATATAAAATATGTACATGTCACACCCAAGTCTTTATTTAAAGATTATAAATCATATTTAATATCATAAAATAGAATTATATTGAATTATGTATGTATGCCCGATTATTCCATAAGTGTACAATGGAAAATAATTATAAATTAAAATAACCCTTAACTTATGTACACATAAAATAATAAGTTATATAAGTGTACACATATATATAGACACACACACACACACACATAAAAACCGTAATTTGATTAAATTAATTAAACTCTTACAAAATATAAATTTAATGGAAAATGTTAAAACATAACCCATACAAGTCATAAGATCATAAAATAAATATTCGAGACAAATTATAATGAACTCTTACAAAAATGACTCCATGCATTTTATAGTTCTTCGTTAACTTGAAACTAAAGTTTTTAGTAAAACTTAATTATGGACATACGGTTTTATGAAAATCCATAGGGCTGTGCACATGAAAATATATTTATATATATTTAGATGTTTAAGGCATGTAGAAGTGGTGTGTAAATAAGTTTTCAAGGGGTATATATATTCTTCGGGTCCGCTAATTATTTATAAACATGAAAAATCCCGTAGCTCTAATCCAGGTAAATAGGGGTTTAAACTCAACCACAAGGTGATGCATATTTATATAACAACTGTATATAAACATACAAATTAAAACTATACAAGAAAGACAATTATAATTCCCCTACACGAATAACCAACAGTTTGAAAATAAATAACTGCTTGAAATAAAACACCTCTTGAATTTCAAAATAAATAGAACCCTTAAAAATACTAATTTTCCCCTTACACAACCAAAAATAAATAGAGGGTATAAAGAAATAAATAAAATTTCCTTACAAAACATAAGTTCATAAAAAAAAAGTTCAAGACAAATATTTAACCCTTGCTTAAAACATAGTTTTAAGAAATTAAACATAATTTTAATAAATTAAAAATCTTACTGAAATAATAATTGAATTGAAAAGAAATTATAAGAAGGTCCCTTGAATCTTTTATATTATTCGAACCCAAAACCCGAAGGCCCAGATTCAACACAGAGGAATTTTTTAACAAAACTGTAAGGTTATACTTTCATGAGTATATATATATATATATACATATATACTCTTAAAGAAACAAAAAAAGGAAATTATAAATCCCTTACATGGCTTGGATGAGAGGCTCAGACCAGAGAGGGTTTGCTGGAGATTTGAGGAAGAGAACTGGAGATGTTTAGGGTGCAAATTTTTTCATTTGCGCTTTCAATTAAGGGTTTTTATAAACAAAATACCCACTGTATGAATAGTGACACCAGAATAAGCTTGTTATACAAGCTGCGAACGCAGTGGCTAAAATAATAATAATAATAGTAATAATAATAGTAATAATAATAATAATAATAATAATAATAATAATTTTAATAATAATAATAATAATAATAATAATTGTGACAATAAAAAAATTCACGGACCAAAATCGTTACAAGATAAAGGTAAAACATTTGACAAATGGGGTAGAAATGGAGAGTTTTTATCGATGTGGAAGATTCGACACCAATGAAGGAAAAAAATTCCTAATTCATATAGGAAGACTTAGAACAGGATACCTACTTCAAATATAGACCGATTGAAACCCTAGCTGCAATCGACACTCGACCACCACCCCACTTCAACCAGACCATCACCGACACGACTCCACTGAAGCTGGTCGGTCTGCTCGTCCCAGACCACTACCCTGCCTTTGACCCCAGCCATGGCGCGACTTCCCAGACCCACAAGACTCCACCACTTGAACACCATTGAAGGGCCGCACGTCCCACTTCATGAACCCGACGTTACCTCACGGATGAACCGGCCTGTACCTTGAGTGCGACACATCCCTGCTCAAGCATATCGCCAGGTCTCCCTCGGTATCGCCTCACGCTCGCCCAACCTACTGAAACCCTAAAGCGAAAATCCCAAACTGCACTCCCCTGCGGCGCGACACTATTACCTCACGGACCCTCAAATCCCTATTACGGGATTCCATTTTTTTTTATTATTTTGTCCAATTCCCCCCTTTTTTTTGTTTTATTTTTCATTTCTCTTTTTTTTTCTGTTTTGCACCTAACCCTAACCCGATTTTCCAAATCTCCTACGGGATTCTACCATTTTTTGGTCTGATTTCATCCTATATTACTATTATAACATTGATATTATTATATTTTATTCTTATTATATCATATATTATATTATCAATATCTTTAGAAAAAGTCAAAAGTTAAACAAAATTAATAATCTATTAAACTTATTTATCAATACTTTTAAAAAGTAAAATTTATTGAATTCATTTATAAAATATATATTTGTATACTTCATATTATATTCTTGTAATGTTAAAATTAAATTGATATTTGGAATTGTATTATCCTATTTTGTACCATATATTTGAAATTTTGAAACTTTTAAAGAAATGTTAATATGTTATGATCATACTTTTATTAAATGTTCATAGGTACAATTCTAATCATTCTATTAATATATTTATAAATTTTTAAGCAAAATTACTAAAATGTTAATTTATAATATAGAATTTATTACATTATATATACATGTGTATATAAGATATTTTTGAACTCATATGATAGATCAAATAATTGTCCGTATAATAGTGCAAAAATAATGTCATTAAAATATTTTGAAATAACAATATTTGATGTCATGTAAAACTGCATATAAAATTATAATTTTGATAATAGTATTTTCATTCCAATATAATATACAAATATATATATATATATATATATATATATTTCACATTTGGGAAATCAAACAAACTAGTTATGTTATTATAGTTATTATTTAAAATATTCTATTAAATAATTATTTGATAAGAATAAATTATGTTTGACAATAATAGTTATTTTTTCTATTCTTCAAACAAAGTTCGATAATATTTAATTTGACAACCGCACTAGTTAATATGATAATTAAAACATAAAATTATTATTATTACACATAAAAAGGCCGGGGTGTTACAAAAGGACTATGACTGGGGATTGTGGTATGTCCTACCCAGCAGGTGTAGTCACCATGAAGTTGGATGATGGGGAAATATGGTCCACTATGGGAAGATGGGGAAACTTGATCCCTTACAAGGAAATGACCATGACTAGGGATGGTGGTCTGTCCCTCCTAGTAGGTTCAGTTCACATGAAGTTCCTTGATAAGTTCTAGAAATGATTCTTGACTTATATAGAATGATATCACTTGTCTATGTATTCCACAATCCCATGTCTTATTCCTATGATATACTTTTATATATTATGTTCTTTATTTCCTTATGATTCATGTCTTATGAACTTCTATGCTTTATTCCATTATTCATTTTTATGATCTTTGGTATGCAGGGTATAATCTTTTAATGTTATGATCACGTTCTCATACCCATGTTCTCATGTTTATGCTTACATGTATCCCTTGTTTACCCTTACTAAGCATCCGAGGTCACCACTTTTTTATTTTTCCTTCCCCAGGTTATGAAGATATGTGTTAGGTATGATGTGTCTAAGAAGGGTACTATTCATGAAGAACATGGTGGGAGATAGTGTGGCTCACTTATATACTAGTGTTTATATTTCCATGGTTCCAAAGACACTAGAATAATACAATCATTAGGAATATGTTTTTTTAATGTTTTGAGTATTCTGTAAATGTGATGTAATGTCTATGTACATTAATACTGAGTTTCTATTCTTATAAATGAATAATATAAAGAAAATAGTCACAAAAAATGATGAAGGTAAAATTTTTAAACCAAAAAATGGATATTTGAATTTAAGAAATATAAAAAATATGAAAAAAATATAGGAATTCTAAATATAAATATATTTAAACATCAAATTTAAAAATATGGTTTTTAACTATGTCAGTTTCAAAAAAAAAAAAATAGATCACCTGATTAATTAGGAGTGTAATGTAGTGTTTTCCCATATCCATTCTATGTGATAATTTATTATTGCATGTAAAATTTCCACATTGTATTCACTGTTATCATTGGGTAATAATGTAATAGATGGATAAATTTTAGATAATTCTTGTAACACCCCAAGCTTCCATGGTACACTTCTCTTTGAATAATACAATAGCGTGTGTTGTACGCAACTTCGAGTTCTAACACACACCACAACCAATCAAACTAGCCGTTATGAATAGTAATAACCACTTTTTGAAATTTTATAAATTTTATCTTTCAAAATGGACTTCATATTTGTATTCAGAATATCGAAATTATCCTAGGGTGAATTTTTGGTATTTTTCTAAAAACTTTCAATTTTTGATGAATAGTGAAAAAACACTGAGTTATAGTTTAAAAATGAATTTTTATTTAAATAATTATTTATTTTATTTAAATTTAATTAAGTTAAAAATAGATAAATAATACCTATATAAGTTCAATGTAATTCATTGAAGTTAGTTTAGAATAATTTTAGATATATAAAAATTTTATTGAACTTTTCACCGTCTTTTACCCACCTCATAGGAGAATTTGAAAATTCACATAAAACATAATTTTACCTCTTTTGTGAGTGAAATTTTGAAAATCCAAGAGACATGGTTAATATCAATAAGTAAAATGTGGTTCAATAAGGTAAAAATATTTTTTGGTGAATAGTAACTTTTTACTTTTATTTACCACGGTAAAAAGTAAATAGGGTAATTAAGGGTAAAAATGAAATTATTATTACCCTAACACATGTCCTAATTCTATTAGACAATTTTATATTGACCTAAAACAACCTTAGGAATAAAATATTATCATTTAGGTCCATTTGGATTAGATTAGGACATTTATTATTATTTAATTCAAAGAAGAGTTAAAAGAGTTAAAATCAAAGTTTAATTACTAAAACATTTTTAATATAGAGTTATACATAAGATAAATTAGATTGTAAATATTAATTAGAAAGATAAAAATATTTCCTACATAATGGTATTTTATTTATAATTTTTAGACATTAAATAATTTATATTATTTATGACACAATGGTGATGCAGTAATTACCAAATTAATGAAATATTAAAATAATTGATATTATAAATATCCCAATAAATGTAATTTGAGCCTTTTTATGAATTACACTAATTTTATAGGATAATATGACATGTTATTATTAATTTAATTAAATTTTTTTTGAAGTAATCATGCTATTATGATTTTCAAAAAAATCAAATTTCAAATAGTGTCAAAATTGACATAAAAGAGTTTTTAAAACAAATATTATATTATTAATTCATATTCTATTCCTAAAAATCTAAGGTTCAGTCAAAGGACTTTTATCATGATATTTGTATCATTAATGGACCACTTGGAGGTCTCTTGTAGGTATATAGTAAGTTTATTAACTATATAATATAAAAATACAAAGAGACATGGTAAATGTCAAACTAATTAACTAAGAGTTAAAACTAAAAGATAAGGTTAATAATGTGACCCAAACCTATATAAAACCTATTTTTTGAGTTTATTTAGACCTATACCCACCTTAAACTTTAAATAATCCACTTTGGAGCCATTATAAACTGAATATGAATTTATTATAAAATAATATTTCTAGCTTTTCCAAAGGAGCCCCTCACCCCTCTTATAAAATGGCACTCCCCCTTCTCACTAATTAACACGTTAAAAGCCCTTTAGCTCGGGAAATACCTACCCAAATATTCTCTAAACTTCCCTCACTTCAACCTAGAGTCCTTAGTTTGATCATAAAGCCAACCTAAGGATCCATTTTGATCAAATCAAAAGGAAGAACCTGAAGAAGAGGTAATGTTTTCACCACCCTCTTTCAAGTTCCTTTCTTCTTCAACTTCTTCTTTCTTTATTATTTCCATTATAAAATAATAACTCCAGTATCTCCTATATACTGTGATGTTATTATAAATATGGTACAACCATATTCAGTATTATATCCATCCCTTGAATGACATGTCACCATACGTGCGTACGTACGACTTACCGTCTCCATGTCATGGTGTAATTGTTATTCAATACATTATTATTTGGATGGGTATAATAATGATGATTAATTAATGTAAATAATAAATATAACATGATAATGATTCTGTATATATGATATAATACCCAATTATATATTATTTTAATATCAAAATAATGATATTGTCGCTCGTGCGTACGTACGGACTACCGTCTCCACAAACGCGATGAGATTCATTCTCCATCGTATCCATTCAAGAATAATTTTCATTTGATGGTTAAAAATAACTTTTAAAGACTTAATATCATTCTGAATATTAATATGATACAAACTATCCATAACAAACATGTCTTATGTAACAAAACATATAAAATAAAACGAGTAAGTTAACACCCAAAATGACGTTAATACCAAGATTTTATTAACAAACAATGTTAAAAGATCATATATGATATCATATTAATATATATGATTATTTTATAATTTAATAATAATTATTTCACCATTATAAAGTATGTTAACCTACCATAAACCAAGTAAAAGTACAAGGTAAGGGTTTATTTCACAATCTCTTCATTATCCGAGGTTGTTTATACGTAATTATTTACTGGGACCTCTTTATCATCCAGATCCATGTTTCTTAAAAATGTATTTCAAAACATTCTTATTATTTTATAGAATATGGGTTAAAGTCATTTTTACCCTTGTTTACTTTTTATAAGAAGTTTATAAAGGAATATTTCTGTCGTTTTCCAAACAAGGTCCTTTTTAACCTTTTCAAAAGAATTAAGGTAAGAATGTCTTTTTTAACTTATACGGTAGGTGCGGCTATTTTCCGCCATTATAAAATATTTAAAGATTCCCTTACAAGCTTATAAGAATATTTTCAATGTAAATGTTTTATTTTATAATTATGTGACTTTTAAATGATTTCAAAAAAGAGATATTTCTCTCAAATAGTTTTGATTTCATCTATGTCAACATACTTTGATGGATTTTAAGCTTATTTGAAGTTGATTTATTATGATACAAAAATTACATATTGTATTGAAGTTTTTGTGATATGTTTGACTGTGGATGTGTTATTTTTATACCATTCATATTTTATGGAGAAATTATTGACATTTTGTATGCTAGTTTTAATACGAATGTTTATGTTATGTTTAAACCTGTTCATATGAGGAATGAATTGGACTTAATAAGTGATGGGTGGAGCCCGCTATAGCTCCTAGATGCATCAGTAGGTCTCATGAGGCAAACTAGTGTCTTGGAACGAGGCCTTGAAAAAATCTTATTTGTAGTCTTGGCATGAGGCCTTGGCTACGTGGTTATGATAGTATGACATTATGCATTCCATCATTATGAAAGTGGTTATTGATATTGCATGTGATTATTCGATTAGTGGAATATCTATGTGAATAAGTAAATGACATTATTTCATTTTATCTTTTCCATATTATGTTGAAGTTCAAATTTAAAAGGCTTTTGTTTTAGTTATACATTGCCTTAAATGTTTATGCTTATTTATGAACTTTTCCGCTATATTGTTATCCTTACTGGGCATCTGAGCTCACCCCTTTCTATGTTTTATTTTCCCACGATGTGAAGAAGTAATTTATGAATGAAATGTAGGGATATGAGTGTGGACTATGGAGACTATGTTGTTTTAGTTTTCATTTTTATGATGTAATGTAAGACTTATAAATATATCTAGTGTTTCAAAGGCTACTAAACTAATCGGTCTTTCGAGATTTGATATTTCTTGTGGTCAAGCCAATGTTATGTAATAATGCATCGACTCTGGGTAACTGGGGTCAGGGTGTTATAGTTGGTATCAGAGGAAGTTTAATACAAACCTTGGAAGATAGATTTAGATAAACTCTGATTATAGGACATAGACCTAAGATGGACTTTGAGGATTAGTATAGAAGAAATTCCTAGAATTTTGGTATTGTAGAGATTTTGTGAGTTTTCTGAGCAATACATCACTGTCTGGATACGAGCAGGTAGAGGCGGCTCTGGCACAGATGTACCTAGGGGTAAAACCCGAAAACACAGCTTTGAGCTAGACTCAAACGGGAACTGGTGCATGACAACGGGCCTTGCTGCACTCTTGGTTACGACACTCCCGGGGGATATGCTTAGGATAATTCTCATTTTCTTTACGAACCATTATGAAGGGTTTATGAGTATATACTTCCACAAAGAAAACATTTTTATGATTATGGATTATATCCATAAACTGTTCAATTTATGTTAAGTATTTTACAAGTATGGAATTATATATTTTGATTCATAAACTGATCTAGTTTATTCCATTGTTTAGAAATGGCGCCTAGTGTAAGAAATGGAAACTGTATCAATGTACACACTCCATGTAGGGATTTCCCTCATGCTTAAGATAATTATAGTGGAGATGGTGATGCAACTAGTACTGATCAGCTAATCACCATACTGGGACAATTCACTCAGGTTATGAATAATAACCTTACCCGTATGGAGCACCCTGATCCGCATCGTGGAGGATCAATGTTAGATCACTTAATGAGGCAACAACCACAAACATTCAATGGGAGTACAAATCCATTAGTAGCTGAGCAATGGATAAGTTCTCTAGAGAAAATATTCCATGCCTTGGGGAGTAGTGAAAGGGAAAAAGTTATTATGGTAGTTTACCGCCTCACTGGAGATGCTGACCAATGGTGGTCATTGATTCAAAACACAAAGAAAGATGATTAAGTATCAATTATGTAATGGAGGGAGTTCAAAGATATTTTCTTAGAAAAATAATTTCCTCGTGACCATCGAGAAGATATGGAAAGACTATTTCTGAGTCTGAGACAAAAGGAGGATGAGAATGTTGCAAAGTATAAGGCTAACTTTACAAGGTTAGAAAGGTATACTAGAGATTATATACATAACCCAAGAAGTAATATTGATCATTTATTTGATGGGTTAAAACCATTTCTTCATCGAGCATTAATCTCACAATCCTTCTCGTCGTATGAAGACATTGTCTCATGTGCTATCAAGACAAAAAAGGAATTCTCTAAGTCCTATGACTTTAAAGAAAATCAATATAAGAAGAGATCAGTTCATCAATATGGAAATGGAAATAAGGGGAATAAGGGAAAAGTTGATTATCCATCCTGTAGTAAATGTGGGAAGAAACACCCTGGTACTTTCTTGAAAGGAATGGGAGTCTGTTACAACTGTGGTGAAAAAGGCCACCAAGCTCATGATTGCAATGGAAAGAGAGTTGCTGTCAACGTGGAATGCTATAATTGTAAAGAGATGGGACATTATTCAAATTAATGTCCTAATCTTTAGGGGAATTTTCCTCAGAAAAGGATAAGGGATCAAGGCCAAGCTTATGCTATCACTACTACAGAGGTAGAAGCTCCGAAAGACGTGGTGGCAGGTAATTTAATGGTTTCCTCAGGTTTAGAAAATGCTTTATTTGATTCTGGATCATCGCATTGTTTCATATCTTCCCAGTTTTCTAAGAAAATTAGATATTTACAATTTGATTTAACAAAGGAGTTTTCAGTTAAAACTCCAAAGGGAAGTATCATTGCAACGAAGTTTTGTGAATCAGTCCCCATTAGAGCACATAAATGTTCTTTATCTGCTGATCTCATTGTCATACCTATTATTGAGTTTGATATAATCCTCGGTATGGATTTTATTTCATACTGATTTGAATATTTATTGTAAGAAGAAGGAGGTTATGATTTTTGATGATGATGATAAGGAACACCTTATCTTTAGAGCAGAATCGTCACCACCTAATTCTTATTTAGATCCACCCCCATTAGCTCAACTAAATTCAATTATTGGGGAGGAAGAGAATGAAATAACTGTGGGTGAGTAAAGGAATGTTCAAATAGAGTATGTACCTATTGTGAAATAATATGTAGATGTGTTTCCAGAAGATTTACCTTGACATCCTCTCGAACGAGAAGTTGAGTTTTCCATTGATTTAATTCCTAGATCAAGACCTATATCGAAGACCCCTTATAGAATGGACACCATGGAATTAGTTGAGCTAAAGAAACAACTAGAGGAATTTATTAATAAGTGATTTATTCACCCTAGTGTTTCTCCATGGGGAGCCCTTGTCCTTTTTGTTAAGAATAATGATGGATCTATGAGGTTGTGCATCGACTACAGGGAGATCAATGCTATAACAATAAAGAACAAGTATCCCCTACCTCGCATTGATGATTTATTTGACCAAATTAATGGAGCTCAATACTTTTAAAAGATTGACCTTCGATCTGGATACCATCAGTTGTGTGTGAATAAGGAAGACATTCTGAAGACAGTATTTCGAACAAGGTACGGGCATTACGAGTTTACAGTAATGCCTTTTGGATTGACTAATGCACCCTCTGTATTCATGGATCTAATGAATAGAGTTTTCAAGGAATATCTCGATGATTTTTGGTGGTATTTATTGATGATATCTTGGTATACTCCAAAAGCTATGAAGATCATGAAAATCACTTGCGCATTATCCTGAAGACTCTTATAAGACATGAATTATATGGGAAGTTTAGCAAGTGTGAATTCTGGCTTCAGGAGATTTCTTTTCTTGGCTATATTGTCTCTAAGGATGGAATTTCCATTGATCCTTCTAAGACCAAGGCAATCCAAGAATGGCCAGTACCGACGAGTATAACTGAGGTACGCAATTTTATTGGTTTGGCAGGTTATTATCGATGTTTCGTCCAGAATTTTTCCCGATTGGCTAACCCATTAACGAAGCTCACATGTAAAGGGGTTAAATTTGTCTGGACAAAAGAGTGTGAAGAGTGTTTTGAAGAAATTAAGATAATATTAGTCAATGCTCCTATATTGACTCTACCACCGGGGAATGATGGGTTTATTATTTATAGTGATGCATCAATGAAAGGACTTGGTTGTGTCCTTATGCAGAATGATAGGGTTATTGCCTATGCATCACGACAGTTAAAAATTTGTGAGCAGAACTATCCTACTCACGATCTTGAGTTAGCTGCTATAATATTTGATTTGAAGATATGGAGACATTATCTCTATGGTGAGAAATGTGAGATTTATACTGATCACAAGAGTTTGAAGTATATTTTCTCACAAAAATAACTCAACATGAGGCAAAGGAGATGGATTGAACTACTCAAGGATTATGATTGCACAATACACTACCACCTGGGGAAGGCAAATAAGGTGGAAGATTCTTTGAGTAGAAAAGATCATGGAGTTTTGAACAAGATGAGAGTTGAAAAGGATCCTATATACTTGGATCTAGTAAAGATGGATATGGGAATCACCATGGAAGGTGAAAAATCAATGCTTTTTCAAATGGTTGCCAAACCATCTTTACTAGAAATAATAAAGAGTTCTCATATTGGTTATGAAGAGTTACAAAGGAAGATTAAAGCTGTGAATGATGGGAGATTGAGTGACTTTTTTCATGAAGATGGAATTTTGAAATTTGGGAAGAGACTTTGTGTTCCCAATATACATGATCTAAAAAGGGAATTGTTGGATGATGTTCATAGTTCCAATTTCTCTATACACCTTGGGAGCACCAAAATGTATAGAGATTTGAAGGAACATTTTTGGTGGGACAACATGAAGAGGGATATTACTGATTTTGTGTCAAGATGTATGGTTTGTCAACAAGTGAAAGTTGGAAGGAAACAGCCTAGAGGAGTCATGCAACCTCTTCCCATACCTGAGTGGAAATGGCATAATATCACGATGGACTTTGTCATGGGACTACCAAAGACTCCTAGAAGGAATGATGAAATATGGGTCATTATTGATCGTCTTACCAAGACAACACATTTTATTGCTATAAGAGAAGATCTACCACTTGAACGTCTAAAAAGACTATATATTAATGAAGTTGTGAGACTTCATGGAGTACCCCTATCGATTGTTTCGGATCGTGATCCCCATTTTACTTCAAGATTCTGGAAAATTCTTCAGAAGGCCTTGGATACTGAACTTCGTTTGAGCACTGCCTAACACCCTCAAATAGATGGACAATCAGAATGAACTATTCAAACCTTAGAAGACATGTTGAGATCTTGCTCACTTGACTTTTAGGGTATGTGGGATCAATATTTGCCTATGGTAGAATTTTCCTATAACAATAGCTTCCATTCAAGTATTTGGATGGCACCATATGAGGCATTATACGGAAAGAGATGTCACACACCAACCTGTTGGGATGACGTTGGTGAAAGAAAACTTGTAGGCCCAGAATTGGTGGAGGAAATGATGGAAATGGTAAAGGCAATCCAAAACCACATCAAAGCAGCTCAAAGTAGGCAGAAGAGCTATGCCGATAACCGAAGGAAGGATTTGGAATTTAAGGTAGGAGATCATGTTTTCTTGAAGGTATATCCATGGAAGGGAGTTATACGTTTCGGTAAGAAAGGTAAATTGAGTCCCAGGTACATCGGGCCTTTCGAAATTCTAGAATGAATTGGGGCTGTAGCATACTGTTTGGCAATGCCACCAAATCTCTCAAAAGTTCACGATGTGTTCCACGTATCACTGATGAGAAAATACATGCCTGACCCAATGCACGTACTCACTTACAAGGAATTAGAAATGGAACCTGATTTATCTTATTGCGAAGAGCCCATCAGGATTCTTGATACGAGAGAACAAGTGCTGAGAAACTGGACGACTCATCTGGTAAAAGTTCTATGGAGGAACCATAAGATGGAAGAGGCAACATGGGAACCCGAGGAACTTAGGATGAAGAACCACCCGAGTCTTTTTATACAGTAATTTTCTAGAAATTTTGGGGACGAAATTATTTGAAGGAGGGGAGAATGTAACACCCCAAGCTTCCACGGTACGCTTCTCTTTGAATAATACAATAGCGTGTGTTGTACGCAACTTCGAGTTCTAACACACACCACAACCAATCAAACTAGCCGTTATGAATAGTAATAATCACTTTTTGAAATTTTATAAATTTTATCTTTCAAAATGGACTTCATATTTGGATTCGGAATATCGAAATTAGCCTATGGTGAATTTTTGATATTTTTCTGAAAACTTTCAATTTTTGATGAATAGTGAAAAAACACTGAGTTATAGTTTAAAAAAGAATTTTTATTTAAACAATTATTTATTTTATTTAAATTTAATTAATGTAAAAATATATACATAATACCTATATAAGTTCAATGTAATTCATTGAAGTTAGTTTAGAATAATTTTATATATATAAAAATTTTATTGAACTTTTCACCGTCTTTTGCCCACCTCCTAGGAGAATTTGGAAATTCACATAAAACCTAATTTTACCGCTTCTGTGAGTGGAATTTTGAAAATTCGAGAGACATGGTTAATATAAAGGAGTAAAATGTGGTTCAATAAGATAAAAATAATTTTTGGTGAATAGTAACTTTTTACTATTATTTACCACGGTAAAAAGTAAATAGGGTAATTGAGGGTAAAAATGAAATTATTATTACCCTAAAACATGTCCTAATTCTATTGGACAAGTGTATCTCGACATAAAACAACTTTAGGAATAAAATATTATCATTTAGGTCCACTTAGATTAGATTAGGACATTTATTATTATTTAATTCAAAGAAGAGTTAAAAGAGTTAAAATCAATGTTTAATTACTAAAACATTTTTAATATAGGGTTATACATAATATAAATTAGATTGTAAATATTAATTATAAAGATAAAAATATTTGATACATAATGGTATTTTATTTATAATTTTTAGACATTAAATAATTAATATTATTTATGACACAATGGGGATGCAGTAATTACCAAATTAATGAAATATTAAAATAATTGATATTATAAATATCCCAATAAATGTAATTTGAGACTTTTTATGAATTAAAATAATTTTATAGGATAATATGACATGTTAGTATTGATTTAATTAATTTTTTTTGAAGTAATCATGCTGTTATAATTTTCACAAAAATCAAATTCCAAATAGTGTCAAAATTGACATAAAAGAGTTTTTAAAACAAATATTATGTTATTAATTCATATTCTATTCCTAAAAATATAAGGTTCGGCCAAATGACTTGTATCATGATAGGTGTATCATTAATGGACCACTTGGGGGTCTCTTGGAGGTATATAGTAAGTTTATTAATTATATAATATAAAAATACAAAGAGACATGGTAAATGTAAAACTAATTAACTAAAAGTTAAAACTAAAATATGAGGTTAATAATGTGACCCAAACCTGTATAAAACCTATTGGTTGAGTTGTTTTATACCTATCCCCACCTTATCCTTTAAATAATACACTTTGGATCCATTATAAACCGAATATGAATTTATTATAAAATAATATTTCTAGCTTTTCCAAAGGAGCCCCTCACCCCTTTTATAAAAGGGAACTCCCCCTTCTCACTAATTCACACCTTAAAAGCCATTTGGATCAGCCAAAACATACCCAAATATTCTCTCAAATTCCCTCACTTAAACCTAGAGGCCTTATTTTGATCATAAAGCCAACCTAAGTAGACCTTTTGATCAAATCAAAAGGAAGAACCCGAAGAAGAGGTAATGTTTTCCCCACTATCTTTCAAGTTCCTTTCTTCTTAAAATTAATCTTTCTTTATTATTTCCATTCTAAAATAATAACTCCAGTATATCCTATATAATATGATGTTATTATAAATATTGTACAACCATATTCAGTATTCTATCCATCCCTTGAATGATATGTCACCATACGTGTGTACGTACGACTTACCGTCTCCAGGTCATGGTGTAATTGTTATTCAATACATTATTATTTGGATGGGTATAATAATGATAATTAATTAATGTAAATAATAAATATAACATGATAATTATTCTTTATATATGATATACTACCCAATTATATATTATTTTAATATCAAAATAATGATATTGTCGCTCGTGCGTACGTACGGACTACCGTCTCCACGAACGCGATGAGATTCATTCCCCATCGTATCCATTCAAGAATAATTTTTATTTGATGGTTAAAAATAATTTTTAAAGAATTAATATCATTATAGATATGAATATGATACAACCTATCCATAACAAACATGGCTTATGTAACAAAACATACAAAAGAAAACGAGTAAGTTAACACCCAAAACGACGTTAATACCAAGATTTTATTAACAAAGCAATGTTAAAAGATCATATATGATATCATATTAATATATATGATTATTTTATAATTTAATAACAATTATTTCACCATTATACAGGAGGTTAACCTACCATCAACCAAGGAAAAGTACAAGGTAAGGGTTTATTTCACAATCTCTTAATTATCCGAGGTTGTTTATACGTAATTATCTACTGGGACCTCTTTATCATCCACATCCATGTTTCTTAAAAATGTATTTCAAAACATTCTTACTATTTTACAGAATATGGGTTAAAGTCATTTTTCCCCTTTTTGACTTTTTATAAGAAGTTTATAAAGGAATCTTTCTGTCTTTTTCCAAACAAGGTCCTTTTTAACCTTTTCGAAAGAATTAAGGTAGGAATGTCTTTTTTAAATTATACGGTGGATGCGGCTATTTTCTGCCATTATAAAATCTTCAAAGCTTCCCTTACAAGCTTATAAGAATATTTTCAAAGTAAATGTTTTATTTTATAATTATGTGACTTTTAAATGATTTCAAAAAAGAGATATTTCTCTCAAATAGTTTTGATTTCATCTATGTCAACATCCTTTGATGGATTTTAAGCTTATTTGAAGTTGATTTATTATGATACAAAACTTCCATATTGTATTGAAGTTTTTTGTGATATGTTTGACTGTGGATGTGTTATTTTTATACCATTCATGGTTTATAGAGAAAGTATTGATATTTTGTATGCTAGTTTTAATATGAATGTTTATGTTATGTTTAAACCTGTTCATATGAGGAATGCATTGGACTTAATAAGTGACGGGTGGAGCCTACTATAGATCCTCGATGCATCGGTAGGTCTCATGAGACAAACTAGTGTCTTGGCACGAGGCCTTGACAAAATCTTATTTTTAGTCTTAGCACGAGGCCTTGGCTACGTGGTTATGATAGTATGGCATTATGCATTCTATCATTATGAAAGTGGTTATTGATATTACATGTGATTATTAGATTAGTAGAATATCCATGTGAATAAGTAAATGGAATTATTTCATTTTATCTTTTCCATATTATTTTTAAGTTCAAGTTTAAAAGGCTTTTGTTTTAGTTATACACTACCTTAAATGTTTATGCTTATTTATGAAATTTTCCGCTATATTGTTATCCTTACTGGGCATCTGAGCTCACCCATTTCTTTGTTTTATTTTCCTAGGATGTGAAGAAGTAATTTATGAATGACCTGCAGGGATAGTATGTGGAGATATGAGTGTGGACTATGGAGACTATGTTGTTGTAGTTTTCATTTTTATGATGTAATGTAAGACTTATGAAAATATCTAGTGTTTCCAAGGATACTAAACCAATTGGTCTTTCGAGATTTGATCTTTCTTGTGATCATGCCAATGTTATGTAATAATGCACCGAATCTGGGTAACTGGGGTCGGGGCGTTACAATTCTTCAATATCATCAATATTCTTATCACCCAAATGAATTTTTACCTATTAAAATAATGGACCACTAATTATTTGATGGTTCAAAAACATAAAATATTTATTTTTCATGAATCACCATGATAAATGATTTCTCCTTGCAACTAAATTTTCTCAAATCAAAAAGTGTAAATCTATACTAATTATTTTTAACACCACTATTACTGTCAACCAAGTTACACTTAAATACCAGTACCCAAAATTAATTATAATCAATATCCCATATATCCTCAACTACTCCAAAATATAATGTTGATTTATAAATTGAGTTTTTATCTTTGGAACTTGAATAATGTAGTTCTTTAGTGACAACCATTACTCCACTATTTTGAACAGTACTCTTGTCATCTTGGGTTTTTATGTAAAATGTGAAACCATTAATATCAAAACTAGACCACATAATCACATTATCACTTTCCCTCCTATTAAACATTTCAATGTTTCTGGTGCAGATGAATCAATGTTGATTTTCTCCTTAAACTATGAAACAAATGTGTTTTTATGTTCATTCATCAACCTCTTTTAATTTCTTCTCAGATATATTACCTTCAATCCAAAAATATGTGATGATATATATGGTTTAACATAAAAAATATTATTCAAAATATATAAATGTACAAGAATCACTTCATCATATGGGATTAAATTTACCTTTCGGCCACAAATCCCTTTAACCACAATATCAACTGTCAAATATTGAGATATAAGGAAACTGATGCACTTAATATTAGGAAAATAATCAATACAAAACTCAATTAACTCTTCTAATGTATATTTTTGAACAATAGAGGCCACCATTTGATGCATATTCTTAACATATCCATTTTAATTTTTTTATATATATTCCAAAAAGGATATATATAACATAAATAAACAGGTCCACATATTCTTATCTCTTGCACCAAATGAATCAATAGATGAAATATTATATCAAAAAATGATGGTGGAAAATACATTTATAGTTGAAAAATTATGAGAAAAAATTCATTATCTAACACATCTAAAAAATTTGGATATATGAATTTTCTAGAAATTGAATCGAAAAAGTAACACAACATGATTATAGAATTTATGAAAAGTATTAGAAATATTCCACACAATGAAACTGAGATAAACTAATTTATCGATATATGATAGTCATGATATTTAATACCTATTAACTTTAAATACTTTAATGGTATAAATTTTTTCACATTTTAAGAAAATCCACTAGGTACTTTAATATCACGCAAGAATTGACATAAATTTATCTTCTCAATCTTTTTTAATGTGTGACAAATCAAAGGCAAATATATTCTGTTTCCTTTCATTTTGGGAGCTAACTCTAAACACATTCCCTTGGTTATTAAGTCTAGTATTTCTTTCAATATTTCTTTTTTTATTTTATTTTATGTCTAACAATGTTCCAATTAGAATGTCAAATTTTTTTTTCTCGACATTAATAAAGTTGATTTTATATTTTAACTCTAAAAATTTCTTATAAGGTAACTCAAATAAAATGGTTAAATTCTTACATGTATTTGGTTAGTGAAAAAACACCCTTTATTTCCAAATATCACATTGAAGTTTTTCACCTTGTTGAAATATTCTTCAGCTGACAATGGTTTTGGAGAATAATCATACTCTTCTAAACCATTAAATTCCTTTTTTAATATTTTATAAGGATTATCTATTTAAAAAAATATATGATGTCCCATATACACTATTTTCCTTCCATTATACAATTGATGATATGAATTCCCCTCTTCATAAATTAGATAATCTCTATATACTTTAACACTATATCCAGATAAGTTTCCATATGAAGGAAAGTCATTTATAGTGAAAATTATCATAGACTGTAACATCTCCAACCTAGGTTCAACTAAATCAATGCCCTGATCCAGGTTGTCACATGAACTCAAGTGTGCCTCCCCATATGCCAGAGGTTGCTGACTAGCAGCGAGGGTCTAATAGGTCATGTGGGGAGACTATACCCACTCTACCAGAGTAAGCCACAACAAAACAAAATATAAATAGTAGAAAAAATATAAAACAACCAATAAAATGCATATTCAAACATTTTTCGAATGGGATACAAACCACAAGAAATAGTAAATATGTCATTCCATGCTGTAATTCCAAGTGAACAAAACCCAAAAATAAAGACAAATAGCAGAATCCCCTAAATGGTCTTAGATTGAAGTCCCTAACCTCAAACATTCACATACCGAACCCAACTCACTTCTCAAGAATAATGCCCTTTACTCTTTCCTAACCTACAACCATAAAATCTACTCGAGTATCCAACAGTGGCCTGAGTAGGGTGTAAGTAAAACTCAGTAGGTCACCACCAATGGTATCTATAAAATATCTAGTCAAAGTAGATAGTGCATTCAAGTGATAAATAATGACAGGTAAAGGAAAATAATTCAATAATCCCTTCTAGATTATGTTACTTTAAGTTATGATACCCTTAAATCCAGGTTCACTACCTAAGAAAATCATGGTTTAGTTCACCCTTTCTCACATGTTCAATGGATTAGGCATGATCAATGTTCTTAAGGAATATGGGAATAAATCTAGTCCTATCTCACTAGGCATCACATCACAATAACCACATTATCCTCACCTCGAAGCCTCAGTCTGGGTGGAATGCGACTGTTAGGGAAATAAAACTTCTTCCCCTTCTCTAACCCATGAATTTAGAGGGTGAAGCTAGAACCTCAGTCAAACTCAACCTATGGGCGTAGAACCTAATTTCTATACCCAACTCTACCAATCTATATGCACATGATTATTTATCCATTTCCACACAACCACATTACAACCAAGTATATCCAATATTATTGACAACATCACAAAAAATATCAAATAAATAGAAAAAATTAACATTATGCCACAATCCATTAACACATTAATCATTTATAACCCATGAAAATTTATCCCCATTTCTAATTTCCCATGCCCATCTCACTAAGCATATTCAAGCACAAACATAGTATCATAACATATTTTCATTAATCCCATTAATCCCATTTACATTCCAACCAAAAAATCCCTTAGCTTTTAAACACATTAGAAACAACTATCCATAAACCTTCTAACTCATCATATAATACAATTAACACATTCAATAAGTATTTACAACATCATTAATTTAATTCATACCTTACATTTCTGTTAGCCCATTTAGAAGGGTCGGTGCACCCCATGGGTGGCCTTAAAATAAGTCACGACATACTCCATGCTTCCCACAAAGATCATGAGGAATTAATTTGTGTATTTAGACACTTAATACATCACATTCTTCCAATAACACCAAGAACACACAAAAAGGAGAGAAAGGATAAAAACCTACATGCACAAATCTAAATACAAACTATGGGATATAACTTATAGACCACCTACCTCAAATTAGTTGGAAAACACATCTTTAATAGAGGCCTTATATCCGGATCTAAAACCCCTTCAAGGCTTCACCCTAAATATCACTGAAAAAGAAGGGTTTTAGAGATTCAGAAAAAGATGAGAGAAGGATACAAACCATAATCAAAAAGAGGAATCAAGGAGGATATTAGACTTACTTGGATCTTCAATCCACAACTAACAGCACTCCAAATGACCTAATATTAAAGGAGAATCACCTCTTGGAATATCTCGGATGATTGGATCATCACTAGGGTTCAAAGGAGTAAGGAGAAAAATATCGAGTGAAACATAAAAATCCTATAATGGAATTTTTGTAAATTTCTCAAAGTTACTAGGCTGCACGGTTTACCCACACGGTTTTCCAAACCGCACGCAAACCGTGTGGATGATACTTTTTGAAAAAAAAACCCTTTTCATGATTACCTAGACTAATCTGCATGGTTAGCACTAACCATGCGCAAACCTTGCAACAACACATAAACTCCCTTTTCTTCTCTTTTTCATGTCCTGAACCCTTGGAACACCCCCTAATATTTGTTGGATTTGGTGTCCTAGAACCAACAACTTTTTACTTTATTCATTAATAAATACCTTATCACATATTGATTCCTCTTCTTCATGACAATTCATGTGATAATGTTCTAAGGATAGCTGTTGCATTAAAGGGTCATAGCAGATCCCTACTATGATGAGAACTCGGAAGTTCTATAACACTGTTCTTGAATATATGTTCTATGTCCAGATGATGTTATTTGAGAGACAAAAATAATACATGCCATTAGGGGTTAGAACTTATAAAACTTTGAGGCACCTTCTCATGGTGTGCTCCCTTGGTAATATCCAGGAGGATATTATGAGAACGAGACCCGCCAGTAGGAAATCCACATTTCATAGTGTCATTGGATGTTCCTATATGCGGATGTGTGTATTGGTCCTTAGACTTTAATATTATTATTAATGGGTATTACAACTCACACACTTAGATGTATTGATGAAAACTGTGATGACACACTATTCGTAGTGTGGTAGGATATGTTGGGTGCGTCACAAGTAATACTGCATTAATAGATAATGCGAGAAAGGATTTGTCCCTTCTGTTCCATAGCGAAAGTAGATATCTCAGGCCTTTGATGGAATTGATATAGCATAAATAAATCCATGACCATAGTGAGGAATGGGAAAGTTCAATTTCAAGAAGTCAAAAAAAAGAATAATTGAGCACATGAGTTGATGGCACCAGCATGCAACCCGCTTGATTCGAGATATCGAGACAAATGGATTACATTACATGGTAAGCATTCGTAGGAGGTGACATGTAATTGTGGCATTAAATTCTTTCTCTATAGGTGCCTTGGCATGTTTCTAGAAACTAAACTTGGAATTTAGGCAGGATATGCCTAATTCCATTGATAAAGAGGCCTAAAGGGTCACACACTAAGTGTGTCTAAGTATCTCAGTTAAATATTAATTTAACAAGTTGAATAAATATTATTCCCGATTGTGGTTTAATAATTATTCAAGGATTTCTGATCACATTTATTTAGACACTAGTTATTCGAGATAATATATTGTGTGTTAAATAATATATTTATTAGCGAGTAATACAATGATATTTATTTAAAATATAAATATCCATTATTCAAGTTCTAATAAATGTGGTGGAGAAAATAAAGAGAATGGAAAAACAAAAGTACACGCCGTGTATATTAATATACACACCATTTTTTTGGGAATATGTGATAAATAATAATATTTAATTAATTAAATAATATTAGGTGTAATATGCTGGGAACATTTCAAGTAATAATAATTACCAACTGTTATTATTAGACATGGGGTCTTACTAGGAATTAAATAAAATGTATAAATGCTTTCGGGTAATTAATTCATTTTATTATTCTAAGTAATTAAAATCCCTATTATATATAATTCTCATTATCCTAGCCATTTTGGGGGTTGTGCACAATGGATCTAGAGAAATCTCTCAATCCAAGAGAGAATTATTTTCTTCCATGAACGCTCTCAAGCCACGAGAGAGATATCCTTCTCCACCGGATCAAGGCGATCAAAGGCTGACATCGCAAGCGAAGGATCTTCTACGATAGCACTCAGAGATCCCTTCAGCAACATCCAGAGATATGTGGAGCACATGTAGATCATTGATAGAGGAATCCTACACTTGGATTCTATGACACAATGACGGATCACATCATATCATGACTAGAAACATCAACAGAGAGAGAATTCCATCAAGGTAATTCTTGTCTTTTAATTAAATTAATTATAAACAATATATGATGATCCTCTCTATGGTTCTAGGAATCCCTTGTTTTCTTTTGTTCTTTGTTCTATTCTGAAGATCCAACATTTTATTATCATGAAGGATCTTGGATTAAATGTCATTAACGGAAAAAATTAAAGTTGGGTACACCCACCAACGCGCTTCCGCTGTGCCTGGAACCTACAAGTGGTATCAGAGAGGTCATATTGCTGATTATGATTATTTAGTTTTTTGTTGGTGATTTACACATTTAATAATTTAGTTTTTTTAATTCAAGTTAATCGTTATTTAAATATGAATCTTGAGATCTATTTGTTATATTTCGTTTCTCATTCACCTTACAAAAACAATTTTTTTCTTTTAATTTTGATCAAAATAAAACAGAGGATCTCATCTGGAGGTGCCAAATATTTCTGGACATACAACACCAGAATACACGACATGTATTCGGCAGTACACACCATTTAGTATAGGTTACATGTATCAAGACAGTCCGTCGAACCAGGATGTGTCATTGGATCCTATATAAGTCTTTAAGACTCCGTGTGTTTACTAGGAACAGGCGACACACAGTTTCCGGATTACACGCTGTGTGGTCCAATGAACACGATGTGTAGTACCTCTGGGTTTGGGTAGGACTGTGTACCCCATATATAGCTTTCCCAGCTAGAAACCATGTAATGCAGATACTACATGGTGTGTGTCCCACTGAACATGCTGTGTACTCCGAAGATTTATGAAGTACATCTACACGCCATATCCCCGGGCGTGCACTTCGGATGGACAGTAAACAAAAGTACACACCGTGTAGTCGGAAATACATGCCATGTACTCATCCAAATTACAAAGATTTATTAAAATTTATTATTATATTATACAAACCCTTGAGATGTGTACGATAGTGTAGGCATAAAGCTAAGGCACAACATGTTATATATATTTGTTTAATTTAACATCTGCGAAATGTTCATTTCTACTCTTTGGGTAGTTATGACCGAGAATTCATTCGGTTGCCTCTAAGGAACAAGTTACGTAAAAAGATAATTTTAAATTAATTTATTTGTTTAAAATTATGATGGATGAGAATCTCAAGGAAATTCAAAAAAGGGTTTAAGATAAAAGGATTCATTAATTAAAGATAATTAATTGATTCAAGCGTGATTTATCTTAAACAAGAATGATTAAAGAATTTAATGCTAGTTTTATTTATGAAAAAAATATCTTTGCATGTATGGATGATCATGAGACAGACCAAGAACTTTGTATGTGAATGGTTTCTTTTAATTAATTTATTTAAATTAAATTTGTTTCCTATAATCCTTCTCCTCATTAATATGTAGGGCCTGCATGCCCAAGGTTTCTTTTATGTAAAACCTCGTTTTACCCCTCACTTGCGAGTGAGATAAAAGCATATTTAATGGATGGAGCTCCCAAGATAGTGGAGGTGGCTCAAGGTATAATCCAAGTTGAAACCAATCCAAGTAGATACAAAGGTGGACAGGTGGAAAGCTATAAACACTAACACAAAAGGTTCAAGGTGTTTCTCCCCTAGGTCTTGGGTTAGTTTATCAACTTCTAGATAAACTAACCAATAGATCAAACACATGATCATACCATTTATTTTATTTATGTCAGTTGCATGGTTTATTTATTGTGGGTGTGTTGTCACAATCACACAATTAATGAATTAAACTAGCATGCAAGATGGAACTAAAATAAAACCGGCTTATGTATAAATATTATCTTAGACATGGTTAATCACTTAAGTATATCCCAATTAATATTAACAAGAATGTAATCAAAGATAATAAAATGGAAATTTACTTATAAAGATAAAATACCTCAAAGAAAATATTA
The DNA here is from genome assembly GCA_963277665.1 of Viscum album. Lineage (NCBI taxonomy): Eukaryota > Viridiplantae > Streptophyta > Magnoliopsida > Santalales > Viscaceae > Viscum > Viscum album. Next base: position 889,346,449 of record OY728131.1, on the reverse strand, counting down.
AGTCAGTATAGCCTTCCATAATCTTGGTTTGAATCGAACCATAGTTCAGAGTGCTTGACCAACCCTAGTTGGGGTGATTTCAATTATCGAGGAATTATAATTCAAGGTTTTGGGTTGAATTGACTTGGTTTTCATCAAGGGTTGACTTCCACATCAGGACTTGGTGTGGAAAAGAGGAAAAGGTTGAGGAAATCCAAAATAAAAGAATTTCATGATTGGTGAGTCCACTCAGTAGATCAAGGAGCTAAGATTTAATGTATTTGGCATTTGGAATGCCTACCTAAAACCCTTCAAGTTGCTTGAACAAACCTAATTGTGGTAATGCGAAGGGAAATATGGATCTATTCCACTAGAAAATTCATGTAATAGAATATTCTGAAGTCAATGGTGAGGGCTATTGGATTTCGATAAAATAGTGGGAGTCTAATAAGTGTTAATTTATTTATTTTTCTCAGTTTTATCATGATAATGTACTAAACCTTTGATCATATTAATTTATAGAAATATAAATAAAAATGACTTCAAACATATCATTGCGAACCATACTCGAGAAGGAAAACCTTCTCACTGGAACCAATTTTCAGGAATGGAAAAGGTGTTTACGAGTTATCCTTCACCATGAGAGAAAATTGTATGTGTGGGAAGAGCCTATTCCAACTATGCCTAGAAAAGAGGATAGTGATGAGGAACTATCTCTCTATATGAAACATATGGATGATTCCACAGATGTCCAATTTTTTATGCTATCGGCCATGTCTAATGAGCTCTTTAAGCAACATGAAAACATGGATGTGTATAACACGATGTCTCACCTTAAGGATCTCTATCAAGAGAACGTGAGACATGAGAGATATGAGATCTACAATGCTTTGTTTACAACTAATCTTGGAGATTCTGCACCAGCTGGGCCTCATGTAGTCAAGCTTATTGGATATATTGAACTCTTGAACATCTTAGGGATTAAGTTATCAGATGAGTTGCGTATAGATATCATCATATCATCACTTCCCAAGACCTTATCTAGCTTTATTGTCAATTATAACATGAGAAATGATGAGAATAGTATATCAGAACTTCTGACCTTAATTTTTCAGGTAGATAAGGACATGGGACGGGAAAAACCCACATCCCTTATGGTGAATAAGAAAATGAAGGATATGGAAAAGGGGTTAAGGACTTATAAACGGTCTGAAGCCCCCAAGAACCATCCCTTTAAGAAGGAGAAGATCTAAAGGTAGGGCAAAGGATTTGAGGCGGTATGTTTTTCATGTGGAAAGCAAGGCCACTGGAAGAGGAACTGTACCCAGAAGCATGTGGATGCTAATGGTGCGTTCGTTATCAAGTGTAATCTTTCCATTTCTACACATTGGGTATTAGATATAGATTATGGGGCTCACATATGTATTCAAATGCAGGAACCAAGTAGATTTAGAAATATTGCCATAGGAGAGGTGGATCTTTGAGCTGGTAATAGCACAAGGCTGGTTGTGTTGGCCATTGGCAATTACCATCTCTCATTGCCAACCGAGATTATTTTGGTTTGACATAACATTTATTATGTTCCTAGCGTTACCAAAAAACATAATTTATGTATCATGTTTGGATATGGATGTATTTATTTTCAAGTTTGGAAATAAGGGTTGTATCTTTTATAAGAACAACATATGTTATGGTACGGCGCATTTAAATAATGGTTTGTATGTATTAAATTATGAAAAACAAGTGTTGGAAATCCATAAAGAAACAAACTCACATGAATCATACATCACCCAGTTGTGTAATCACCATATCAGTCATATAAATGAGAAGCACTTGATAAAGCTCTGCCAAGATAGTTATTTATAATCTACTAATCTAAAACCACTTGATAGATGTCTTACTCGTTTACAAAGTAAAATGACCGAGACTCCTTTCAGTGGATAGGGTGAAAGGTCCACAAAGCTTCTAGGATTAGTGCACAAAGATGTGTGTGGACCATTTCCTGTAGAAGATAAAGGTGGATATTCTTACTTCATTACTTTTACTGATGATTTTAGTAGATATGGATATGTCTAATTAATGAGGTATAAGTCATATTCCTTAGAGAAATTTAAGGAATTCAAAAATGAAGTAGAGAATCATCTTAGTAAGAAGATAAAAAAACTTCTATTGGATTGAGGTGGAGAATATATGAACCAAGAGTTCATCGATTTTATACAGGAGTCTGGGATTCTATCTTAGCTCACTCCTCCTTATACACCACGGTGTAATGGTGTTAGTAAAATGAGGAACCACACCTTGTTGGACTTGGTGAGTTCAATGATGAGTCATGCAGATCTTCCATTATCTTTTTGGGGATATTCATTACAAACTACAACATACACATTAAACCGAGTACCAACTAAGGTGGTAAATGGAATTCCCTCTGAGTTATGGAATGGAAAGAAACCCATTTTTTTACACACACGTGTATGGGGATGCAAGAAATTTGTTAAGGCCTTCTCAGGAAAAAAACTAGCACCCCAGGGTATGAGGTGTATCTTTATAGGATATCCCAAGGAAATGAAAGGATATTACCTATATAACCCTTCAGACAATAAAGTTTCTGTCACCAGAAAAGAAGTATTTCTTGAGAGGGATCACATCCTCAAAAAGGATAGTGGGAGCAATACTGACTTTGATGAAGTTGATGTTCAAGATATACAAGAGTTGGTATAGGAACAAGTTCCACAGGTCCCCATGGAAGAGGTTCCAAAAACACAAGTACTGCGTAGGAGATCAAGAGAGGCAAGGAAACTAGAGAGATTTGGTTTCCTAGTCACCGAGGATGGTGAATAACTATTGTTGGAAAATGATGAAACCCTCTCCTATAAGGAAGCAGTAGGAAGCTTAGAAGCTGCAAGATGGCTAGAAGCTAAATTTTTTGAGATGGATTCCATGTATCAAAACCAAGTCTGGGTTCTGTCGATGATCCAGTTGATGTAAATCCTATTGGATACAAATGGGTATTCAAGAGAAAACTATACATGGAAGGTCAAGTTAGAACCTATAATACAAGGCAAGTGGTTAAATGATTCAAACAACATCAAGTAATTTACTATGATGAAACCTTCTTACTAGTTTCCATGTTTAAATCCATAAGAACCATACTTGCCATAGCAGCTTACCATGACTACGAGATTTAGAAAATGGATGTCAAAACAACATTCCTTAATGGGAACCTTCAGGAAGATGTCTATATGACACAACCGGAAGGGTTTGTGACACCAGGTAAAGCCAAACGAGTTTGAAAGTTATAGAAATCCATTTATGTATTAAAGAAAGCATCCAGGTCATGGAACATTAGATTTGATGAATCCATATAGGAATTTGGTTTCATTAAGAACGAATGTGAGCCATGTGTTTATAGGTGGTTTAATGGGAATGCAGTCACTATCCTAGTAGTATATGTTGACGACATATTGATTATTGGAAATGATGTACCAATCTTACAGTTAGTTAAGGACTGGTTGAACAAGTGTTTCTCCATAAAGGACTTGGGTGAAGCAACCTAAATTCTAGGGATCAATATCATTCATGATAGATCTAAGAGGATACTTGGACTAAGTCAGGGTATATACATTGACCAAATACTAAAGATATTTAGTAAGAAACAATCCAAGATGGGATTAGTTCCAGTGTCACATGGCCTAAATATTTCTAAGAAAATGTGTCCTCAGACACAATAGGAGAAATATAGCACAAGTAAGACCCCATACACTTCGTCTATAGGATTTATCATGTATGCCTTGTTATGTACCAGGATTGATGTTGCCTATGCACTGAGCATGGTAAGAAGATATCATGAAGATCCAGGAGAACAATATTGGACTGCTGTTAAGACTATCCTTAAGTATCTAATAAGAATTAAGGATATGTTCCTGGTGTATGTAGAAGACAAGGAGCTTGTCATCAAAGGGTATGATGATGCTGGTTTTTAGATAGATCAAAATGATTTGAAGTCGCAATCTAGATATGGTTTCTGTCTCAATGGAGTAGCTGTGAGTTGGAAGAGTTCAAAGAAACAAGTTGTCACTGATTCTACAATGGATTCTGAATATATAGTGGCTTCTAATGCAGCCAAGAAATCCATATGGATTCAGAACTTTGTCCAGGGGCTTGATGTGGTTCCTAGTAGTAAAGATTCTATCACATTTTATTGTGATAATTATGAAACGGTGGATCTTGAAAAAGAACCAAGGTCACATCAATGGACAAAGAACATACTCCGAAAGTATCACCTCTTGAGGGATTTCTATAAAAGGGGTGAAGTTTCAGTGAGAAAAGTGTCCATGAAAGAAAACGTGGAAAACCCTATGACTAAAGGACTATCTCAGTAGAAGCATCAATATCATGTGAGAGCTAGCGGGTTAAAGGTTTTTAGCATTTGGATCTAGTTCAAGTGGGAATCTATTGGAGTTGGTGGCCTAGAAAAAACTAATTTATACTTTATTCATTAATAAATACCTTATCATATCTTGATTTCTATTCTTCATGATAATGCATGTGATAATTTCCTAAGGATAACTGTTGCATTAAAGGTTCATAGCGTATCCCTATTATGATGAGAACCTAAAAGTGACATAACATTATTCTTGAATATATGTTCTATGGTCGGATGATGTTATTTGAGGGACACAAATAATACAGGCCATTAGGGGTGATGACTCATAAAACTTTGAGGCACCTTCTCATGGTGTGCTCCCTTAGTAATATCTAGGAGGATATTTTTAGAATGAGACCCGCTAGTTAGAAATCCACATTTCATAGTGTTATTGGATGTTCCTATATGTGAGTGTGTTTATTGGTCCTTAGACTTTAAGATTATTATTAATGGGCATTACAACTCATACACTTAGATGTATTGATGAAAACTATGATGACACATTGTTCACAGTGAGGTAGGATATGTTGGGTGCATCACAAGTAATACTGTATTAATAGATAATGTGAGAAAGGATTTGTCCCTTCTGTTCCATAGAGGAAGTAGATATCTCAGGCCCTTTTATGGAATTGATATAGCTTAAATAAATCCATGGCCATGGTGAGGAATGGGAAAGTTCAATTTTTGGAAGTCAAAGAAATAATAATCGAGAACATGGGTTGATGGCACTAGTATGCAACCCGCTTTATTCGAGATATCAAGACAAAGGGATTACATTACATGGTAAGCGTTCGTAGGAGGTGAAACGTCATTACAACGTTAAATTATTTCTCTATGGGTGCCTTGAAATGTTTCTATATGCTAACCTTTTACTTTAGGCAGGCTCCGCCTAATGCCAATGAGAAAGAGGCATAAAGGGCCACACACTAAGTGTGTCTAAGTATCTCAGTTAAATATTAATTTAACAAGTTGAATAAAGTTTATTCCCGATTGTGCTTTAATAATTATTCAAGGATGCCTGATTGCATTTATTTTGAAACTAGTTATTTGAGAGAATATATTGTGGACAAAATAATATATTTATTAGTGAGTAATGCGGTGATATTTATTTGAGAAATAAATATCCATTATTCAAGGTCTAATAAATGAAGTAGATGAAATAAAGAGAATGGAAAAACAAAAGTACACGCTGTGTATATTAATATACATGCTGTGTATTTTTTCTGGGAATATGTGAGAAATAATAATATTTATTTAATTAAATAATATTATGTGTAATACATTGGACGCATGTCAAGTAATAATAATAGTCAACTGTTATTATTAGACATGGGGTGTTACTAAAAATTAATTGAAATGAATAAATGATTTTAGGTAATTAATTCATTTTATTATTATAAGTAATTAAAATCTCTATTATATATAATTCTCATTAGAATATCCATTTTGGGGGTTGTACAAAATGGATCTAGAGAAAGATATCAAGCTAAGAGAGAATTATTTTCTTCCAAGAATTCTCACAAGCCATGAGAGAGAGATCCTTCTCCACCAGATCAAGGCGATCGAAGGCGGACATCACAAGTGAGGGCTCTTCCATGCTAGCACCCATAGATCGCTTCAGCGACATCTGGAGATATATGGAGCATGTGTAGATCACCGATAGAGGAATCCTACACTTGGATTCTATGATGAAATAACAGATCACATCAGATCATGACTGGAAACATCAACAGAGAGAGAATTTCATCAAGTCAATTCTTGTATTTTAATTAAATTAATTATAACCTACATATTATGATCTTCTCTATGGTTATGGGACTCCCTTATTTTCTTTCATTCTTCATTCTATTCCAAAGTTAATTCATTTTATTATCAAGATAGATCTTATATTAAACATTATTAATGACAAAAATTAAAGTTGGGTACACCCACCAATGCACTTCCACTGTGCACAGAACCTACAATCTTCACATGAACTTGGGAAAACAATGATTTAATCAAAATAAGGGAATTAAACTAAAATATAAACAAAAAATACCTTATAGAGAAATCCTGTATCCTTCAACCTAGCCACTTTATAATGGCTCATCCTCGATTTGCTACTTCCGAGCATCATTAAGTTCCCAAGGAAAAGAGATCGGGACACTGGGCCTGCATATTTGATTCTCACTCCCAAGTTTCTTCCTGATCATTTCCCTACTTCCATAGAACACGAACCAAAGGAAAAAACTTTCCCCACATGTAATTTTCATTACGATCCATAATACAAATCAGATGATCCTTAAAGTATGCATCAACTTACAGCTCAACATCATCAGTGTTTATCACCTGAGATGGATCAGAGTGATACTGTCAGAGCTATGAAACATGGAAAACATCATGCATCCCATTATACCATTGTGGAAGAGATAATCGGAAAGACACTAGTATGATCCTCTCCATAATCCTAAATGGACCCATATACCTAGGTGTCAACTTTCACTGCTACTGAATTTTATGGTTGCTCAACCTTGGAAACACCCAAAGAAACACACCATCACTCACCCTAAACTTGATAGGTCCACGGCGCCGATCTGTATATGAATTCTTCCTAATCTAGGCCATTTCCATACTTTTTTGAATCAATTAAACCTTCGCTGACGCATCCTACATGATAATCGGTCCTCATAGCTTAGACTCCCCAGCCTCTAACCAACACAGTAGAGATCTACACAGTCTCCCATAGAGAGCCTCAAAAGGAGACATCTGAATTGTAACCTAAAAATTGTTGTTGTAAGAAAACTCAACAAGTGATAAGTTCCTTTCCTATGAAACACCAAAATCTATCACACATGATCTCAACATGTCCTCTAATACCAGGATTGTACATTCTAACTGCCCATTAGTCTGCAGGTGATAAGCCGTACTAAAAAACACTTAGGTTCCAAATGACTTATGTAATCCCTGCCAGAAGTGTGAGGTGAAATGTGGATCACAATTTGATAATATGGTTCTTGGAACACCATGAAACTGTAATATCTATTAAACATATAAATAACCCAAATGGTACACTATATAAGTCTCATAGATCAACAAGAAATGAGCTACTTTAGTCAGTCGGTCCACAACTACTCAGATTGAATCATTCTTTTGAGGCATCCTCGGAAGACTTACTATGAAGTAAATTATTACCTCATTCCACTTCCACTATGGAATAGTCAATTACTACAAAAAAAACCTGGATGTCAATACTCGGCCTTCACCTACTGACAGGTAAGGCATCACACCATAAAATCCACAACTTCTTTCTTTACTCTTGGCCACCAATACTACCTATGAAGGTCTTAGTATATCTTAGTCAAGAAAGGATGCACTTCCCACTTTGATGCATGAAACTCATGCATCAACTAATCTCATACACATGCCAAAACTACAACACGGACATGAATATAAGAAACTCCATCGGCATCAAAATCCCAACTAGACTGTGAATCCCCACCTTTAATACTTTACTTTATAGCCAAACACTCCAGATCCACTAGCTAACTCTCCTTGACCTGAATCAAAAGCACAAATTCAACTACTATGGATGTGAGATCCATCTTCCCATCCCATCCTATACCTCCAAACACATCTCATCAAACAAGGACATAATCTTCCTCTCTAAACTGGATTTCTGAAACATTAGATTTTGAGTCTTCCAGCTCAGATCATCAGCCACACTATTCCATTTCCCTAGCGTATAAAACAACTCGAAATAAAATTATTGTAGGTACTCGACCCAACTTCACTACTGAAGATTCAAATAAAGCTGAGAGAAGATGTATTTGAGACTTTAATGGTCAGTAAACACCATGAAGGGTTCTCCCAACAAGTAATGCCTCCAATACTTCAAGGCATGAACCACAATAGCTAGCTCAAGATCATGATAAGGATAATTTATTTCATGTGGTATCAACTGTCTTGACCCATAAGATATAACCCAATATTCCTGCATTAAAACTGCCCCACGTCCAACACCAAACGCATCATATAATAAGGTGTACCTATTACCTAGTTCGGGTAAGATCAAAATCGGTGAGGTATTCGACTGCTTCTTCAGCTCTTAAAAATAATTCTCACAAGCCTTTGAAAATTCAAACATAAACCCCTTCTTGGTTAAGCCTAAGAGTGGCACTGCCAAATGAGAGAAATCTATGACAAACCCTCGATAATAAATGGCTAAACCTAGAAAACTCTAAACATCAGAAAAATTATTGGGCTACTCATAAGGCACCACAACTTGTACCTTCTCTAGACCCAATGACACACCTGACTCAGAAATTATGTGTCCCAATAAGTGCACCTTATCAATCCAATAGTAACATTATTATAGCCTGTCATAAATCCTATGCCCTCTTAGTGTACTCAAAATGATGTCAAGGTGTTTGGCATGATTGTCATGAGTTCTAGAGTACACCAACATGACACTAATGAAGAAAAATACAAACTGATATAGATACAGGTGAAATATCCAGTTCATCAAATCCATGAACACATCTGATGCATTGGTCAACCCAAATGGCATCACCAAAAAATAATACAACCTATACCTACTTCAGAAAGCTATTTGGGGTACGTTAGAAGGTCTCACCCTCAACTGATGGTATACCAATATCAAATAGATTTTATAAAACACTGAGGCACCTATGATATGGTCAAATAGGCCATAAATTCTAGGAATAAGATATCATTTCATCACCTTTATCTGTTCAACTTCTTATAATCGACACAAAGCCTCAGTGATCCATCAGCCTTATTAGAAAACAACATAGGCGATCCCCATGGTAATGTACTAGGATAAATAAACCCATTTTCTCCAACTAATCTAACTGAACCTTTAGTTATTGGAGCTCTTATGTTTCCATTCGTTATGGCGGAATGGAAACTGGATCCTCTCCCAGTAAAAACTCAATCCTAAACTTGATGTCTCTCTCAAGTGTTAGTCCTGAGAATTCCTCTAGAAACACATCCTAAAACCAATTAACAACAGGAGGGGAGACTGGTTGATATTTCTCCCCATCATCTAACATAAGGCATACTACTTGGGCTATGAGTTCTCCCAACTACTGGAATAGCATCCCTGCATGTCTCGCTCGAGTATCCCACTCACCATGGAGGGCATAAGTGTCTCCATTAAGAGATGTGAACGTTAACTGACATTGGTAACAATCGATATGGGATTGAAACAACATCAACCAATCAATATCCAAGATTAAGTCAAAACCTGAAATCTCTAGAACAAACATATCCCACATAAAATAATATCCACCAACCTTCAGTGCACAACCCTTAAACTTCCTGATGTTCTTGACTCATACCCCCAACAGAGTATCAAGTGACATTACCCTACACACACTCTCCGCAGTTAAGACCAACATAACTAAAAACTGAGCAGAAATAAAAGAATGAATAGAACCTTTATCAAATAAAGAAATAGAGAACGTGGAAGATATAAGAATCATACCTCAAATAGTAGATGATTTTACCTCACCACCTTTAGGTGTAGTCTGAACTGCATGGAGATGACCTTACCCTCTACCTTAGACTTCGGTTTGAATACCTTGCACTGCAATGCCCTGTTGTTGTGGGTGATATCTCCCTAGAGTTCCAAATACACTAACTCTACCATTATGATTCATAGAGCTCCAAATGCCTTCCTGATATGGGGTAACTAACCTCCTACCTACACTCAACATCTGCCTCTGACTTCCCCCTTTTCCCGACTACTGAGGGTTCCTACAGAACCTCTTTACATGGCCTATCCTTCTACACACTCGGTGCTTACATGGTGGTAGGTAACACTGTCCACACATGTGACCCAAACTTCCACACTGATAACAAAACACTTGATCGCTACCCTAAGAGGCTAACCCCCTCTTTTCTTTCTGCTCTACACACTTCGACAGTGCTGAAAATTTACAAAATGATGCTTCTTACAATCGGAATCCACATAACATGCTTGCCCAGTTGGAACCATAAGTTCAATACCTAAATCCCCCTTCAGGTTCCCCTATGAGATAAGGGATTGATCCACTACCACAGAAAACCTTTTCAAGTGGAAGATATTCACCTGAGACCTAATCTCGTGTATCAGCCCATCCAAGAAACATTTCTCCACAATTGCCTCATCTCCTGTCAACGTCGAAACGAAACGTCACAAATCAGTTAAGTGAATATCATAGTCCATTACTAAAAATTTCCTTTGGTTCAATCTCATAAAGTTTTCATCCTTATATTGACTCAATGTTTCTAAGTAAAAGTGTATGAGAAAATTCTCCTAAAAACCCTTCCACATCATTCCTTTGTCCCAGTCAATTTTAACCATGATGTCCCACAAACACTTTGCTTGGCCTATCAGTATATAGGCTACTAACTTGACTCTCTTCTCAAGAGGAGTCTCTAAATTGTTAAGAATAGTCTAGATGAACTCTATCTAAAACTCCAATGCCTCTAGACCACCCTCTTTAGTAAAGGTTGGAGGGTGCTACAATTGAAACTCCCTAGTCATCTCAAACATACTCGACGAAACCCACCCCAGGTCTCATTCCATCATCTGCATAAAACAATCAATGTTCTCATAGGACTGATCTTCCCAATCATATTGAACCACTGGGTCCCCTTTCTCCACTACTAGGGGATAATTCTCAGTAATTTCCTCCTATCACCCAACCAGCACATGTATTCATGGTGGCATTTATCTACAATTCCAAACACGAGCTTTAGAACACATGCCATAAAGCTTTCAGGAAAATATAAAGGAAGGATAATCACTATCCATAAAAAAGTTATTTCTCACACACTATCCAACACGACCGATCAAAAATAGAATTCTACCCTTGGACACCCCACCAAGGTCAAGGCTAACTCGAAAACCAACTCACATGGTTACAAACCTTACATTCCTCATCCTTCTGACCATTTAATTAGAACCAATTTTCATCATTTTCAAGAAATCGAAGGCATCCTATTCTCCCTACCCCACATTCCCATCCATGTGTGTGCCTAACAGGATTCATGTCACTTATTTACACAGGTTCCTAGAATGATGCATGAATTCACAACCTCATTCCATTCCATATATGAGTAAAATATCATAAAACTGTCACATCACACCACATGTTCATCACCCAAAGGTGAAATATCATTAAATGTAACAAAGAAAAACAAGAACAACAACTCACACCCTAGGTGACTTGGGTTTCCCCCATACATGGGTTAGCTACTCCCAAGAACGATCTCATTACCAAGGCCCGACACTGTCCTAATCTTATGTCTACCATACCCAAATAGTAAGAAAAATAAAAGAAATCCTTTAATTCCACCTTTTAACATCCCCAACCCAGGTGCCACTAAATTAGTGCCCTGAGAAGGGTCGTCACATGACATCAAGAGTGCCTCCCAATACAATAGAGATTTTTGACTAGCAGTGAGAGTCTAATAGGTCACGTGGAGAGACTATACCCTCTTTACTATATTAATCCACATTAGAACAAAATATAAATTGTAAAAAAATGGGAAACAACCAATAACATGCACAATCAATCATTTCCAAAACAAGATACAAACCACAAGAAACATTAGATATGTCATGCCATGCTATAGTTCCAAATGTACAAAACCCCAAAAGAAAGACAAATAGCAGAATCCCCAAAAAGGTCTTAGCTCCAAGTCCCAGACCTCATCCGTGCACACACCACACCCGACTCACTTCTCAAGAATAATTCCCTTTCCTCTTTCTTGAAATAAAACCATGAAATATGCTCAAGTACCCAACAATGGCCCAAGCAGGTTATGAGTACAACTCAGTAGGAAACCATCAACAGTGTCTACAAAATATCCAGTCAAAGTAGATATTTTAGGTAAGTGATAAATAATTTCAAGTAAAGGAAAATAGTTCAATAATCCCTTCTAGATTATGTTCTTTTAAGTTATGCTACCCTTAAATCCAAGTTCACTACCTAAGTGTATCATGGTTCAGTTCACCCTTTCTCATGTGTTTAATGGATTAGGCATGATCAATGTTCTTAAGGAATATGGGAATAAATCTAGTCCAGTCTCACTAGGAATCACATCCCAATAACCACATTATCCTCACCTCAAAGCCTTAGTCAGGGTGGAATGCAACTTTTAATGGAATAAAACTCCATCCCCTTCCCTAACCTGTGCATTTAGATGGAAAATTTTAGAACCTCAGTCAAACTCGACTAGTGGGCGTAGAACCTCATGTATATACCCCACTCTACCAAGCCATGCTCACATGATTATTTATCCATTTCCACACAACCACATTACAACCAAGTATAGACAATATCATTGTAAGCATCACAATAATATCAAATAAATGGAAAAAATTAAAATTATTTTGAAATCCATTAACACATTAATCATTTATACCCCAAAACCATTTAGCCCTATTTTCCATTTCCTATCCCTATCTCACTAAGCATATTCAAGTACAAACATGGTCTCTTAACATATTCTCATTAATCCAATTTATCCCATTTACATGCCAACAAAATAATCCCTAGCCTTTAACCACATTAGACACAAATATCCTCAACCCTTTTAACTCATCACATAACCCAATTAACACATTCTCTAAGGCTTTACAATGTCATGAATCAAATTCATACCTTATATTTCTGTTATCCCATTTGGAAGGGTCAACGCACCCCATGGGTGGCCCTAAAATAAGTTACAACATCCTCCATTCATCCCACAGGGATCATGAGAAATTCATTTGGGTATTTAGACAATCAATACATCTCATTCTTTCAATGACACCAATAACACACCAAAAGGATATCAAGGATAAAACCCTACATGCACAAATCTAAATACAAACTATAGGATATAACTTGTAGACCACCTGCCTCAAATCTGTTGGTGAACACACCCTTAATTAAGGCTTTATAACCCTATCTAAACCCCCTTTGAGAATTCACCCTAAGTCTCACTGAAAAATATGGCTTTTTGAGCTTTGAAAGAAGATGGGAGAAAGATAAAAACCCTAATCGAAAAGAGGAATAAAAGAGGAGATTAGACTTACCTAGATCTTCAATATGAAACTGGAAGCACTCTAAACAACCTAGGATCAAAGGATAATCACCTCTTGGAAGATCTTGGATGCTTGGATCGTCACTAGGGTTTAAAAGAGGAAGGAGGAAAATCATGAGTGGAATATAAAAATCCTGTAATGGAATTATTGTAAATTTATCAAAGTTACTAGGTAGTATGATTTACCCACACAATTTTCCAAACTATGCACAAACCATGTGGATGCTACCGTATGAAAACATCCCCTTTGCAAAATTACCTGAGATGATCCGCATGGTTAGCACTAACTTTTCACAAACCGTGCAACAACCCAGAAACTCCTTTTTCTTCCCTTTTCATGTCTCAAACCCCTATAACACCACCTAATCTTCACATGAACTTGGGAAAACACTTATTTAATCAAAATAAGAAAATTAAATTGAAATGTAAACAAAAAAATACCTTATGGAGAAATCCATGATCTTATATCGAATGTAAAAGAAAATACTCTTTCTTGTATGCATCAAATGTTATAACATCTGACTCCCATATAAATTTCAAATCATCAATAAACGGTGATAGACAAACATCAATATCATTTCCAGGATTTTCAGTTTATAAATCATTAAGATCATCATCAAATATTTCCTCTTCATACATATCTATGAGAAAAATTTGTACAAAACCAAAAAAGAAATCCATGAACTATGTTGGATAATGAGACTCTAATACGAATTTATTCTATCTCCACACAAAACCATTCTAAGATTTCTAATTTTATTTAAAAATTAGAAAATTTGTGACCAAATCTTTTCCATTACGGTGAATCATAAATATGGTGTATATTTACATAAAAGATGATCTCATCTACATGACATATTAGCCTCTTTAAATCATTTTAATTGGAAAACAAAAGCTTTAAATGAGAAATTACTGGATGATAATAGATTTATTTAGTAGGTGGTTTGGTTCATGTTTCTAAGAAAGAACCGTGGTTGGATTTTTCATCCATTTTATATTATGATATCCTGTATTTATGACATTCTAATAAACATTTATATCCCTTCCTATATAACACAAATTAATTAGGTAAAGAAAGTTAGTTTTTATACCCCAATCCCACTGGGCATAATATTTTTTCCCTCACAATTGGAATTTGGAAGCTTGATGCCTTATAGAAGTATCTATTTTAAAAGTTTAATAAATTCAGTGAAACTCATATCACTCCAACCATGCATTACTTTAAAGTTGACTAATTATATCACTTATGATAACACTATAAATTTAGTGTAACTTGAGAATAATGGTTTCCCAATATCTCCATACACTTGTTTTCTCAATGGTTTGAACACCCACATCATGAATTAATTCTTCAAGATGATATTTTATCTAATGTAGAACATCTTCATCATCATTAGATCTTGACTTATTTGTTATTTCATCATTCCAGATCCAACATGTATAATTATGACTAAAACCATAAGAAATGAGATGGTCATTAATTTTTGTATACCCTAATTTACTCACATTCAAACATTTCATGCATGGGTATAAAATCACATCTTTTTCTTCAATATTTCATTTGGAAAATTCTAAGAAACTATCAATCCATTTCTCATATTCATTATTATTCATTCATAAATTTATCCCATTATACTCCATTAATTACCTAAAAAATCAAAATATAATTGGTGATGTATAAAAATTTAAACACATATATATATGAAAAAATAAAATTAAAACATATAATCATATATAAATAAAATAATTTAAACATGTATAAAATTTTAAGAAATAATTTTTATCATAACAAAAATTTAAATATAAAAAAACGTTAGGACAAAAGAAATCAAAAGTAATTATAAAGACAAAAAAATATAAATGAAAAAAATTGAATAAAAACATAATTTCGACAAAAAATATATTATAATGATAAAAAATATATAAATATAAGTAATTATAAATAAAAATAGTTAAAAAAAAAATTACAGACACAAAAAATTTATAATCATAAAAAATTTATAAAATTAAATATTAAGAAAAATATAATTGATAATAAAATTCATAAAAACAAATGATTGGATGAATGGAATTTATAACTAATATATAATTTATTTATCTTCAAAAGTAAAAAAATAACTTATAGAATTTGGATGCAAATAGATCCTGAATTTCGTTAAACTCACTCGAAGGTGGTGACAATAGGGTGAATGCTATAAGATTGAAGAGAAACATATTAGCACATATAAAACAAATAATTTAAAAATGTATAATTTTTTAACAAATAATTTATATCTTAAAAAAATTTTATAATGAAAAACAAGTTATAACAAAAAAATTAATCAAAATTCATTGTAACAAAAGAAAATTATAAATGGAAAAAATTGTAGACAAAAAATGACTTTAACCACAAAAAAATTATAACGATTAAATATATATAAATATAAATAATTATAAATTCAAATATTTATAACCAAAAAAAAATTACAGTTAAAAAAATTCATAACCATAAAAATTGTATAACATTAAACAAATTTTAACAAAAACATTATAATTGATAATAAAATACATACACACAAATCAACAGATGAATCTGATTTATAACTAACATTTAATTAATTTATCTTAAAAAATAAAAAATTAACATACAAAATTTGGAGGTCTATAATGAAAAATAGATCCATAATTTTGATGAACTCACTCGAAGGTAGTGGAAAGAGGGTGAATGCTGAAATATTTGAAAAAATGAAGTAGAAAAAAAATGAAAAAACCTTGAACTGCAACTGCAAGTTGGCCGAATTAGGGTTTCTATGGACTGAATGATGTTCAGGATCAAGAAAGAAGTATGGAGGATTAAATATTAAGGAGAAACATTGTAAAAAAATGATGAAAATTGACTGAAAGTGATGATCGATGGTCATTGGGTACCTTTGAGGGTCGAGAAAAGAAGGGTTTTGAAAATTTTGATTCAAACAAATGAGGGTTTTAGATGATCATGTTTTTAAACACTTTTAAGACTAGTTTTATATAAAAATAATATTAAATTTTTTATTACATTTAATTTCATTTTTATATAAAATTTATATTAAAGGTAGTTCTAAATAATTTTAAACATCATTTTTATAGAAAAATAATGTTTAAAGGTTCTTGCATCACTTTTAACATCATTAAAAAAACAATGTTAAAGGTTTAATGTGGAATACTCTTTTTCTACTAGTGATGGTTAGTTGAATATATCATGTATCCACTTATACTATGTGGGAATTTCATCACTATCTATATATCAATCATACGGTTACTTCAAGACTTAAAAAATTGTCATTAATCTCCAAAAAATAAATTAATTCCATATATACATAGTATTATTTATAAATAAATTAAACATGATTTTAGATCATTAAAATAATAAATTGATGGACTAATTGAACAACATCATTCATATCTATTTGTTTACCTAATTATTCATCATAATTCTTAATTATAAACGCAAATTGTCTACCTCATTTTTATTCTTATAGTTTTTTAAAAAATATTTTACAAATTATATTAAATAAACTATAAAAAGTAATGATGATATAAAATTTAGAGATGATGGGCCTTCCATTTCTCACATTCGGATAGACATGTATCACATCTAGTCATAGAGGGACATCGGATTCCTATTATGGGTGTATGGTGGTCACATCATTTCCAACATGTTGCACCACCTTCTACCATCATCCTTCATCATCGCCATTCTGGGTTATATGGTGTACTAACGCGTGACTTCACATTTATTGATCATCAGATATTTTCTTCCCTTGTATAGATATGGAGTTTAGAGACACACATTTCATTTTCTAGATGGATATATGACTATTTATCTTGAGGATGTGTACATTGTGTTGGGCCTACCCATCGAGGGTGTGGTTATGATGGGACAAGTTAGTGAATATTGGTTTTATTTAATTCATAAAATACTAGGAATTGAGTTTTGGGACAATGAAAGGTCCATCATCAAGAGTTGATTATGAATTTCATGGATAGATGATCACTTCAACCATCTACCTGAAAATGCGGACAAGATCACCATTTTGAGATTTGCACATGCCTACATTCTGAGTCTTATTAGTGATGTGATCTTCATTGATCATTCCACTACATTTCTCCACATGATTTATTTATTGTTACTTGAGGAATTGGGCCAGTTAGGGAGGTATAACCAGTGGTTTACATGTCTTGCTTATACATATAGAGCACTATGTAGTGCATTTCACATCGATAATATATAGATTATAGTATGTGTTATTCACATATAGATGTGGATATGAGAGTTCATACCTCACTTAGATCCACATTCTTGTACACCATTGCATGCCAATATTTTATGGGAGTCCATGCGTGGACGATGGTATGTTTTTTCTTCCTTATATGAAAATAAAATGTATAAATTTATAATATGAAATATAAGAATAAAAAAATTATATATAGGTGGAGTCAGGTATATTGATATTTAGATACCACTAGACACGATGTCCATGCTTATAGAATTATGTTAGAAAGTCTTCAAATAGATAGAATATGTGATTATTAATCATATAGTTAAATTATTATTGTATATTGTACATGACATCATTTATTAATTTATTAATAAATTTTTTTTTGATATTTTAGGTTTCATGGATGCCATATATTTATCATATCAACTGAAGTTTCCCACCTTACTGTATGATGATGCATGTTATCAAATCATGTATCATATCTATGATTCATTTTTATATTGTTGGGTGGAATCATGTTGATAGAGTTATGAGGTAGTTTGGATTATATCATCCCATTTCTATACCGCCCAATCAGTTTCCATACCTTCATTCCCTAAATATTTCAGGGAAGAAAGAATTTAAATATAGGTTATATCATGCGTGCTATATTGAGATGTGGGATAGTTGTCATGAGTCCCTATTATGAAGGGTAGAAAAAATATGTATACATCACTGGTAGAATTTTGGGATTTCATGGAGGGTTCATTTAGGAAATACCATTTGGATATTTCTGGGCTTTCCACCTCCCCACCCAAATTTCACCCTTCCCTAGTCAAGAACTACCCCCTCCTTCCTTGTTAAACCCCCTCCCCACCCCTCCTCCCTCATAGAGCCTTCTCCCCTCCCCCACATCTATGCTATGCCACCCACTATATGACCACTACCGAACCCCATCCCGTTTTTCTTCTCCCCACTACAGAGCCCCCATCCTACCCCTCATACCCCACTATTGAGCCCCATCCTACTCCCTCCTACCCTCCTCCTTCAACCCCCACCCCACCATCGAGCCCCCATCCGACCCCCTCCTATCCCCATCATCGATCCTCCATCCTTCCCCATACTTTCTCTACCATCGAGCCCCCATCCCGTACCACTCCCCACTATCATCAAGCCCCCCATTTTGGATCCCCATTCATACTAAATCCCCATGGATTTAGACCCTCTCCTGTGATGTGCAACAAGTTATCCCTACTTCCTTTCCCTCAATTCTTCTTCCACGTACTGACCCTCAACCCCTCTTATCGCAACCTCGCTCCCACTCAACAACTATTACCCCTTATCCATGTATGTTTTTCATATTACTTATAATGAAATAAGGATTTATCATTATTATAATTGGTTTTGTGTTCCATATAGTATTTATGTCATATTTTATAACTTCCACAACTGGATTGGAATCACTATGTATTTATTTCATCTACTCCTTCAAAAATTTCTTCATACCGTGGATTCATTGGTTCATAAGTTTTAATGATATAAGATTCTTTAAAATATAAATAATATATTAGTGTTCAATACTATTTTTATTCAGATTCAATTTATGTTACAAATATTTTATTTTTTATTGGATTTTATGATTTAAAACTTCCTATTCTTTTTACATATCATTTTCCCATTTGAATTAGGACTCATTTTATTTTTAAAATAATGACGAGATAGTTGAAATATATCTAAAAGTGATAAGTTCTAATAAAGGAAAAACATTTTTAACATTGTAAGATTCAAAAAATTAATTAATACTTATATTCCCAACAAAATTATTGTTAACCATTAATTTACATAGGTTAATAAATTTAACTATATCAAATATCCTTATTTTACTTGCACACATATCAATTTAATTGATATATAACACATTAATATTTAATGTGATGTGAAATTAATCTATTATAACATATTTCATTTTAAACATGTATTAATTTATCATATTTATGAAAATATAATTTTATACTTTATTTTTTTTAATTATGACTCACATATTGTAGGAATAATTATGTAAAATTTTATAAAATTACATAATTTCTAATTTTATATGTTTTTTAATAATATTTGGTTATATATAAGTTTATGATAATTTTACTGTTAAAAATTATTATAAAAAAATGTTTTAAATTTTTATTGACCTGAATAGAGTAGAATTTTTTATAATTTATTTGATTTTTAAACAAAACATAGGTTTATAAAAGTTTAATATTTTATCATTATTATTTTTATTCGAATTAAATAAAACATTAATGTGTTTTAAAAGTAATTATATCTAGTTATTAATATATTTAAAATGTGTAGTATGTTTTTTTATATTAATATTTTTATCATATATATGTATTAATTTTCTAGTTTTTGTTAAAATATTATTTATATAGTTCAATTATTTGTTTTCTTTTAAATACAAATATGGATAAGAGTTGTATTGATATACTGAATAGATTTTATGATAAATATTATGAGGGGATTAATAAATTTATTGATATCACTATAAAATTTCAAAGCAATTTTATTAGTTGTCCATGAAAAAAATGTGAAAACAGATATCACTTCAAATAAGATACTATTAGGGAACATTTGTTTTTGAATGGGTTTTTGAAAACTATACGACATGGAAATGTCATGGAGAATATTATATTCCCTGTCACGAATTAGAAATTATTCATATGGATAGTGATTCAAGACCAGTTAATATGAAAAGAATAATTCTCAACGATATGAAACATAAGTTTCAACCAGAATACAATAATTTCATAAATGATGACATCAGATGGAGTAATAATAATTCTTCTATAGATAAAGAAGCACCGAAATTGTTGATGATTCTCATATTGAATTATATTTTAGATGCACTGAATTTAATAAATTGTCATTCGTCTTTGAATTATTACACATGAAGGCACTGGATCAGTGGATAAATACACCCTTTGACACGTTGTTGGTACTGTTGAATAAGGTACTACCATGTTGGACATAAGATTCCAGAGTCATACTATCAAGCTCACAAGTTAATCAACAACCATATTTTCACATATGAGACCATTGATGTGTGTTGAGATAACTTTATGTTGTCTAAAAAATATAATGAAAAAATTAATACTTGTACCATTTTATACTCATCTAGTTGGATGGACAATGAGATTAATCAAGGTAGTTAGCTTCTTCTCGGAAGAGTCTTGAAATAAGGGATATAAGTTGCCGATAAGAAAATTCATTATTTCCCACTAAAACTATGGTTGAAGAGAATCTTCATGTTAGATAAATTTTCAAAACTGATGGTTTAGAATTTAGGGAGAAACAAAGAGGATGATAAATTAAGTCACCTAGAATATTCTTTAGCATGGAAGGCGTTTGATCAAAGACACCTGAAATTTTCTTAGGATGGATATAATTTTTAACTAGGTTAGGAATTATATGGTTTTAACCCATTAAAGTCCATGGTTGGTGAAATACATAGTAAGTGGCCAATGGAGTTGTTTCTATATAATATTCCCCCATGGGTATGTATGAAGCAACTATTTTTATTACTTTTAACTCTTTAGAAAGAGAGGAATTGGTGATAAAATAAATGTTTATATTCAATAATTGATTGCTGAGCTACAATAATTTTGGGTAGATGGTGTAATGAATTTTTAATCATGTTATAATGAAATTTTACAATTCAAGCCACTTTTTTGTGGAAAATTAATGACTCTAAAGTGTATGCTTACTTATCAGGTTAGAGTACAAAAGAAGAATTAACCTAACCTTGATGTAATAAAAGCAAGAAATATATATGTATTAAGAACTATAGAAAGTGGGAATAATTTGATAATATATTATTTATTCATCCACTAAAAAGTTTTAGAAAATACAACATGTCATTTGATGGGAATATAGAGAACATACCAACTCCACAATCAATGTATGGGGTTCAAATTATTACACAATTTGATCAAGAAAACATTGGAATAATGTATAATTTTTAGGATTTATTGGAACATTAATTTCCTTCCATTCTTAAATGAAAATATAAAATGTATTCATAATTGGAAGAAGCATATTATTTTCTTTAAATAACCTTATTAGAATTATAATATTTAAAAACATAATTTGGATATGATGCTCATTGAAAAATATTGTGTGATAATATACAGTGCACCATTTTAGATGCCAAAGGGAAATAAAAGGACAATGCTAATGATCAATGTGATTTACAAGAAATAAAATTGTGAAAACCTTTACATTTATATATGGGTGAAGTTAATAGGGAATACATTCCTACTACAAAGTACACAATGAGTAAAAAAGATAAAGAAACATTTCTATCAATTTTGAAAACCATCGAGATTCTTGATAGTTATTGCTTTAATATTTCTAATTTTTTCAATGTGATAAACATGAAATTACAAGGGTTTAAAAGTAATGATAATCATATTCTTCTTCAATAATTAATCCCAATTGAAATTCATGATTGTTTTCATATCCATGTTGTCAAGCCATTAATTAATATTTCTAATTTTTTTAGATATCCCTATTCAAGGAATCACCACATGAGTAATTTAAAAAATCTACAAGATAAGATTTTTCTTGCACTATTTTACTTAAGGAAACTATTTATACCGTTTTTTGGTTTCATGGTCCATTTGACTGTGCATTTAAACAATTAATTCATTACTAGTGGTATCATGAAATTCAAGTGGATATATCCAATATAATGATACTTAAATACATTGAATGTTATGTGTGTAGTAGATCTCATTCAGAAGCTTCAATATCCAAGGGGTATTTGATGGAAAAGTACATTAATGTTTTTACTTTATATATTGACAAGGTTAAAAAAAAGTTAGATAAACATTCATAGATTGATGATGTTCCAATTAGAGAAGGAATAATGTATAATATTCATAATGATAAGTGGGTTCAAGATCATTGATATGTGTTGTTAAACACTCCATTGGTTATGGAATTGATACAATATGTTGCATAATTAATCAATTATGACTTGTGTTTTTATATTTAATTTATTACTTACCTTATATTATGTTATAATTTAGGACTCATATCACTGAGTTAAAATAGGAAAGTCCCCATTCAACTGACCATAAAATCCAATAACTCCATTTCAACACATTTCATGTGTCATTCAAGACTCACATTCATATAAATAATTGATTTAATATTTTTATAATGAAACTAAATTGTATTTTCACAACCCTCTATCCATTAAATTACTTGAAATTTACAGATTCACAATATTAATGAATCAAGTTCTCATATTGTGAGTAAAGATCTCAACCAAATAGATAATGGTCTATTTATTACATCTTATCGCTATAAGTATTTGGATGCTAATGGAATCTGATTCCATATTAGAGATATTTACATGAACTAATAAAATCATAATAATGGTGTTAGTTGTTCATTTGTTGATGCATGTTATTATTATGGATTTCTATGGGATATTATTTAGGTTATTTATGGTCATGTATTAAATAATATATTTTTGAGCTTTTATTGGTTCAATCTAGTTCATGGAATGAAAGTTGAACATTTCATAATTATGTTGGTAAAACTAAAAAATATGCTATATAAAGATGACAAAGTAAGTAACGATCCCTATATACTAAAATCATATGTAGAGTAGGTTTACTTTATCTATATTGTTTTTAATTATAAATTTGTGGTTAAAATTTCTAGATGATGGGTTTTTTTGATTAGCAGAGAGGATCCAAAATTTGTCATATTTTCTAATTAAACACTTGACCAAAAAACTATAGTTATATGAGTAGAAGATATCCAATGGGATGGAGAGACAGTTGAAGGAGATACGATAGAATTGTATGATCAGTGAAATATTTCCCATATTTTTTTTCTGGTTAACACTTGTTAAAATATTTATGAATTATATGTATAAAAATTTCTTGATTTAATTGTATTTTTTATTAATGTTGGTATGTCACAGGGTGGTCAGAGTGGTTCACCTAATTTTGTTGGTATGTATGTTTTCATTTTTAAAAATTAATTTATTGTAATTTTATGTAATTATAGCCCCTTACCTATTTCTAATTTGTAATTAAAAATTTGGTTATTGCTAACTGCATTATGAATTTATATTTAGTAGGATCTGGTGAATATTTCAGCATAAACAGGGGTCCTTGTAAAGGTGATCGATCCTATAAATCTGGAGTAAAATTTGATGTGTTATTTTATGAAACCTTTCATCCAGTTAGTGAGGGTGTGAGTGTATTGATTCATCAGTTGGGGCATATGATATGAGACCCACACATATTCCCTTTGATGACTCATGTTTGGACTTCATTCCCCTGGGAAATGATTAATAGATTATGGATGGAAGTTTAGGTAAATTAACTATTTAATTTTTCATGACATTCTTTTTATTATTATTGTACCCACTGGATATTTTTTTAAAAAGAAAATTTGACATCTGGTCCAGATGAGTTTCAGGAAGTATGCATATCCAAATGATAGAAGTCATGGATGTATTACTAGGTAAGGGTGAAGAGAGATCACTGGGAACAATTTTTTGGGTGTTCCAGACATTGTACAGTGAGTCCCTTTGGGAATTCTTCCTATGTAGTGGTAGGATTTGGTTGGGTTTTTTACCGAGTGAGGTGATGATGATAAAATTTATCGATTTTAATATATAAATGATTGAAATTTTTCATATGTCTATTAACTAAATATATTGAATGAAGGTCATGTTCGCTCATTATTTACATAATTGGGCAATGCAGGGCACTCCTTCCAAACTTGGAAGTCAACATGTGTCTTGACTTAGACATGATGTAAGTTTATAATTCACTATTCATTCATGTATTAAAAATATTGTAGTATAACATGAATATAATAATTTATTTGGTGTAAACCTTTATTGAAGTTACACCAGTGAGGTTAGCCGACCAATCAGATATCGATATGGGTGAGGAATTATTAGGTGGGCGATCTAGATGTTACCGACGCTATAGTAAGAAAATTATTACGTAACAAATGTATTTTTATTTCATATAAATTATTCAAATTAATTAATTAATTAATTATATATATTCAATAGAATTAGTTTGATGTTGAGTTAGCATATATTCCAGAGGAGCATCATTGCAGTACTATGCATGAAGTTGAGATATTTCACTGTGTCATGGGGCATAATGGTCATTGTTATTCTTTGACTTATGGAACTCATGTCCCATAATGTTCAGTTGTTAGAGTAGAGATGATGTACGCATAAAAAGATGAATGGATGCACATATCAGCTAATGTAGATGATTTCATGTTGACTATGAAACATAGTATGGATGAGAAGTTTCAATAGTTATGTACAGATTATGAGGAGAGATTATCACATTTGTCAGTATGTGTAGATGAAGTGATGACACCGGGTCTTGTTGATTATAAAAATGTAGTTCCATAGGTAAAAAAGAAAATGTTTTTTAATCATATTGAATTTTATTGATATAATTATGATAAAAAATAATTATATATGCTATTGAATCTAGATACAACTAGTGGACATCAACACAAGTTCATTGGTGATACAGATGAGGATGCACCTCATGCAAGAGGTAATTTACATTACCATTTTAATATTTCATATAAATAATTTAAATGAGTATTTTTTGTTTCTAAAATTGTTATAAGAATGAAATAAAGGTTTCCTACATAATAACATCACAATAAAATCTAAATATATGATCCTAAATTACTATAAAGTCATAAGAAAACAACCATAGAGTGATTTTTGAAATGGTTGAGTAGACAAAATATTAATCAGAGGTGTCATTTTCTTAGGATGACTAGAAACATGTTTTTTATGTCATAAACACCTAAAATATGTATTTCATGATTATATCTATAGAAATCAACCTTGAAATGAGGTGAAATCATAGGAAACACCTCTTAGTATTATTTTTCACATGTAATAGAAAAAGAAATGATAATCGAATGTGTGGTGAGATCGTAATG
Organism: Viscum album; assembly: GCA_963277665.1. Classification (NCBI taxonomy): domain Eukaryota; kingdom Viridiplantae; phylum Streptophyta; class Magnoliopsida; order Santalales; family Viscaceae; genus Viscum; species Viscum album. The sequence goes on along the minus strand of OY728131.1, from coordinate 889,320,742 downwards.
ACCAAATATACGATTTTTAAAGGTTTGATGCCCTTTAGAAATGTGTGTTAGGGGGAAAAACCAACTGAAATATATTAGAATACCATGAAATTAGGTGAAAAAAACCATACAAATAATTATAAAATGGTGGAGAAGATATACCTTTAATCTAAGGTATTTTTTTTGAGATGAAGGAAACACATTTTTGTAGTTTTAGAACATCAAAAAATGCATTCAATGGTCAGATCAATAGAAAAAACTAAAAAATGATCTGAAATAAAAGGAAAACCATCTTAGTGTCATTTTTAATGTGTATGAGTAGATTATAAATTAATAAAAGGTGAAATGTTCTTAGAATGACTGAATAAGTAGTTTTAAAAGGTTTTGACTCCCTATTTTCCAAATGCTGTGAAATTATATGACAATAGCTACATGATGAATTTTGAAATGGTAGAATATATAGAACTTCAATACGAGGTTTAATTTTCCCGGGATGCCCCAAAACAAATTTTTATTGTTTTGAAACATCAAAATGTGAATTTAATGGACCTGTCTATAGAAAATGACCTCATAATGATGTGAAATCATAGGGAAACTGTCTTATTATTATTTTTGAGTTATACAAGCAGATGACACATCAATCAGATGTGTGATCTTACTAGAATGAAAGAATAAGTAGTTTATCAAGGTTTGACACCCTTTAAAAACATGCATCATGGGGTCAAAACCAACCAAATGATCTCTGAATGTCATGAAATCAGATGAAAATAACTGTGCAATGAATTGTGAAATGGAGGAGTATAAAAAATTCCAATCTGTGGTTATTTTTTCCCATGATTACCCAAAACAAATTTTTATTTTTTTAAAACATCAAAATGTGTATTTAATAATCATATATATTAAAAATGATCTCATAATGATGTGAAATCATAGGGAAACCATCTTATTATTATTTTTTATGTTTATAAGTAGAAAAAATGTCAATTAGATGTGTTGTATGCTCGGAATGACCAAATAAGTAATTTTAAAGGTCTGACAACCTTTAAAAATGTGTGTTGGGGTGTTAAAATAAACCAAACTATCTCTAAATTCCATGAAATTAGAAAAACAACAACTTTAAAATGAATTATAAAATAGTGGAGTAGACAGAACGTTAATCCGAGGTGTCATTTTACTAGGATGACCGAAACACATTTCTATTGTTTTGAAACACCAAAACATGCATTTAACAGTTAGATTTATAGAGAACTACCTTGTAATGACATGAAATCATAGTAAAACCATATTATTATTTTTACTGACATGTAAAAGTAGACATCATTTCAATTAGATATGTAGTCTTCCTGTAATGACTGAATAAATAATTTTTAAAGGTTTGACGCCCTTTAAAAATGTGCATTAGGAGGTTAAAACCAACCAAATGACCTCTGAATTATATGAAGTAATATGATGAAAACCATATAGTGAATTTTAAAATGGTGGATTAAATACAATGTCAATCCAAGGGGCTATTTTTCTAGGATGAGCTAAAGTGAATTTTTATTGTTTTAAAACATCAAAACGTGTGTTGAATGATCAAATCAATAGAAAATGGCCTCAAAATGATTTTAAATAATATAAAAACTATATTAGTATCATTTTCATGTTTATTAGTAGACGTATCATCATTCGTATGTGTGGTGTGCTCGAAATGATCGAAAATATGGGTTTTAAAGGTTTTATGTCCATTAAAAACATGCGTAAGAGGGTTAAAACCAACCGAAAAATCTGAGAAAGTTGTGAAAAAAATATACTTTGAATTTTAAAATTATAGATTAAATAGAACATCAATATAGATCATCTTTTTCCTGTGATGGATTGAAACACATTTTTGTTGTTTTAAAACATCAAAATGTGCGTTTAACGGTCAGATCTATAACAACCAAACTCAGAATGACATGAAATCATAGGAAAACTATATTATTATTATTTTATGCGTATGAGTATACAAAATATTAATCATACATGAGGTATTCCTTGAAAGATTAAATATGTGGGTTTTAAAGGTTTGATATCCTTTAAAAATGTGTGGCAGAGGGTCAAAACCAACCGAATGATCTTCAAATTCCATGAACTCAAACAAAAAAACTACTGTAAAGTGAATTTTGAAATGGTGGAGTAGATGGAATGTAAATCCAAGGTGTTGTTTTCCTATAATGAATCAAAATGAATTTTTTTTTATTTTAAACATCAAAACATTCATTTAATGGCTATATCCATAGAAAATGACCTAAGAATGGTGTAAAATCATAGGAAAACATTATTATTTTTATTTTTTATGTGTACAAGTATACTACACATTAATAAGATGTGTATTATTCCTAAAATGACCAAATAACCAATTTTTAATGGTTTGATGCCCTTAAAAACATAAAAACATGCTTTTTAACTACCAGATCCATAGAAAATGATCTCATAATCATTGGAAAATCATCATGGTATTATTTATGATGTTTATAAGTATAAGGGAAGTTAATAAAATGTGTGGTCTGTTGAGTCAATAAGGTTTTCCTTATGAATTTTCCATTCCTTCTTGTTTTGAAAATCACAAACATCTTATCTTTAAGGAAAATTACTTTTATAAGGAAAATTACTTTTATAAATAAAATTTCTTTTATAAGGAAAATTGCTTTTATAAAGAAAATCCCTTTTATAAGGAAAATCTCTTTTATAAAGAAAATTATCTTTATCATATTTTCATTATCTATATCCATATATTTCTTAAGTATAAGAATTGGATTCATTTCTATATTCTCGGAATCATTTACAACTTTGATATGAAGCATTCTGTTTTAGGCTCCGAATTCTGGATGAGAACTGTAATGAAGTTCCACTCTGAATTCTGGATACGAAATCTAATAAAGTTCCACTCTGAATTCTGGATATGAACTCTTATGAAGTTCGACATCGAAATCTAATGACGAATCCTGATTACAAATTATCATTACGAATTCTGATGACGATTTCTCATTCTGAATTCTCATTCCGAATTCACCTATTGAACAGAATCTGATCATCTTTGCTTTATACACTCCGAATTTATTTAGACTCCTAATATTATTTATGGTTAGACTCCGAAATTTCATTTTTCTTACACTTTTATAATTTTTCTACTCTTTGACATTTTTTTTACACTCCGAATCGTCACTCCAAACTTTTTAACTAATCTTGAAACAATGTCATACTTTCTGTTACACTTGTTTTATTATAAAACAATGTCGTCTATTCCGTTATAAACTAACCGTTGGTTAAGTGAAACGTGTATAGGTCCCTCCGAATTTTAAGGAAGATATGACCATTGTAAAGGAGGCTGACCGAGCCTATAAATAGGAGCTCATTTTAAAGAGATCTATATACAATGAAGTTGATCGATCTGGAGACCACACGCTACTAAGGTGATTTCTAGAGAGAGAAGCTTTTTCATGCTTTGTGCATACTAAACCGCTCGTTCAGTTTTTACTTCGTGCAACTCCGAATGTTGGTGATTACATTCGAGGACTTCTGAGGATAGGAAGAAAGAGGTGCCGACTACCTTAAAGTTCGAGGGCTTCCTTGCTGAGGAAGACAGAGGTTCCAACTACCTTGAAGTTGAGGGGTTGCGGGGATAGCAAGACAGAGATTCCGATCTTCGTATCGAGGGATTACCCTGGTGTGGGTAAGATAAACTTTCTTGAAAGGATAAATCAAGGGACCTTATCCAAGGTTGTTGGATACCCTTCTCTTTGGGTTAAAAGATTCATATCTTGTTACTTGTAGTTTTACAACTTGTTTTTCCGCTGTATATTGTATTGTAAGGAAAGTATAACCTTCTTGTATTTCCTTATACTTGTACTCTGATTAGTTTAAGATTATATAAGATTTAAGGTAGAATCTTATATTGTAAACCTCGGTTCCAATACTCTAGTTGGTGATTAGAGGTGTTGTGATTTTACTTAGTTTAACTTTGTTAAACCTAGATTTTCCTTGACTAAGGAAAACATAGTTATCCATAACTAACTTTAAAGGTTCCAAAGGTATTTTTAAAATATACAATTCACCCCCTCTTGTATATTGAGCATCTACATTGTTATTTCGATCCTACATGGTCGTATTAGAATGACTGAATATATAGTTTTTAAATGTTTAATACCCTTTGAAAACATGTGTTTGGGGGTTAAAAACAACCTAATGATCTCCAAATTCCATGAAATTAGACAAAAACAACAATAAAGTAAAATTTTAATTGGTAGATTAGAAAGAACAACAATTCGCGGTGTTGTTTTCTTCAGATGATTCAAAATAAAATTTTGTTGTTTTAAAACATCAAAATGTGTGTTTAATAGTCATATCCATAAAAAATGCCTCATAATGACGTCAAATCATATGAAAACCATATTATTATTATTTTTGATGCGTAAAAGAAGAAAACACATCAATTAGACATGTAGTCTACCTAAAATGATTGAATAATTTGTTTCTAAAGGTTTGAATCCCTTTAAAAACATGGTTTAGGGGGTTAAAACCAACAGAATGACCTTAGAATGCTGTGAAATTAGAAAAAATATATATGTTAAATTTTAAAATTGTGGATTATAAAAATCATCAATATGAGGTTTCGTTTTCTCCAGATGATCAAAAACAAATTTATATTATTTTAAAACATCAAAATGGGCATTGGATGGTGAGATCCATAGAAAATAGACTCATAATGATTCGGAATCATATGAAAACTAACTAATTATTATTTGTGCTATGTATGATCAAAATAAACATCAATTGAACATGGCATGTGCTCAGAATGACTAAATATGTTGTTTTAAATGGTTTAAATCCATTTAAAAATATGCACCAGGGGGTCAAAAAACAAAAGAAAAATCTTTGAAGGTAGTTTAATTTGACAACCACAATTTTATAGTGAATTATGTAATGGTGGAGTAGAAAAAATTTTAATCCGAGGTTCCATTCTCCCAGGACGAACTAAAACACATTTTTGTTGTTTAAAAACATGAAAATGTGTGATTAATGATTAAATCCATAGAAAACACAATGTCTTAATTTTTTTATAAAAATATTTTGTTCTATAGTGTATATAATACAGAACACTAATCTTAAATTAACCAGAAATATTATTATTTAAATATGACTGTTATAACATAACAGTTGAATTAGTGGGTATTAATTAGATTAACCAAATTATAAAATATATATAAGGACTTAATCAATACAAATTAACTGATTTATGCTTAGGAAATAATAACTTAATTTTTAGTAAAGTCATTTTTTTCTTAAAAAATATATTTTCATCAAAAATAGTTTTTATTTATTTTTTCTGCAAATATTATAATTAAATTTTGAAACTCATAAGAATTTTACTTGATAAAAAGGACATAATTTTTGAAATTATCACGTAAAAATTATCTTAAAATGATTTTTTAGTTCTATTTTTAGAGACCATAATTTGAAGGTCAACTGTTATCTTTATGGGCCCTATGAGATTGCACCATCTATTGAGGCTGAAATGCTTGGATTGATCAATGCAGTGGAGATGGTTAGGCAGCAAGGATGGAACAATTTATGGTTTGAATGTGATTCTACTTCGACTGTGAAAGCTATCAGATCTGGTAATTATCATTTATCCTGGAATATAATTACAAAATGGATCAAGTTCATGGATGTTATCTCAAACATTAATTATTTCATTACACATGTTTTTTGGGAGGCAAATCACCTTGCTGACAGACTTTCAAATAAAAGGGTGAGTTGTGAGCATATAATTTCATACAATGTGATTATTGAGGATATAATACCTATACTGTAAAGTGAATATTGTAAAATACTTTCATTCAAACTATTTTAATTTTTTCTCTTTTCAATATAAGTAGCTTTCCAGCCAAAAATTGATTTTACAATGAATAGTGAAAAATATTGATTTTTATTGAAAACAACATTTTTGTTTTAAGCATTCACAGAGTTTCACTTTTTTAAAATGGTTTAAAAGTAAAAATAGTTCTCTTATATTATCAATAATCCAATTAATTTCATTGGAATTAATTTTAGGGTTTAATTTGGTATAAAACATTTTTATACTTAAAAAGACATTTTTCTAAAGAACTGTTTTTCATTGCATTTTTCATTTAATTATTATATAAATATATTCCAATTATATAAATTGAATATTGAAAAATATATTTCATATTTGGAATTATGGGGTCCAAATTTGGTAAATAAACCCCTTTTATTTTTTTTCATTAAGAATAATAAGCATAGTAAATTATTACCACCATGGTAAGGGTAAATCTAGTAATTAAGGTTACAAATAATATGATAAGGACTAAAAAATGACCCCAAAACTATTTTATCATTTTTTATGATTTTAATTATATAATTTCCATACATGTTTCAATAATATACAAACTTGGTGATATATTTCTTTTATTTTGACCTTTATAATATTTAAGTAAACGATAAAGTCAAAAATGTCACTTTCTAACTTCTAATATCTATAATATTATGTGACAAGGATAAGAAAAAATTATATTTGAATCTAAATGTTTATTTGAAAAATAAATTATTATTTTTTATCATGTTAATTTATTTCTAATTTTTAGTGATGAAACAATTACCTTAAATTCTTACACAACACCGACTCAATATTTATTCAATTAAAAGAAAAAAATAAATGATTCTAAAAATATTAAAAGTAATATAATATTAATAAATGATTTTGTTAAATGATTTTTTAGATAAATATAAAATTTTAGGGAGGTATTAAAGTATTATATTTTAATTACTTTTGTTGTCATTTTGTTTTCAAAGTCAAATTAAATGAATAATTCAAAAAATGACATTAATGTTTTTTTAATAAATAATATTTTATTAAGTGATTTAAAATTATTAAAAATACTAAATTTAGAAAAGTGATTAAAATATGGTTTAAAAAATCAATAATTTTAAATTTATTGTCCAATTTTCCTTTTATAGTAACCATATTTACTACTAAAGAGTAAAAAATATTTTTATCACAATAACCGTCAAAAAGGGTTAGCATGTGTTAAAATAAAAAAGAGAAGGGTAAAAAAAATAATCTAAACTTATCCAAATTTTATTGTATGAGATTATTTCTACCCATAATCATTTTATATTTTAATTATATCATTTTGGAGAAAATATTCCTTGAAAATTAATTTATATTAATTTAATGCTTTATGTAATTCCAAAAGTACCCCTTTCCTCACTTATAAAAGACACCTCCTCTCCACTTTTATTTACACTTAAAAAACCTTTTGGTTCAAATAATAAATAACCATATTCCTTACTTATATACCTAATCATATCCTAGAGGATTTATTTTAATCACAAATCAAATATAGTAAGGCTTTAGGTAAAAACCTAAAGAGGTAGTCTAAAGAAGAGGTATGGTTTTTAACAAAGATTTTTTATTTTATTTCTTATTATAACTCATTAAAATATTATACATACATAATGAGATAATAAAATTGTATCTTTAATATAATTGGATTTTATTATGTTAATTTCATAACATCTACTTTTCCATCAAATGGGAAACGAAATCGTCGTTCTAGAGTACGATGGATTACCGCCTTATGAACGGATGTAATTCATTATCCATCATCACCACTTAAAATTGGTTATAATTGTGGATTTAATGTATATATATGATATTAATGACATAATTATCATTTTTTAAAATTAATATGTCATCTATTTTCTTACATTTCCATTAATTGAAAAATGATAACGTTGTTCATGTGTACATGTGGACTACCACCTCGATGAAGCAATGTGATTTTTTTCATCACCACACCACATGCATAATATATATAAGTATATTTAAAGAAATAATATGTTATTTATGATATAATTATCATTTTTAATGATAAAAATAATACTCACCATCTTTCCATCATGATTGTTGAAAAATAAAAATGTTACTCATGCGTACATACAACCTACCATCTCCAAGATTGTAATGTAGTTCATTTTTCATAACCATTGTTCATGGTTGGTTTTAAAAGTATAAATAATGTTTAAAAAGGATAATTATTTAATGATTTTTACTCCATATATGATGTAATAATGACCCATTTGACTATGGTTAACACACTGAAGTCGTTTTGGGATTATGAACTGAACGTCCTCAAAAACACCCAACATGGAAATAACTAATTATGTAATTAAATATGTCATTTAAAATAAATTAAATAAATTGTTTAAGGATAAGGTATTAAACCTATAAAAGATTATTATGAAATAAAATAATTGATATATGTTTATTATACATAAGTAAAAATACATACATGGAAACTCTGGACTCAAGGCAAGGGATTTCCACTTAATTTCCCTTCATTGAGCTATATTTTAATGCTATACAAATATTTTATTTTATATGATATATACACTTAAATTTTACATGTTATATCATGAATTATTTATAATTAATGGTGTTTTATGTTTTAATTAAAATTATTTATTCCAAAGGGGTTTGACTTGAAAGTTTCCAAGTAGAAAATGGGTTTTTAAAACAATTTCCATTCATTGGGTTATACTTCTACTTTATTGACTTTGTTATGCCATGATTATATGTGAATTTAACTATAAATTATTTTATTCAGTATTTAAAATTTTTTATGTGGATTTACATATGTTCACATAATCACTTCATTGATTTATTATCACTTAAAAATTTATGATCTTTTTATGGGTTTTCTTTGTCTCAGTCTAATTTTCCCAAGACATGTTTCATGTTGTACACCATGATTTCATTATATTATTTACTTAATATATCATGAATGAATAATTTCATGTTATTCATGGTATTTATAGATCCATGTCATAGTCTTTCTTCTAATGTATTGATTTAAAAGTTACTAAAGCGGTTAGGGTTTTATGTTACAATCTCAATTTGTTATGAGATTATTCATGTTAAAAGTTCATTTGAAGGATATTGTATGATAATATTTTATTGAACCACAAATATTTAATATCTTTTTATTATGAATATGTATTATATGTTTAATTTATATTTATGCCCTTTTTTATTTATAAAAAATCAATAAAGTTTTTTTATAAGTGATATTTATCTCATATCTTCTTTTAAATTAGGAATCATTTAGTTCCATATCCATTTTTTCTAAGATTTTTTCAAGAAAATTATTTTATAAACATAAATGTTTTTCTAAAGTTATTTTACATGGGTTTTTAATTTATTTTAAAAGTTTTTAAAACAAAATATCTTAAAATTTTCTACATGGGCATATTTTAAATCTCTTTACAAAAGTTTGAAAAGAATGTTTAATTTTAACAATCATGATATGAATAGAATTTCCTTCCATCATGAATGATAAAGATTTAATAATTCCTATATAATTTTACATGTTTATTTTCAAGGAAAATTATTTTTATAGTATTTTTTTAAGTTTTAGTTTTTAAAAGTAATTTTCAAAATAAAAAAGGTTATTTTCCTCAAGAATGTTTTAAAGATATTTTAATGGTATTTATATTTTTCAATGAAAAAAGCCTTGATTTTAATTATGCTCCATTGGGGATATGTTTTAATGATTCCATAATTATTCTTTATCTGGATAGATTATGATTATTTCAAATATATTTTCATGGAACTTGTTTCTTTTCTGCGGGTAAATCAAGATATGAAAGAACAATAATTATTATTATGTTGAAAAGTAAAAGATTTTAATTATTTTGATCATGATATAATAATTTGAAATTATTGAAGATGAGTGGGTGAGACAAATATGAATTTTATGATGGGTGATCCCCTTTATATCTCTCTAATTCTTTAGGTAATGATGATGTAGTTGACTAATTATAAGTAACTCCTAAGAGATGACATAGTTAATCGGTTAAGTGGTTACTCTTAAGAGATTATGGGTACTAACTAGATAATGTTATCTTATATAAATAGATTTTTTGAAATTGTTTTATAAAGATAATGTGTTTTACATGTTTAATTTCTATTTCCTTCATTTATCATTGATAAAATATCAAGAATTTTGTTTATAAGTGGTACCGATCTTGTATCTTCTTTTAAATTTGTAATATTTCAATTCTATATCCATGTTTTCTAAAATGTTTTCATGAATGAGATTTTCTAAAAATAATTTTTTTTTAAAATATTTTTGACTTTATTTTAAAAGGTTTTAAAAGAAAATTTCTTAATTTTTTCCACATGGGTATCTTTTGATTCTGTTTACAAAAGTTTGAAAAAAATGTTTAATTTTAACAATTATGGTAAGAAAAAAATTTCTCACCGTCATGACTGCTCAATGAATTGATGATTCATATATATGTTTTGAAATTTATTATCAAAGAAAATGATTCTAAAAAATATTTTTTGAAGTTTTAGTTTTCAAAATTTATTTTCGAAATGAAAAGGGTATTTTTCTATTTAATATTTTTAATGATATTTTAATGGTATTTTATTCATCAAGGATAGAAACCCTTGATTTTACTTATACTCTACCGGGTATATGTTGTAATTATTCCATCCTTATTCTTTCTCTAGATGGATTATGAATTTCCAAAGATATTTTCATGGAACCCATTTCTTTTTCATGGGTAAATCAAGCTATGAAAGAATAATGATTATTATTATGTTTAAAAGTGAAAGATTTTAATTATTTTACTCATGATATGGTACTTAGACATTATTAGTTATAAGAAGGTAAGATCAATACAACTTATATGATGGGTGAACCCCATTATAGCTCTCTGATGCGTTGAGTAATGATGAAATAATTGACTGATTATAAGTAACTCCTAAGATATGATGGATCTAATTAGTTAATAGGTTACTCCAAAGAGATTATGGGTACTAATCAGATAAGGTTATTCCATTTAAAAAGTGTTTTTGAAATGGTTTTATGAAGATGATGTTCCAAGATACCGACACATTTTACTTATGCTTACTCTTGATTTTTTATGCATCCTTTGATAAATATTAACATCACATGGATCATGATTATTGATTTATATCACTCTTTCCTTTGATAATGATTTATTCCATGTAACATGTTTTATGATCTAGGTTTTGATGGGTATGAGTTCTTTTATGTTATGCTCATACACATTAATTATGTCATCACACCCTTATACTCATCTTATTCTCACTAATTAAATTCACTTGTTAATGATTATATTTACCCATACTATGTATTTGAGATCACCCTTATTATGTATCCTTTTCCCTAGGTTGTGAATAATGGTTTTAAGTATGTTATGCCTAATAAGGTTACTAGATGTAAAGAACTTAGTAGAATATGATGTAGATCTTTATAACCTAGTTGATTATATATCGAAGTTGTTATTATTTTATCATAATTCTATAAAAATATAATCCTAAAAGGTCCTTGGGTATGTAAGTGATCCAAAATTTTAGTTTTATGTTATATGTTTTTAAGGGTTGAAATTGGGTCCTGTTATTAGTATCAAAACAATAAATGTAAATTTTATGTTTTTAGAATTGGATTTGGGAGTGTGGGTTCAGGTAAGTCATAGTTAATGACTTTAGAATGATGTGAAATCATAGGAAAACTTTATTATTATTATTTGAGATGTTTACAAGTAGAATACATGTCAATTAGATGTGTGGTATGCTCAAAATGACTAGCTAATCAATTTTTAAAGGTTTGACGTCCTTTAAAAACGCGTGTCAGGGGGTCAAAACCAACCGAACGATCTCCAAATGTCATGAAATTAGGTGAAAACAATAGTATAATGAATTTTGAAATATTGGAGTAGAAATAACATCAATATGAGGCTCTATTTTCATGGGATAGCCCAAAACACATTTTTTATTATTTTAAAACATCAAAATGTGCATTGAATTTTCAGATAAATAGAAAATGAATTTGGAATGATTTGGAATCATATGAAAACTATCTTAGTATTATTTTTAAAATTTGTGAGTATAAGAAATGTCAATCATACATGTGGTGTCCTTGTAACGACCAAATATTCAATTATTAAATGCTTGATTCCCTTCAAAAACATGTGTGGGGGGTCAAAACCAATCAAATGATCTCTTTTTTGTGTCATATACATAACATCAATACAAGTTCCCATTTTCATGGTATGACCCGAAACACATATTTCTTTCTTTAAAAAATAAAAATGTGCATTTATTGGTCGTATCTATAGAAAATGGCCTTGGAATGATGTGAAATCATTGAAAGACCATATTAATATTATTTTTGGTATATATGAGTAGATAAAATGTCAATCAGACATACAATGTTCTCAGAATGACATAATAAATGGTCTTTAAAGGTTCGATGCCCTTTAAAAATGTGTATCAGGGAGTCAAAACCCATCAAATGATCTCTAAATGCTGTGAAATCAAATGAAAATAACTATATAGTGAATTGTGAAATGATGGAGTAAATGAAATTTCAATACAAGGTTATGTTTTCCTAGTATGACCCAAAACACTTTTTTGTTGTTTTAAAACATAAAAACATGTATTTAATGGTGACTTCATTAAGAAACGACCTTAGACTGATGTGAAATCATAGGAAAAATAATTTATAAATATTTTTTATGTGTAAGACCTGAAGAAACATCAACTGGACTTGCAGTTTTCCCAGAACAAACGAATAATCAGTTCTTAAAGGTTTAATTCCCTTTAAAAACATGTGTCGAGGGTTCAAAACCAATCGAATGATCTTTGAGTGCTATAAAATTAGATGAAAAAAACTATATAATGAATTTTGAAATATTTAAGTAGACATAATTTCAATTTGAGGTTCCATTTTTCTAGGATGGTCTGAAACGTATTTTTGTTGTTTTAAAACATCAAAACGCATGTTAAACAATAAAATCCATATAAAATAACCTCAAAATGATTTGAAATCATAGTAATGTTTTCTTATTATTATTTTTGACATTTATGAATAAATGGAACATCGATTAGGTGTACAATATGCCCAAAACAACTAAATAAATAGTTTTTAAAGGTTTGACGCCCTTTAAAATCGAGTGTTATGGGGTAAAAACCAATTGAATGGCCTAAAAATACCATGAAATCATAGTAAAAAACCATACTAGGAATTATGAAATGTTAGGGTAGAAAAAAAATTAATATGAGGCATTGTTTTTTCGAGATGACTAAAAATGCACTTTTTTATTTTAAACATCAAAACCTAAGTTTAATAGTCAGATCCAAAGAAAACAACCTAAAAATGAAATAAAATAATAGGAAAAATGAATTATTATTATTATTATTTATATGTAAAATTAGAAAACATTTAAATTGAATATGTGATCTGCCCAGAATGACCGAATAAGCAATTTTTAAAGGTTTGACACTATTTAAAAACAACTTGATGGGGGTAAAAACCAACCAAATGATCTCCAAATTATATAAAATCATATTAAAAAAACCATAGTGAAATGAGAAATGTTAGAGTAGAAAAAACATCAATATATGGTGCAGTTTTCCCAATATGACCCTAAACATATTTTTGTTGTTTTAAAACACCAAAATGCATGTTAAATGTACAGATTCATAGAAAAAGTCATTTAAATTATGTGAAAACATTGGGAAACTATCTTAGTATTATTTTAGATGCTTATGAGTAGATAGAGCATCAATTATACATGTGGTGTGCTCAAAATGACTAAATATAAAATTTTTAATGCTTTGATGCCCTTTAAAAACATGAGTCCAAGGGTAAAAACCAACCAAATTAACTCAGAATGCCATGAAATCAGACTAAAAAAACTATAGAGTGAATTGTGAAATAGTGGAGTAGACAGAACATTAATATGAGGGCTTTTTCTCGATATGGACCAACAAATTTTTTGTTATTTTCAAACATAAAAACGTCTGTTGAATAACTAGATCAATAGAAAACTACCTCAGAATGACATGAAATCATAGAAAAAATATTTCAGTACTATTTGCGCTGTGTATAAGTAGACTAAACTCTAATCAGACATGTGGTGTACTCTAAATAACTAAATATGTGGATTTTAAAGGATTGAATCCCTTTAAAAGGATACGTCATGGGATCAAAACCAACTGAACAACCGATGAATGATGTGAAATTAGATAGAAACAACCATAAAGTCAATTTAAAGTGTTGTTTAACTGGGATGACCTGAATAACATATTTGTTTTTTTAAAGCATCAAAATATGTTTTTAACAACCATATCCATAGAAAACTACCCTTGAATAACTTAAAATTATAAGAAAAATATATTATTATTATTTATGATGTGTATGAGTAGATGAAACATCAATAAAATGTGTGGTATGCCCAGAATGATTGAATAAGCAGTTTTTAAAGGTTTAACATGCTTTAAAAATGTGAGTTGGGGGCTTAAAACTAACTGAATGATCCTAAAAAGCTATGAAATTAGAAAAAAATCTTATAGTGAATTGGGAAATGGTGGAGTAGACAAAACATTAATATGAGATGTAATTTTTCTAGGATGATCCAAAAGGTATTTTTATTATTTTAAAAAATAAAAATGTGTTTTTATCGATCATATCAATATAAAATAACCTTAGAGTAATGTGAAATAATAGGAAAACCATCCTATTATTATCTTTAATGTGTACGAGCATATGTGACATCAATCAGATGTGATGTCTATTCAGAATGACCAAATAAGCATTTTTTAAAGTTTTAAAACCCTTTAAAAATGTGTGTCAGGGGGTTTGACCCAACCAAAAAATATTTTAATACCATGGATAAGACAAAAACCATACAATGAATTGTGAAATGGTCGACCAAATGGAATGTCAATATGATGTGATGTTTTCCTAGGAAGACCAAAAACATACTTTTGTTATTTTAAAACATCAATAAACACATTTAACAGATAGATCCATATAAAAAAACCTTGTAATAATGTGAAATAATAGGAAAAATATCTTATTATTATTTATGAAGTGTAATAGTAGACATCATATCAACCCGACGTGTAGTTTTCCCAAAACGACTAAATAATCAGTTTTTAAAGGCTTTCCACCCTTTAAAAAGGTTCATTAGGGGATCAAAACCAACTGAACGATATTTTAATGAAATAAAATCATGTTTAAATAACTTTATAACGAATTATGAAATGGTGTAGTAGATATAATGTCAATTCGAGGTTCTATTTTCCCGGGATAATTCAAAATGAATTTTTGTTTTCTTTAAAACACCAAAACATGCATTTAACGGTCATATAAATAGGAAAATAATTTAGAATGAGGTGAAATCATAGTAAAAACATATTTTTTTTTGATGTGTATAGGTATATGATACTCTAATCAGACTTTCGGTCTACCCAAAGCAACCAAATAAGCATTTTTAAAGGTTTGACGCCCTTTAAAAACATGCGTCAAAGGGTTAAAACTAACCGAACAACCTCCAAATGACCTAAAATCATATGAAAACAACCATACAATGAATTTTAAAATGGTGGAGTATATGGAACATTCAATCAAGGGTCTATTTTATTGAGATGACCTGAAACACATTTTTTTTATTTTAAAACATCAAAACGTGTGTTGAATGATTAGATGAATATAAAAGGTCCTCATAGTGATGTGATATCATAAGGAAACCATCTTATTATTATTTTTGACAAGTATTAGTATCCAAAATTTCAATCATACATGTGGTGTTTTTAGGAAGATCAAATAAACCATTTTAAATTTTAAAAAAGATTAGAAACTCCTAATATATTCAAAATCAAATGACCTTAGATTGTTGTACAAATTTTTAATTGGAAAATTCTATTGAATTTAAATTATTTTTTTATAGTGATTTTTTTACCAAACTAATTATTTTTTATAACATCTCAAGATTTTAAAAGAATGAATATATTTGATAGCATACAAAATACACAACAACAAATGTAATCAAACCATGAAATATTATTATTTAAATATGACCACTATAATATAGCAGTTAAATTAGTGGGTATGAATAGGATTAATTACATTTTTAAATATATATATATATAAAGGTTCTAATTATTAATTTTTTTGATTAATTATTAGTAAATAATCACTCAATTTTTAGTTAATATATTTTATTCTTCAAAAATATGTTTTCTTCAAAAATGATATTTTTTTATTATAATTATTTTTTGTAAAATTTTGAAAACATATTTGATAAAATAAAATTAATTTTTAAAATCATCATATCAAAATTACCTTTAGGTGAAATTTTGATAATTTTCTAAAATGATTTATTTTTTAATGAATAGTGAAAACTACTGATTTTTATTGAAAATTGTATTTTCTTTTCGATTATTTATAATTTAAAATTATTTTTTTCATTAGTTTTAAAATTTTATATTTTAATTTTTATTTAAAATAATTTAATTATAAATTTTTAAATTAATTTAATTCTTTAATTTATTATTAAAACATTTTATACTTAAAAGAGGATTTTTCTGAAAAACTGTTTTTCATCATGTTTTGATGGTTTAATTTTAAATTAAATTCTACAAATTCTGTGTTTTTAATCTTTAAAAATAGATTACATATTTGGAATTATGGTTTTAAATTTTTTTAAATAGTTTTGTTTCATTTTTGGTCAATATGAATAACAACCATAGTAATATTTTTTCCACGGTAAAGGGTAAATCGGGTAATTAAGGGTTAAAAATAATATGATAAGGATTATAAAATGACCCCGAAACTTGGATTGATTTTATTAGATGAGTTTATTTCATCCATACTCATCCAATATTTGGTTATATGAACTTTTGGTTCCATTTTTATGTGATTATTTCCTTTATAATATTTTATGTAAATAAAAGTAAAAAATTTCACACTATTATTTTTAATAAATATAATATTTTTAACATAGGAAAAAAAAGGGATATGTTTGTTTATAAATATTCATTTTAAATATAAATTATTTAAATTTATCATGGTAATTTATTTTTAATTTTTAGTGACTTGGACAGAACATTAATATGAGGTCCCATTTGCCTAGTTGACCTGAAATGAATTTTTGTTGTTTAAAACATAAAAACATGCATTTATTGGCCATATCCATATAAAATGGTCTTGTAATGATTTAAAATCATTATAAAAATATCTTAGTATTATTTATGATATATACGAGTATATGAAACATCAATAGAACGTGCAGTATGCTCAAAATGAAAAAATATGAGGTTTTTAAAGGTTCGGTGCCCTTTAAAAATGTGTATTAGAGGGTAAAAACACACCAAATGATCTCTAAATACTATTAAATTAAATGAAAATAACTATATAGTGAATTTTGAAATTTTGGAGTAGACTTAATGTCAATTTAATGTTCTGTTTTCCTAGGATGACCCGAAACACCTTTTTATTATTTTAAAACATCAAAATGTGCATTTAATGACGAGTTCCATAGGAAATGACCACAGAATGACATTAAATCATAGTAAAATATATATTTTTTATTATTTATGTGTAATATTATATTACACATCGATTGGAATTGTGGTTTTCCCATAATGACTAGATACGAAGTTTTTATAGGTTTGGCGCCCTTTAAAAACTTGTGTTAGGGGGTCAAAACCGACCAAATGATTTTTGAGTACTTTGAAATCATATAAAAAAAATTTATCGTAAATTGTGAAATTTTAGAGTAGAAAAAATTCTTATCTTAGGTTCTTTTTTCCTGAGATGATCTGAAACATATTTTTTTTTAAAAACATCAAAGCATGCGTTTAACGATCAGATCTATATAAAATGACCTCAGAATGATGTGAAATCATAGGAATACCATATTATTATTATTTTTGACATGTATGAGTAGTAAAAACATTAATCAGATGTGTGGTATACTCAAAACATCTGAATAAGAAGTTTTTAAAGGTTTAACACCCTTTAGAAATGAGCATAAGGGTGTCAAAACCAATCAAACGACCTCCAAATGTCATGAAATCATAGTAAAAAAAAACAATACAAATAATTATAAAATTTTCAAGTATATGGAACATAAATATGAGGTGCATTTTTACCGGGATGACTGAAAATATAATTTTTTGTTTAAAAACATTAATACGTATGTTTAATGGTTAGATCCGTGGAAAATGACCTCATAATGACATGAAATCATTAGAAAATAATAATAATAATATTTTTGATATATACAAGTAGAAAAAATGTCAATAAGACACACAATATTCTTAGAGAGACCTAATAAATAGTTTTCAAAAGGTTTTACACCTTTTAAAAACATGCACTCAAGGGGGGGGGGATTCAAAACCAACTGAATGATCTCCAAAGGCTGTGAAATTTGGTGAAAAAAATCATACAGTGAATTTTGAATTGGTGAAGTAGATAGAACATAAATCTGAGGTGATGTCTTCCTAGGATGACCTGAAACACATTTGTGCTATTTTTAAACACAAAATGTACATTGAACAATCAGATCCATAAAAATTTCTTTGGAATGATATATAATCCCTAGAAAATTGAATTAATATTATTTTTTATGTGAATGAGTAGATGAAACATCAATCATACATGAGGTGTGATCAAAATGACCAAATATATAGTTTTTAATGGTTTGAAACCCTTTAAAAATATGCACCAAGGGGTCAAAACCTATTGAGTAACCTCTAAATTCCATGAAATATTATTACAACAACCGTATAATGAATTGTGAAATTTTGGATTAGACATAACATTAATATGAGGTGTTGTTTTCTTGGGATGACCCAAAACACATTTTTGTTGTTTTAAAACCTCAAAACATCCATTGAATGACCCAATCAATAGAAAATAGACTCTTCATAAAGTGAAATTATTGTAAAAATGTATTAGTCTTATTTGTAATGTTTATGAGTATACTGAATGTCAATCAGGAGTGTGGTGTGCTCAGAACAACCAAATATATGGTTTTTAAAGGTTTTTCACCATTTAAAAACATGCGATAGGGGTTCAAAACCAACCAAATGATCTATGAATACTATAAAATTAGATGAAAAAAAAACATAAAGGTAATTTTGAAATGGTGTGATAGAAAGAATGTTAATCAGAGGTGTCATTTGACTGGGATGACTTGAAACACTTTTTTGTTGTTTTAAAGCATCCAAATGTGATTTTAATAGTCAGATCCATAATAAAAAACCTTGGAATAACTTGATATTATAGAAAAAATATATCATTATTATTTTTATGTGTCTGGGTAGAAGACACATCAATCCAACTTGAATTATGCACAAAATTTATGAATAATAAGTTTTTAAATGTTTAACACCCTTCAAAAACATGTGTTAGGGGATCAAAATCAACAAAATGATTGAAGGATTATATAAAATTAGATGAAAAAAATCATATAGTGAATTGGTAAATGGTGGAGCAGAAAAAATATCAATATGAGATATCATTTTCACAAGATGAATATGTTGGGAAGATGATAATGATGGTGTAGTTCAGAAGACTCAGAAGATTCAGATGGCCTTTATCTTTTTGATCTCGTAATAGTGTTTAATGTTTGTTTTTTAATGTTTGGAATTTTTTCTATTTTGAATTTTTAACTGCGCAGTTACCGCTAACCCATAAAATGGATTTTAGAAAATAAAAAAAAATAGATTTGGAGGTCAAAACTTCAAAACATGCATTTAACGGCCAGATCCATAGAAAATAACCTTGGAATTATGTGAAAATCAAAGGAAAATTGTATTATTATTATCTGTTATGTGTATGATCATTAAATATATCAATCGGATGTGAGGTCTATCCAGAACCACCCAATTGGGAGTTTTTAAAGGTTTAATGCCTTTTAAGAATGCACATCAGGGGGTCAAAACCAAACCAATGATCTCTAAAGTCTATGAATATGATAACAACCATATATTAAATTGTGAAATGATTTAGAATATTTCATATCAATCCAAGGTGAGGTTTTCCTGGGATAACAAAAAACACACCTTTTTATTTTAAAACATCAAAACACTTGTTTAACGGTCAGATCCATATAAAAAAACCTTGGAATGACATGAAATAATAGGAAAACTATATTACTATTATTACTGACATATAAGTGTATACATCACTACAATCAGAAGTGCAGTTTGTCTACAACGATCAAATAAGAATCTTTTAAAGGGTTGACACCCTTTAAAAACATTTTTCATGGGATCTAAACCAACTTAATTATCTTTGAATTCTATAAAATCATAAAAAGACAAATTTATAGTGAATTTTAAAATGGTGTATCAGATATAATGTCAATACGAGATGCCATTTTCTTAGGATGACCAAAAATGCATTTTTTTGGTTTTAAAACATAAAAATGTGTGTTTAATGGTAAAATCAATAGTAAACAGCTTCAAAATGAGGTTAAAACATATAAAATATATTATTATTATTTTTGATGTGTATGATTAGACGAAATGCCAATCATACTTGTTGTCAGCCTAAAAACAACCAAATAATCATTTTTTAAAGGTTTAATTCCCTTTAAAAACATGCATCAGGGGGTCCAAACCAACCGAATGACCTCTAAATGGCATTAAATCAGATAGAAACAACCATATTGTAAATTGTGAAATGGTGGAGTAGACATAATTTCAATCTAAGGGGATGTTTTTTTAGGATGACTTGAAACACACATTTGTTATTTTAAAACATCAAGACATGTGTTAAATGGTCAAATAGATAGAAAATGTCCTCAAAATGATTTGATATAATTAGAAAATCATATTAGTTTTATTTTATACAAGTATGAGTATATAGAATTTCAATCATACATTCAGTGTGGTCAGGATGACTGAATAAATGGTTTAAAATCAAAAAAATATTAGATACTATTAATATATTCAAAATCAAATGACCATGGATTATTGTTCTAAGTTTTAATAGAAATATTCTAATACATTTAAATTATAAGTTTTTATTGTGATTTTTTAATATACTAATTTTTTTAATATCCCAAAACTTTAAAAGAATGACTATGTTCCATAATATACGAAATATGTGACATCAAGCAAAATCGAACCATGATATATTATAATTTAAATATGAATGTTATAACCTAGTGGTTAAATCGGTGAGCATGAATAGAATTAAATAATTATATATAAATTTTCTAATCAATATAAATATACTTATTAATTATTAGGAAATAATTACTCATTTTTTAGTAAAGTCATTTTATTTTTTTAAAAATACATTTTCTTAAAAAATGGTTTTTATTGATTTTTATGAGAAAATATTATAATTAATTTTTGAAACATTTATATAATGTATTTGATAAAATGGACTTAATTTTTTAAATTATCATATCAAATTTAGTTTAAGGTGAAATTTTGAGAATTTTCTAAAAAGATCGATTTTCAATGAATAGTGAAAAATACTGATTTTTATTTAAAGTTATATTTTTTTAATTATTTCCAAAGTAAAAATATATATTTTTTTAGTTTTAAAATTTCATCAGTTCCTTTTTATTTAAAGTAATCCAATTATGGGTTTTCAAAGAATTTTATAATTTAATTTAGTGTAAAAAAATTTATACTAAAAAAGGGAATTTTTCTAAAAAATATTTTTCTTCACAATTTTTTGGTTTAATATTAAATTAAATTTTGAAAATTATGTATTTTGAATTTTAAAAAATGGATTCCATATTTTGAATCATGAGGTAAAAATTTGGTAAATAGTTATCTTTTATTTTTTATCAATATGAATAACAACTATAATAATTTTTGTTACCACAGTAAATGGTAAATTGGGAAATTAAGGGTTAAAAATAATATGATAAGAATTATAAAATGACCCTAAAACTTAACTTAATTATATTTTATGTGTTAATTTCATCAATAGTCATCCAATATTTGGTTATATGACCTTTTGTTACCATTTAGATTTGATTACGACCTTTATAATATTTTATGTATAGAAAAGTAAAAAATTTCACTCTCTTATTTTTATTAACTACAATATTTTAAACAAAGGTATAAACAGAGGATATGTTTGGTTATAAATATTAATTTTAAATATAAATGATTTATATTTATCGCTGTAATTTTTTAATTATTATTTAATGATTAATTATCTTAAATTCTTACAAAATGCTGGAAAAATAATTATTCAATTAATGGAAAAATAAAATAAATGATATTAAAAATATTAAAATTAGTATAATTTGAAATAATTAATGTGAACCATGAATTTAATAGATAAACATAAACATATAAAGTATGTGTTAAAAGTTTTGATTCAAATTTCATTTGTCTTCTCGATGTTATTAAAGTTAAAGTAAATGAATAGTTTTTAAAATTAACATTATTGATATAATATTATATTAAATGATATAATATTTCTAAAAATAATATATTTAGCCAAGTGATTAGGATATTGTTGAAAATATCACCCATGGTCCATTTATGGTCCATTTTCCTAGGATAACCCAAAACCCATTTTTATTAATTTAAAACCTCAAAACTTGCATTGAATGATCATATCAAAGGAAAATGACTTCAAAATGATGTGAAATCATAAGAAAAACATATTAGTTTTATTTTTGACATTTATTAGTAGACATAACATCAATCAAATATGCGGTGTGCTCAGAACGAAGAAATATATGATTTTAATGGTTTTATGCCCTTTAAAAATGTGTTTTGGGGGTCAAAACCAACCGAACGATCTTTGAATTCCATGAAATCAAATGAAAAACAACGGTATAATGAATTGTGAAATGGTGGAGTATAAAGAACATCAATTCAATGTCCCATTTTCATGGTATGACCTAAAACCCATTTTTTTTTGTTTTAAAACATCAAAACATATATTTATTGGTCAGATACAAAGAAGAAAACCTTTTAATGATGTGAAATCATTATAAAATCATATTAGTATTATTTTTTTATGTATAAAATCAGATAAAACAAAAATCAGACATACAATGTAATAAGAATGACTAAATATAAGGTTTTTAAAGGTTTGATGTCCTTTAAAAACGTGCATTAGGGTGTAAAAACCCACCAAAAAATCTTTGAATGTTGTGAACTCAGACGATAATAACCATATAGTGAATTTTGAAATGGTGGAGTAGAAGAAATGTAAATCTATGGTTCTATTTTCCCAGGATGACCCAGAACACGTTTTTGTTGTTTTAAAACATTAGAAGGTGCACTTAACAGTGAGTTATATAGGAAATGACCTAGAAATGATGTGAAATATTAGGAAAACAATCTTATTATTATTTTTGATATGAAAAATTAGAAGAAACATAAATTGTATTTACAATATTCTTAGAACAACTGAATAAATAGTTTTTAAATTTTAAAACCCTTTAAAAATATGTGTCGGGGGATAAAGAAAATGTTCATAAGGGGGTAAAAATGAATCGATTGACCTATGAATACCATGAAATAAGACTAAAACAACCATATATTGAAATTTTAAATGGTGGAGTAGGTATAGAATTAATCTGAGGGGTTGTTTTCAAGGGATGACCCAAAACACATTTTTGTTGTTTTAAAACATCAAAACATATGTTGAATGACTAGATCAATAGAAAATGTCCTCAAAATGATGTGAAATCATAGGAAAACTATCTTAGTATTATATGTGATGTTTATGAGTAGACCAAACATCAATCAGATGTGTGGTGTGCTCAGAACGATCACATATGTGGTCTTAAAGGGTTTTCACCTTTTAAAAACATGTGTTAGAGGGTCAAAACCAACTGAATGATCTCTGAATGTGGTGAAATTCAATAGTGAATACCATACAGTGAATTTTAAAATAGTTGGTCAGATAAAACATTAATTTGAGGTGTCTTTTGACTGGGATGACCCGAATCACATTTTTATTGTTTTAAAGCTTCCAAAAACATGTTTAACTGTCATATTCATATAAAAGACCTTATAATAAAATGAAATCAAAGGAAAACTATATTATTATTATTTTTTATGTGTATGAGTAGAAAAAATGTTAATCGAATGTGCAGTCTTCTTGGAATGACCGAATAAGCAGTTTTTAAAGGTTTCAAACCCTTTAAAAACACATGTTAAGGGTTCAAAACCAACAGAACGATCTATAAATACTATAAAATCAGAAAAGAAACAATCATATAGTGAATTGGGAAATAATGGAGTAGACATAATGACAATATGATATTTTATTTTTCTGGAATGACCTAAAACACATTTTTATTGTTTTTAAAAATCAAAACACGCATTTAACAGTTAGATCCATAGAAAATGACCTCAAAGTGATATGAAATCATAGTAAAGCGATATTATTAATATCTGTGATTCGTATGAGTATAAAAACATCAATTTAATGTGTGGTCTATTCTAAATGACTAAATAATGAGTTTTGAAATGTTTCATTCCCTTTAAAAATGTGCCTTAAGGGGTTAAAATGAACTGAACGATCTCTAAAGGCCATGAATAGGACAACAACCATATTTTGAATTATGAAATGATCAATAATACATAATTTCAATCCAAGGACATGTTTTCTTAGGATGATAAAAATAATACATTTTTGTTGTTTTAAAACATCAAAATGTGCGTTTAACAGTCATATCTATATAAAAAAACCTCAGAATGACATGAAATCTTATGAAAATTATCTTATTATTATTTGTGACATTTAATATTAGATGTAACATCAATAAAACTTGTGGATTTTCTGAAATTACTGAATAATTAGTTTTTAATGGTTTGACGATATTTAAAAACATGCATCAGGGGGTCAAAACCAACTGAAAAATCTATGAATTCCATGAAATAAGATGAAAATAACCATATAGTGAATTATAAAATAGTGGAGTATATAGAACATCAATATGAGGTACTATTTACTGAGATGAACCAAAATGAATTTTCATTTTTTTAAAACATCAAAATGCATGTTTAACGGCCAGATCAATTGAAAAAAACATTGGAATGAGGTGAAATCATAAAAAAACTATCTTATTATCATTTTTGGAATCTATAAGTAGAAATAACACCAATCAAACTTTCTATCTGCCCAAAATGACCAAATAATAATTTTTTTAAGGTTTGATACCCTTTACAAATGCACGTTAGGGGGTAAAAACAACTAATTAACCTCTAAATTCGATAAAATTATACAAAAAATAAAACTATATAGTGAATTGTGAAATGTTGGAGTAGACGAAATGTCAGTCCAAGGGGCCGTTTTACTAGGATGGCCTAAAACACATTTTTTTTATTTTAAAACATAAACACATGCATTGAACGATTAGATGAATAGAAAACAACCTCAAAATTTTGTGACATCATAGAAAAACCATCTTTGTATTATTTGTGATGTGTATGAGAAGAAAAAATTTCAATCAGACATGGATTGTTCTTGGGATGACTGAATATATAGTTTTAAATTTAAAAAAAGACCAGATACTATTAATATATTCAAAATCAAGTGACCTAGAATTATTGTACTATGTTTTAATTGAAATATTCTACAAAATTTAAATTATTAGTTTATTGTGATTTATTTATTTTAATATTTTTTTTTTCAAAATCCAAATATTTTAAAATATCAATTATGTTTGATAGCATATAAAATCCGCAATACCAAGCGCAATCGAATCGTGGAATATTAGTATTTAAATATGACCATTATAATATAGTGGTTAAATTAGTGGTTATGAATAATATTCACTAAATTTATATATATATATATATATAAAGGTTCTAATAAATAGAAATTTATTGATTAATTCTTAGTAAATAAGCACTCAATTTTTAGTAAAGTCATTTTATTCTTCAAAAATGCATTTTCTTCAAATTTTTTTTTTATTTTAAAGTGAAAATGTTATAATTTATTTTTGAAAATACGAGAGAATATATTTGATAAAATTAATTTAATTTTTTAAATCATCATATCAAAATTATATTAAGGTGAAATTTTGATAATCTTCTGAAAAGATTGATTTTTTAATGAATAGTAAAAAATACCGATTTTTATTGAAAATTTTATTTTTTCTGATTATTTAAAAAGTAAAATTATATTTTGTATTAGTTTTAAAATTTCATAAGTTAATTTTTATTTAAAATAATCCAATTATGATTTTAAAGGAATTTTATACTTGAATTTAGTATAAAAACATTTTATATTTAAAACGGGCATTTTTTTTTGAAAAACCCTCTTTCGTCACATTTTATCGATTTAATATTAAATTAAGTTTTGAAAATTATATAATTTAAATCTTGAAAAATAGATTCTTGATTTGGAATTAAGGGGTCCAAAATTTGATAAATAAGAATAGAAACCATAATATTTTTTATTACAATGGTAAAGGGTAAATTGGGTAATTATGGTTAAAACTAGTTTGATAAGGACTATAAAATGACTTTAACACTTGAATTAATTTTAATGGATGGGTAATTTAATCCATAATCATCCAAGATATGGTTATATGACATTTTCTTAACATTTGGATCTGATTATAACATTTATAATATTTTATGTAAATAAAAGTAAAAAATGCCACACTCTTGTTTTTAATAACAAAAATATTTTTAACACAGGGATAAATAAAAAATATGTTCAGTTATAAATAGTCATTTGAAATATAAAAGATTTATCCCCATCATGGTAATTTATAGTTAATTTTTAGTTAATAATTAATTATGTTAAATGTTTTCACAATACTGGCACAATAATTATTCAATAAATGGAAAAATAAAATAAATGATTTTAAACAAATTAACAGTAGTATAATTTGAAAGAATTAACGTGACCCATAAATTTTATAGATAAAAATTACATGTTAAGGGTGTATTAAATTTTTTGATTTGAATTTCATTTGTTATCTTGATGTTATTAAAGTCAAAGTAAATGAATTGTTCAAAAATTGACATTATTGATATAATATTTTATTAAATGATATATAATTTCAAAAAATCATCTCTTTGGACAAGTGGTTATGATATGGTTGAAAATATAAACCGTAGTACATTTATGGTCTATTTTCTCAAGATAACTTGAAACATATTTTTATTATTTTAAAACATAAAAATGTGAATTGAAAGGTCAAATCAATAGAAAATGACTTTAGAATAACATAGAATCATAGGAAATCCATCTTACTATTATTTTTGATGTTTATGAGTAGAAAAAATGTTAATCGGAAATGATATGTTTTTTTATAAGGACTATATATATGGTTTTTAAAGGTTTGAATCCCTTTAAAAACACGTGTTGAGGGTCAAAAAACAACCGAATGATATTTGAATGTTGTGAAATCAGATGAAAATAACCATACAAATGAATCGTGGAATAATGGAGTAGAAATAACATCAATCTGAGGTTATGTTTTCCTGGTATGACCTGAAACACATTTTCGTGGTTTTAAAATATCAAAATGCGCATATATTAGTCAGATCTATATAAAAATGAATTCAAATGATGTGAAATCATTAAAAAACCTTATTATTATTATTTTTGATGTATACAAGAAGACAAAATGTCAATTGGGCAAGAGGTGTGCTCAGAATGACCAAATATGAGGTTTTTAAAGGTTTGGCACCCTTTAAAAATATGTGTTGTGGGGTTAAAACTCATCAATCTCTAAATGATATAAAATTAGACAAAAATAACTATATAGTGAATTGTGAAATGGTGGTGTAGATGAAATGAACTAAAATGACCATATTATTATTATTCTTTTTGTGTAAGAGAAGAATACACTTTAATCAGAGTTTCGGTCTACCTAGAATGACCGAATAAGTAGTTTTTAAAGGTTTGACACCCTTTAAAAACATGCGTGAGGGGGTTAAAACCAATCAAATTATTTTTTAGTGATTTCAAATCATATAAAAACAATTTTAGATTTAAATTTAAAATGTTAGAGTAGATAAAATATAAATTCTAGGTTCAATTTCCTAATATGACCCAAAACACATTTTTTCTATTTTAAAACATCAAAACATGTGTTTAATTGTTAGATCCACATAAAATGTCCTCAAGATGATTTTAAATCATATTAATGTCATATTATTATTATTTTTACATGTATGAGTAGATAAAACATCAATAAGATGTACAATATTCCTATAACGATGGAATAAGTTGTTTTAAAAGGTTCAATTCCCATTAAAAATGAGCTCCATGGAGTCAAAACCAACCGAAGAACCTCCAAATATCATGAAAACATAGGAAAACAACAATATAGTGAATTATGAAATAGTAAAGTAGATTAAATGTATATATGGGTCTTTGTTTTTCTGGGATGACCAGAAAGGCACTTTTGTTGTTTTAAAACATCAAAACATGAGTTTAACGACCATATCCATAGATAATGACTTTAGAATGACATTAAATCACAAAAAAAAAACATATTATTATTATTGATATGTATGAGTAGAAAAATTTTTAATAAGACATGCAGTCTACTCGAAATGACTAAAAAATATGTTTTTAAAGGTTTAATTCCCTTTAAAAACATTCATCAGGGGGTCAAAACCAACCAAATGATCTATAAATTATATGAAATCAGATGAAAAAAACTATACATTGAATTATGAAATAGTGGATTAGAAAGAATGTCAATCAAAGTTTTCATTTTCCTGGGATGACCTGAAATACATTTTTGTTATTTTAAAACACAAAAAACGGGAATTGAATGATTAAATTTATGGAAAAGGGTGTTGTAATAATATAAAATCATAGAAAAACCATCTTAGTATTATTTTTGATGCGTACAAGTATATTGAATGTCAATTGTACATGAGGTGTTCTCAAAATGATCAAATATGAAATTTTTAAGGGTTTGAGACCCCTTAAAAACTTGCAGAAGGGGGTCAAAACCAACCATGTGACCTCTAAATTACATTAAATTGGACTACAACAATTGTATAGTGAATTGTGAAATAATACAGTAGATAGAAATTAGTATGAGGGTTTGTTTTTCCAAGATGACCTGAAACACATTTTTGTTATTTTAAAATATCAAAACATTCATTAAATGACTAGATCAATAGAAAAAAGCCTTAAAATAACATGAAATCCTAGGAAAAATATCTTTATATTATTATTTGTGTTGTGTATAAGAATAAAAAACATCAATAAGATATGTGGTGTGATACGAATTATTGAATATGTGGGTTTAAAGGTTTTTCTTCATTTAAAAACATGCATCAGGGGGGAAAACCAAACGAACAGTCTATAAATATAGTGAAATTAGAGGGAAATAACCATACAATGAATTTTGAAATGGAATAGTAGAGGGAATTCCAATCTGAGGATTCATTTGACTTGGATGACTTGAAATATATATTTTTTGTTTTAAAGTATCCAAATGTGTATTTAATGGCCAAATCCATAGAAAATAGCATTATAGTAACTTGAAATCACTTGAAAACTATTTTATTATTATTTTTTATACGTATGAGTAGATTTAGCATCAATTGAACATTTGATATGCTCAAAATGACTGAATAATCAGTTTTTAAAGGTTTAACACCCATTAAAAACATGAGTTGGGGGCTCAAAACCAACTAAAATATCTCTAAAATCTATGAAATCAAATGAAAACAATTATATAGTGACTTGAGAAATAGTGTAGTAGGCATAACATCGACCTGAGATGTTGTTTGTACGGAATGACCCAAAATGTGTTGTTATTATTTTAAAACATCAAAACATCCATTTAATAGTAAGATTCATATAAAATGACCTTGGAATGATTTGAAATCATAGAAAACCCATAATATTATTATTTTTGATGTTTATGATAATATGAAACATCAATAGGATGTGCAGTCTGTTTAGAAAGATCAAATAAGGAATTTTTAAAAGGTTTGATTCCCTTTAAAAACATATGTTAGGGGGTAAAAACCAACTAAATGTTCTTCCATGTCCGTGAATAGAACAACCACCACACATTAAATTGTGAAATAATCGAGTATATAGAAATTCAATCTAAGATGATGTTTGTATAGGATGACTGAAAACCAAATTTATTGTTTTAAAACATCAAAACATGCATTTAACGGTTATATCCATACCAAAAAACTTTGGAATGATATCAAATCACAAGAAAAATATCATATTATTATTTTATATATATATGGTTATAATTCATGTTAATCACAGTTTTTATAGAATAACCAAATAAAAATTTTTAAAGGTTTAAATCCCTTTAAAAATATGCGTTAGCGGTTTAAAACCAAATGAACGATCTTTGAATGACATGAAATCAAATGAAAATAACCGTACAGTGAATTTTGAAAAGGTGAAGTAGATAAAACATTGATATGAGGTTCTTTTTCCTAGGATGACCAAAAATGATTTTTTTGTTTTAAAAAACCAAAACTTGTGTTTAACAGTCATATCATAATAAAAAAACTTTAGAATGTGGTTAAATCATATTAAAAATATTTTATTATAATTTTTGATGTTTATAAGTAGATGAAATTCCAATCAAACTTGTAAACTTCCCATAATGATCAAATAATCATTTTTTAATTATTTGACGCCCTTTAAAATCATGTGTTAGGGGGTAAAAACCAACCGAACAATCTACAAATTCTATAAAATCAGACAAAAAATTATATATTAAATTATAAAATAATGGAGTAGATAGAATGTCAACCAGAGGGGCCATTTTTCTGGAATGTCCTGAAACACATTTTTGTTATTTTAAATCATCAAAAAGCGAATTAAACGGTTAGATGAATAGAAAACAACCTCATAAAGATATGATATCATACGAAAACCATCTTAGTAATACGTGTGACATGTATGATTAGAAATAATATCAATTTTACATGCAATGTTCTTGGGATAACAAAATAAATAGTTGTAAATTAAAAAAATACTAGATAATATTAATATATTCAAAATCAATTGACATTGGATTGTTATACTAAGTTTTAATTAAAATATTCTAATGCATTTTGATTATTAGTTTATTGTGATTATTTTCTAAACTATTTTTGTAATATCCAAATATTTTAAAATAATTACTATGTTTTATAGCGTAAAGAAATATGCAACACTAAGATTAATCGAACCACAAAATATTATTATTTAAACATGAATGTTATAACATAATAGTTCAATTGGTGGGTATGAATATGATCAAATATGTTTTGAAATATATATATATATAAATTTTCTAATCAATACAAATTTATTCATTAATTATTAGGAAATAAGTGCTCATTTTTTAGTAAAGTCATTTTATTCTTCAAAAAACACTTTTTCTTCAAAAATGATTTTTGTTGATTTTTATAAGAAAATATTATAATTAATTTTTAAAAAATTTAAAGAATGTATTCAATAAAATGAAATTCATGTTATAAATCACCATATCAAAATTTTCTTAAGGTGAAATTTTTATAATATGTTGAAACAATTGTTTTTTCAATGAATAGTAAAAAATATAAATTATTATCGAAAATTGTATTTTTTTTGGTTATTTATCAAGTAAAATTATATTTTGTAATAGTTTTAAAATTTAATAAGTTTATTTTTATTTAAATTAATCCAATCAAGGGGTTATAAAGAAATTTTACACTATAATTTATTATAAAAAAATTTTATACATAAAAATAACATTTTTTTGAAAAACTGTTTTCATCATGTATTACCAGTTTAATATTAAATTAAATTATAAAAATTATATGTTTTGAATATTGAAAAATGGATTCCTTATTTAGAATCATGGGGTGTAAATTTGGTTAATATTTCCTTTTTATTGTTTTTTTAAATTTGGATAACAAACATAGTATTTTTTGTTACCATGATAAAAGATTAATTGGGCAATTAAGGGTTAAAAATAATATTATAAGGACTAGAAAATCACTCGAACACTTTATTTTATTTTATTATAGGAGTTAATTTCATTCATAATCATCCAATATGTGGTTATATGACCATTTTTTTTACATTTATATGTGATTATAACCTTTATAATATTTTTTTGTAAAAAAAAGTAAAAAACGTCACACTCTTGTTTTTAATAACTATAATATTTTTAACGTGGGGATAAACATAGGATATGTTCAATTATAAATAGTCATTTGAAATATAAATGATATATATTAATCTTGGTAATTTATTTTTAATTTTTAGCGAAAAATTAGTATCCTTAAATTGCAAGACAACGTTGAGAGAGAAATTATTCAAATAATGGGAAAATAAAATAAATGATATAAAAAATACTAAAAGTAGAATAATTTGAAATAATTAATGTGAAACATGAATTATATATATAAAAATAACATGTTAAGGATGTATTTAAAGTTTTTATTTGAATTTCATTTGTTATCTTGATGTTATTAAGGTCAAAGTAAATTAATATTTCTAATTGACATTATTGATATACTATTTTATTAAATGATATAAAATTTCAAAAAATCCTATGTATAGCCAAGTGATTAGGATATAGTGGAAAATATAAATCATGGTTCATTTATGGGATGTTTTCTAGGGATAACCTGAAACACATTTTTTATTATTTTAAAACATAAAAACGTGAATCGAACGATTAGATCAATAGAAAATGACCTTGGAATGATGTGAAATCATTGGTAAACTATCTTTGTATTAATTTAGATGTTTATGAGTAGATGGAATGTCAATAAAACATGTGGTTTGATCAGAACGATAAAATATAAAATTTTTAAATGCTTGACACCCTTTAAAAATGTGTTTTAGGGGTCAAAACTAACCGAATGATATCCAAATGTAGTAAAATAATATGAAAACAACTGTACAATGAATTGTGAAATAGTGGAGTAGAAAAAACATCAATCTGAGGTCCCATTTTCTTGGAATGACCCAAAATAAATTTTGGTTTTTAAAAAAATACAAACTTGCATTTTTTATTCAGATCTATAGAGAACATCCTTGGAATGATGTGAAATCAATGGAAAATTGTCTTAGTATTTCTTTTTGTGATGTATACAAGTAGAAGAAGACTAAATCAGATGTGTGGTGTACTTAAAAAGACCAAATATGAGGTTTTTGAAGGTTTGATAGCCTTTAAAAACATGCCTATGGGGGTCAAAACACATTGAACAATATTCGAATTATGTGAAATTAGAAAACAATAACCATATAGTTAATTTTGAAATAGTGTAGTAGACATAATGTTAATCCGAGGTCCTATTTTCCTAGGTTGACCTAAAACACTTTTTTGTTGTTTTAAAATATCAAAGCATGAATTTAATGGAGAGTTCCATAGGAAATAACCTCAAAGTGTTGTTAAATCATATGAAAAATATCTTATTATTATTATTTGACAAGTAATAGTAGGAGATACATCAATTATACTTGTATTTTTCCTATAACCGCAAAATAAATAGTTTTTAAAGGTTTAACTCCCTCTTAAAACATGCATCAGGGGGTCAAAACCAACTGAATGATTTTTGAGTTCTATGAAATCATATGAAAACTAATATATAGTGAATTATAAAATGTTTGAGTTGAATGAATATCAATACGAGGTCCTATTTTCTAGGGATGACCCAAAAATCATTTTTGTTGCTTTAAAATCTCAAAAAATGTGTTTAATAGTCAGATCCATAGAAAAAAACGTAAAAAATATGTAAAATCATTGTAATAACATTTTATTATTATTATTTTTAACATGTATGAGTAGGTGGACGTCAATCAGATTTGAAGTCTTCCCATAATGATCAAATAATCACTTTTAATGGTTAGATACCCTTTAAAAATAATCATGAGGGGGGTCAAAACCAACCGAACAACCTCCAAATGTCATGAAATCATAGGAAAATGACCATATAGTGAATTATGAATTGTTAAAGTTAAAATAATATCAATATGAGGTTTTTTATTCAGGATGACAAAAATCATACTATTGCTATCTTAAAACATCAAAACATGTGTATAACAGTAAGATCCATATAATATGGACTCGTAATGACATAAAATAATAGTAAAAACATATTAATTTTATTTTTAACATGTATGAGTAGAAAAAATGTCAATAAGACATACAGTTTTCCCTAAATGACAGAATAAGTAAATTTTAAGGGTTTGATGCCTTTTAAAAACATGCATCAAGGGGTCAAAACCAACCAAATGATATCTAAATTTTGTGAAATAAAATAACAAAAACCATATAGTGAATTGTGAAATTGTGGAGTATATAAAACATCAATACAAGGTGATGTTTTCCTAGGATGACCTGAAACACATATTTGTTTTTTTAAAACACCAAAATGGGAATTGAATGGTCATATCCATAGAAAAAGGCATTAGAATGATATTAAATGATAAAAAAACTGACTTAGTTTTATTTTTGATCTTTATGAGTAGATGAAACATCAATCAGAAATGAGGTATGCTTGAAACAATCTAATATGAAATTTTAATGGTTTGATCCCTTTTAAAAATGTGTATTAGTGGGTCAAAACCAACCAAAAAAAACTATAAATTCCATTAAATAATACGACAACAATTGTATAGTGAATTGTGAAATAGTGGAGTATACATAACATTAATTTGAGGGGCTATTTTCCAAGGGTGACCTGAAAAAAGTTTATGTTATTTTAAAATATCAAAAATGTATGTTGAATGACTAGATCAATATGAAATGACATATAAATGATATAAAATGATAGGAAAACTATCTTAGTATTATTTTTGATGTGTATAATTAGACTAAACATTAATCAGACATGTGGTGTGATTGTAATGACAGAACATGCATTTTTAAAGGGGTTTCACCCTTTAAAAACATGTGTTAGGGAGTCAAAACAAACCGAATAATCTCTGAATGCTTCAAAATCAGACAGAAAAAACCATGTAGTGAATTTTGAAATGGTGGAGAAGATATAATTTCCATTTGAGGTGTCATTTCACTAGGATGACCTGAAACACATTTTTTTTGTTTTAATGCATCTAAATATGTGATTAATGATTAGATCTATAAAAAATGACCTTGGAATAACTTGAAATCATTAAAAAACTATCTTATTTTTATTTTTTATGCGTGTGAGTAGATAACACATCAATTTAACATGATGTATTCCTATAATGATAGAATAAGAAGTTTTTAAAGGTACAACACCATTTAAAAACATGTGTTGGGGAATCAAAACCAACTGAATGATCTCAGAATACTATAAAATCAGAAGAAATCAATCATATAGTAAATTAGAAAATGGTGCAGTGTAAAAAACATCAATATGAGATTTCATTTTCTTGGGAAGACCTGAAATGTATTTGAATTTTTTTAAAACATTAAAACATGAATATAATGGCCAGATCTATATAAAACGACCTTATAATGACATAAAATCATAGTAAAACCGTATTATTATTATTTTTAATATGTATAATCATATGACGGATCAATATGACATGCGGTCTGTCTAGAATGATTGAATAAAGATTTTTTAAAGGTTTGGCACCCTTTAAAAACATGCAACAGGGGATCAAAACCAACCAAATGATCTTCAAGGGACATTAATAGGACAAAAACCATACAGTGAATTGTGAAATGATTAATAATATAGAATGTTAATATGAGGTGATGTCAATTCAAGTTGATTGAAAATGCACTTTTGTTGTCTTAAAACATAAAAACATGAATTAAAGAGTCAGATCTATATCAAATAACCTCGGAATAACTTGAAATCATAAGAAAATTGTCTTATTATTATTTGTAACTTATAAGAGTAAATATCACATCAATTGGACATGCGATCTCTATGAAATTACTGAATAATTAGTTTTTAAAGGTTTGAATCCCTTTAAAAACATGCATCAAGGGGTCAAACCCAACTGAATGA
Organism: Viscum album; assembly: GCA_963277665.1. Lineage (NCBI taxonomy): Eukaryota > Viridiplantae > Streptophyta > Magnoliopsida > Santalales > Viscaceae > Viscum > Viscum album. The sequence goes on along the minus strand of OY728131.1, from coordinate 889,285,002 downwards.
TCTTATAATACCATGAAATAAGTTCAAAATAATTGTACAGTAAATTTTAAAATGTTGAAGTAGATAGAATTTCAATACACGGTGTTATTTTTCGGGGATGACCCAAAATGAATTTTTGTTGTTTTGAAACACCAAAACACATGTTTAATAGTCATATTTATATTAAAAATATTTATAATGAGGTGAAATCATAGGAAAACAATATTATTATCTTTTTTGATGTTTTTGAGCATATAAAATGCTAATAAAACTTTTTTATTTTCCAAGAATGACCATACAATCATTTTTAAAGGTTTGACACACTTTAAAAATGTGTGTTAGGGGGTGAAAATGAATCGAAAAACCACCAAATTCTATAAAATTAGATCAAAATTATCATACAATAATTTTTGAAATTATGGTGTAGATATAATTTCAACCAGTGGGGTCATTTCCTAGGATGACTTGAAAAATATTTTTTGTTATTTTAAAACATCAAAAGATGCATTGAACGACCAGATAAATAGAAAACAGACTCAGAATGACATGATATCATTAGAAAATAATATTAGTATTATTTGTGACACGTATAAGTATAAATGATTTCAAATATACAATTAGTTTGCTCAATATTTCTGAATAAATCATTTTAAATTTTAAAAAAGATTAGATACTATTAATATATTCAAAATCAAATGACCTCAGATTTTTATACTATGTTTTAGTTGAAATATTCTAATACATTTCAATAATTTGTTTATTGTTATTTTTATATAACTAGTTATTTTTTATAATATCCCAAGATTTTAAAATAACTAATATGTTCGATATTGTACAAATTACACGACACCATGTGTAATCGAACTGCGACATATTATTATTTAAATTTGACTGTTATAACCCAGTTGTTAAATTAGTGGGTATTAATCAGATTAAATAATTATATATATATATATATAAAGTTTATAATAAATATAATTATATTGATTAATTATTAGTAAATAATCACTCAATTTTTAGTAAAGTCATTTTATTCTTCGAAAATATGTTTTTTTCAAAAATATTTTTTATTTTTTTCATGAGAAAATATTATAATTAAATTTTAAAATATTTATAGAATTTATTTGATAAAATGAACTTAATTTTTGAATCCATTATATCAAAATTTTCTAAAGGTGAATTTTTTGAGAATTTTCTTAAAAGATTAATTTTTCAATGATTAATTAAAAATACCATTTTTATTGAAAATTGTATTTTTTTTTGATTATTTACAAATTCAAATTCTATTTTGTATTATTTATAAAAATTCATCAGTTCCTTTTTTATTTAAAATAATCTAATTATATTTTTTAAGGAATTTTAAACTTGAATTTAGTATAAAAACATTTTATACTTAAAAGGGACATTTCTCTGAAAAATCATTTTTCAACACATTTTTCCAGTTTAATATTAAATTAAATTATAAAACTTTGATATTTTTAATATTTAAAAATAAATTCCATATTTTGAATAATGGTTTCCTATTTTTTTAAATAGTTCCATTTTAATTTTGGTTAATTTGAATAGAAACTAAAGTATTTTGTGTTACAATGGTAAATTGTAAATTTGGTAATTAAGGGTTAAAAATAATATGATATGGATTAAAAAATGACCCTAACAATTGCCTTTAATTTTATGGGGTTTTAATCCATAATTATATAAGATTAATTTATATGATATTTTTTCCATTTGGATGTTGTTATGACCTTTATAATATTTTATGTAATGAAAAGTAAAAAATGGAACACTCTTATTTTTAATAACTACAATATTTTTAACATGAGGATAAATAGATGATATTTTAATTTATAAATATTATTTTGAAATCTAACTTATTTTCCTTCATCACGATAATTTTTTTTGAAAAATTTTAGTGAATAATTGTTCAACTTAAATGCTTAAAAAATACTAACATAATAGTTATTCAATTAATGAAAAAAATATAATAAATGATATAAAAAATATTAAAAGTAGTATAATTTTAAAGAATTAATGTGAAAAATGAATCATATAGATAAAAATAACCTGATATTTATTTATGAAAGCTTTTTATTATAATTATAATTTTTATGATGTTATTGAAGTCAAAGTAAATGAATAGTTCTAACATTGATATTATTGATATAATATTTTATTAAATGATATAAAATTTCAAAAAATCCTATATTTAGCTAGGTGATTAGGATATAGTTTAAAATATCAAAAATGGTACATTTATGGGGTTTTTATCCTTTTATAATAACTATCTTGACCATCAATGAGTAAAAACCTTATTGTCATGGTAAGTGTGAAAAGGTTTAACAAGAGGGCTAAAACCAAAAGATAAGGGTAAAAATGTGATCCAAACAAAACCAAACTTTATTATATGATATTATTTATTGTTATAATAATATTATATTTTAATATTTTAAAATTTTATCCATTTGGACATCATAATTAATTTATATTAATTTTAAAATTTTATGAAATTCCAAAAGTGCCCCTCCCATCCCTTATAAAAGGAAACCACTTATTCTCATTTATTCACACATAAATACCCATTTTTTGGCCAATATTTACCCAAATATATTCCTAAAATCCATCCCCACATTTTATATTTATTATTTTCTAAATAATACTGATCTTAGAGGTTTTAAGGTGTTGAGTAAATGAGATTTTCTAAAGAATATGTATAGTTCTCAACTGAGCATTTTCACTTTTTTTCTTATTCCACCACATTCAAATATTTTACAACTATGATGATATAATAAAATCAATATATACCATATAATTAAATGTTATTATATGAATTTAATAACCTTTATAAATCCCCAATATCCATCAAATGGGAATGAAACCCATCATTCATGTATACGATGGACTACCGCCTCACAGACCGATGCAATTCGTTTTCCATCAAAACCTCTCACAGTTGGTTGTAATAATAAATTTAATGCATATATATATATATTATATTAATTTAATATTTATCATTATTTAAATACAATATTACACCTATTTTCTAACCATTTCATTCAGAGAAAAATGTTAACATCATTTGTGCGTATGTGTTGACTACAACCTCCCCGAAGTGATGTGATTATTTTTTCATCACATCATCATATGAATGATATATATAAGTTTATTTAAGGAAATAATATTATAATTATATAAATATATAATAATACTTACCTTCTTTCCATAATGATTGTTGAAAAATAAAAATATTACTCATGCTTACGTACGACCTACCATCTCCATGATTGTAACACAGTTCATTTTTTATAACCATATTTCATGATTTGTTTAAAAATAATAATTAATGTATTAAAATTAAAATTATTTTATTATTATTATTATATATATTATTTAATAATTATCTCTTTGACCATAGTCAACCTACCGAATTCATTTTGGACATATGTGCCGAATATCATCAAAACATCCAACGTATACTTAATTGATTAAGAAATTGATAAAAAAATAGAAATAAAAGGAATAATAAACTTTTAAAAAGTTATCAATAAAGTAAATAATTATAATAAGTTTATTATTTAGTAATATAAAGAACATATATGATGATTCAGACTCAAGGTAAGGAACACTTAAACTTAAAACCTCTTTTTAAATGATTTCAAGATTTATTTTCTAAATATTTCTCTTCCATGCCCATTTTCTTCTAAATGTTTAAATAAAATTATTATTTATTCTTGAATTATGTTTAAAGGTCATTTTTTCCTTATTTTAATTTATTTACAATGTTTTTAAAAGGAATATTTTTAAGTTTTTTCATAAGCGGATTTCTTTTAAAAACCATCTTTTAAATTTTCCCTTAAAATCATTTCTATTCCATGTAAATATTCTAAAAATTGTTTTATAAAAATATTTATATAGATATAAAATAATTATAAATTAAATTATATTATTATTTCAAATGTTTTAGAAAGGAATATTGTTATATAATTTTTTGACATCTTTAAAAAGATAAAAATAATGTTCTGTTTTAGCATATACGACGATAATGAATTTTCCCATTGTGTGAAACATTATTTTAAATTTGGATTCATTTATAATAATTCATGTTTTATTCATATAAAACACTATTTCCCTTTTTTTAGGTATTTGGTATTGAAAATTAGCTAAAAAGGGTATTTAAATTACAAAAGTGTTCTTTTATATGGGTTTAAAAGAGTTTTTCTAGAAATTTATTCATGAAATGGTCCTTGGAAGGGTTGAGATTCCCATTATAGATCAATAGTTAGATTGATATATCTTATATAGTGGGTTATCTCAGATAGAATTCTTATTCATTGGGAAATGACTATGTTCTCTAGAGAATTATATTAGAAGTTGGATATATGGTTATTCTAATTTTAAGGGTTCTATGATAGTGATATCCCAAGAAACCTACATAAATTTTATATTATTTAAAATGAGTTTTCATGTAAATGATTGATTTCAAAAGTAAAGATAATAATATATTTAAAAAAAAAAGTTAATTCCCTTTCTTGGTAAATAATTATATCTTTAAGAAAATGTTTTCAATGGGTTCTCATATTTTCTAAGAAACCCTCATCATTGTTATTTTTTGTTAATAGATGTTTCCTTATAATGTTTTTTATTAAAATATTTTTTTAGTTAAGATAATTTCATGAGTATTAGAATGATTATTTGAGCTCAATGTGTATTTATTTTAGTGGAAAAATATTTTTATGATATCATGTTTTAAAATGGACTAATGAGCTTCTTTCTTTTTCTTTTATTCCCCTTACTAATATTTTTTGTCTCATCCTAAATTTTAATTTTTTTTTATAGTTTGAGTAGGGAAAAGGATGATGATAAGATAAAAATTATGAATATGTGTCATGAAAATAAAACATGTTTCTTTTTAAAAGTTTTGTTTATGGGAAAAGTAGATATAGAGTTGAAGTGTCCAATTTGTAATATATGGGATTTTTATATAAGAGTTATGATTTAATTATCTAAAACTATATACCTAAATGATCTTTGGGAATGAAAGAACGTAATTCTATTCTTAAGACATAATATTATTTATTGTTTAATATCGATTCCTTATAATTTAATTATTTTTTATATTAATTTTTATTTTATGATTTGAGAAGTGTTTGGATGATGAATGGACAAAGATATTTATGATCTTGTAATTTTATATATAATGAGGACATTTATTGAATTTTTGAATTATGGTATTTTTTACAGTTTTTTTAAATTATGGTGTAATTATTTTTTTAAAAATTTGAAAAATTTAGCAATCTTTATAGAGAGGTCACTATTGGATTTTATGAGGAACCCTTTAGGGACTACCAAATACGGTCACTATAGAGTTAGTGTATAATAGCTGTGATATAGAAATTTCTATAAGACAGTCTAGGGAACCCTATAACGATCTCCATTTGGTGGTTTCTATAGATTTACTATATAACGTCCACAAAATGGTGATAGATTTTGGGTTCCACTTCAAGAACTATAGTGACCCCCAGTTGCCGGTTGCTATAAGAAACAATGATAGTCCAAAAGTGTTCTCCTTTTGGAGGTCTTAGGGAGGCCCCTATAGGCCTTTAGTGATAGATTTTAGTGATTTCTAAGGGAATTTTTTCCTACTAGTTCATCTATCATATTAGTTATATTATGATCCCTAAAATCACATATAGACATTGATATATCTTACGTGACACAGATGAGGAAATCATAAGTTGGTAAAAATTATTCCTTTAACTTTTTTATTAACTTTAGTTAATTTCATAATTTTTTATTGCATACTCATATTTCACATATCATTCATATCTATGATTATATATAGGGAGGCACATTTAACAAGACATACTTTCATAGAGTAGTGATATGTTTTACCCATCATATGGATGAGATTTATCATGATATTTTCTTTTATTTGTCAAGTGATGTTGGTGCTTTTTATCTTGATATAGATGTGCCAGAGGGTGAAGATCCTATTATAGATGCAACACTTGATGATGTGGCATGAGAGGAGGATATTTATCTTGATGAGCAATATTCTCATCTACTTCCTATTTCATACAAGCCACAACCACAACTACAACCAGAGGCACAAGCACAATCATAGTCACATCCACACGTTATTTTTCTAGAGGCCCCCGACACATCTTCTACTGATTATGTTACATAATATGTTAGTGTGATATATTTTTATAATGTGATATAGGCTAACTGGTCTATGCTGTGGTCTTTATTTTACCATGATCTTCAAATACCCACTATATAACATCCATTTTCTTCAAAAATTGGAGAGAGTTTCAGTTAGAAAACACTTTCATTATAGCTAGGATAGGGTACGAGCGATGAGACTATAGATATATCACTTGTCATGCATGATGATGCAAATGAAGAGGTATATATTAAAGATGTTACACGTGATTCTCATACATTATAGAATAAACATCAACGGTCAGAGTTTGGATAAATTATCTATACACCTGGATATGGCATGGAGGAACACCTGAGACATCGATACAGATTAGATGAATACATGTTATATATTTTTTAAATAATTAGTTGTACAATATTTAAAACCCTACTAATATATTAAATTTTATTTCACAAAACAAAAATTGATATAATTATAAATTAATAAAAATATTCATGAATTATTAAAAAACATTAATATTAATAATAATAATAATTAATATTTATTAATTTTAATAATAATTATTATAATTATCCAAATTATATTTAATTATCAATCTAATTAAATCTATAATTAAATATCAAGAAAAATATTAACTATGAATTCTATTAATTATAATAACAATATAATAATATATTATTAGTTATTAATAAATAATACAACTGATGATTAATAAATATATCATCTATTAATAAATTACAAATAATTATATCAATAATAATTTTTACATTGGTAATAATTATAATTCATAATATTAATACTTGGTAATAATATTAATGAATGATCATAAAAAATTAATGTTACTAACTAAATTAGTAATAATAATAATTAATATTTCTTAACTATATTAATAAATCTTATTATAATTATCTATATCATGTTTAATTAGTAATCATATTAAATCTATTATTAAATATTAAAAATATTATTACTCATTACTTATATTAATTATATTAACAATATAATAATATATTATTGAGTGGAATATCTGCATGAGTGCTTTTGGGAGTTTCTGTGAAGGCAATGGTGCTCGTGGCTTTGGACGATGATGACGACTTCCGGCAGCTTGGATGATACTACTTCTGTTCTTCCAGGATGAAAACGGTGGAGGCTTGTATTACCCTAGTTGCAGTTTCCAAAAATAGATGGGCCTTTGGGTTAGCAGAAAAATGCGATTTGGGTGTGATCTGCATGTGATATGACTTCGACAATTGAGGTGAAGTGATGATCTGGCTACGATGGTATGGAGGTGGCAATGATGTTCATCATTGTGGTGCAGGTTCTCTGGTGGTGATGGCGGGTCATGGTGTCCCTTGGGGGTGTTAGTTTGTCAGTCAGATAATTTGTAATGGGATTTGATTTTGTAATGGGTTTTGTCCCACTCGGATCTCAGGCCACTGAATTTTGAGGCTTTTCCCTCTAGGCCTATGGGATTGTAATGGGTTTTACCTTACCCAGTTCAAAAGGGGTTCCTGTTTTTATTTTCCATTTTTAATAAAGGGGATTTCCCCCCACCTTTCTAAAAAATATATTATTAATTAATAATAAATAATAGAATTGATAATGGGATCCACATTCATTAGTCCCTCAGGCTAGTTAGTGGGCCTTTGGGCTATGTAATGGGATCCATATCTATTGGATCTTCAGGACATGTATTGAATAAATAAGGCTTGATAGATGAGATATCCCTTGGGGGGGGGGGGCTATGACCAACCTTTCCATCCTAAGTGTGTGGTGTGTGTGTGTTGAATGAAATTATACCCATAAATACATAATATATATATATATATATAATTATTAATAATTATTTAAATTAAATATATTATTTATATATTATTTATTACTTATTATAATTTATTAAACTATTAATACTAATTACAAATATTATAATAATATATACAATTTTTTTAAAAAAATAAGTGGTGTGAACCTGTTCATACTTATTATATAAATTTCACATAGGAGGCAAGCATGTGGTTTACAAATCTTCTCCAAACCCATTTTTAAAATTATATAAAACCCTATTCCCATTTTTTATTTTTTATAAAACCTAAAAAAAATTCATCCCTTGATGAAGAACCTATTGTGATTCACTGATCATGAAGAGAAAAGGATGGAGTAAGAAGCTAATCATTATTTTATCATGAATAAAGATTAAAAAATAAATCCTATCTATACCTCTATCTCTTTACAAATGTATCTCTCAAAACTCTCTCATTGGATAGAAGAGATCTATTGGATTGGATCTGATGAATGATCGAATTCTGCCATGGCCCTGTATAATAGGAATGGTGGGAGGAGAACAAATTCGACACACCTCCTACCTAAACCCTACAACACCCACCAAAATTTCTATAGATTCCAAAGGAATAGGGGATGCACATCTATAATGTGAAATAACCATGTTGGAAGTCTTAGGTTGGTAAGGCTGGTGTAATATCCATCTACCAAGGAAGTTGAAAAAATAATCCATATATTCTCCCCCTCCAACTGCAATCCACTAGAGTGTTAGAAAAGGTCTATCTTCTCCTAAGCAACCACCTTTTTCAACATATTCATTGTGTTCTCCTTAATGTGGATCTCCACAAGTCTTAGTAGATATCCATCCATCAATTTGTGTATCTAATGATAGGGAATGTCGACATGATTCTTGATATAATTTTGGATCCCCCTAATTATTCAGAAATAGGTATTTCAACTCTGAATATTTTTTTGATGGAATCCTTCCTCATGAAGATCTTTGAACCTGTGAAATTTTGCTCTCAAAAATCATAATATCACCTAACTCCTATGATGGTTATACAAATTCTTATAGAGAGGATTGAGCACCCTAATCAATATCATCTTCCACTGTCTTCTAGTCTGCTATCGATGAGTCTTATTATGCCTCCTCCTCTTCAATGATAGATTGTGTTGGTATAGGTTTTAGATCATGAATTGATCACTCAAAAATTTACCTTTGAGACATTCTTGGATTTTGAATTTCCATGACTGTCCGGTTCTCATGGAATATAGAATCTATTCTTTTGATCACCTTATTCTTAATGAGGCCCTGAGGCTTGTATCCTAACTTCTTATCTCCATAGCTGATGAAGATACATGGAGTAGATCTATCATTTAGATTCTTCTGTAGATCCTTGGATATATGTGAAAATTCCAAACATTTAAATATCGATAAATGAGAGTAAGAGGGATGTTTACCAGACCAACTCCTTTATGGAATCTCAAAATTTAGTGGGACTGATGGTGATCTATTTATAAGGTAACATGCAACCTAAATAGATTCTCCCCATAATGGATTAGTAAGCTTAGCCAAACTAATCGTGATTAAAAACTTCTCTATAATTGTTATGTTTATCCTTTATATAAATCTATTGTGTTTTGGGGTCCATGGGACCATCCTCTCATCTTGGATTCCATTACTCCTGAAATAGGCATCAAATTCCTTATATGTGTAATCTTCACCATTTTTTAAAAAAAGACACTTGATCATCCTTCCAATTTCATGCTCCACCATTGTGCAAGATATCTTGAAGTAGTCTAGTACTTGATCTTTCTTCTAAAAGAAGAACACCCACATCCTTATAGATTCATCATCAATAAAGTATAGGAAATATTTGTTACCTCCTAGTGATTCCACCTCCATGGGTCTACATACATCATAGTGCACAAGATCCAACAACTCTTATCTCTTTGATGAATCAGTATTGAATGAGACTCTATGATACTTCCCATAAAATAAGTATTTGAAATGATCAAGAGATGAATCATTGTTAATACTAATGTAATTATTATCCATCTAGGTATACAACCCTATTTCACTCATGTGGCTGAGTCTCCTATCACCCATTCCAAAAATCTTCACTAAACTGGTATTCCCTATCTTGACTACACCAAATTTACCAGTTTGATAATTTAATAAATAATCTCAATGTAGAGTGAAATGGTACGATGCTTCAGTATCAAACACCCATTTTATGTCTTTGACTGATGTGTGAAAGAAAATCTATTATTCATATTTGGAGAAAATAAAAAATTCTCCAGTGATGCTCACATGTGCGCCTTCATTTATTATTTGTTTGTTTCTACTTTGACCCTTTTATATTAGAAACTTTCCACAATTCTTCTTCATGTTTCCCTAGATGCCACAATGGTAGGATTATTATGTTGGTCCCCATCCATCTGTGGATGTTCCTCTGCTATTTATTCAAACTCTACTTCTAGACCATCGACCTCCTCCTTTTTATCTCCCTCACTTATCTAGGACAATATATTGTATCTGGTTGTAACAAATGTCCTTACTTCGGGCCTCCTTGTTTAAAAATGAATCATTTACTGTTGCCATGGTAAGTTTTCCTCTAGTAACCAAGTTTTTGAGTGAGATGAAATGTTTATCCCAGCTATTAGGAATTGTACGTAGTGGGTGGTTCACCTAATCTTCATATTTTAGATTCTTAGATGTATCCAAAAATTGATTCACCAAGATTTAGAAATCACTAGTGTGTTTAGTTATAGAGTTTACACTTTTTAATTGAAGAATAATCAACCTCTTTAACAAGAGGATCTTTTTTATGAGTATTATTTTTCATTATGTATTTTCCAACTTCATCCAAATTTCATATGCACCAGTCTCTTGAGCAGCATAGTGGTAGACACTGTGATCAATCCATTGAAGGATTTGACCAATAATATTCTTGTTCAGCTTCTTCCACTCTTCTTCCTTGGTGTCATCAATGTTGACTCCCTCTTTATCAATGAGTTAAAAAAGATCCTTAACATTAAGTAAATCTTCCATTCAAGACATAAAAATAGATTAGTTCAAAGAATTCAACATGACCATATTTCCCATGGATGACCCCTCTATTTAATTTCATTTTTATAAAAATTAGAGAATAATTTTGGAAAATGGAGTGTAACATTGCATAAAAAATGGTAAAAAATGGTGGAATCGACTCCCAAATCATCGAAATTAGACACTGATTGATCAAGATATGATCAAATAAGTATCAATGGATGAGATAGGCCAATGAAATGGTGATGATGTGGCACTGATGAGGTGCACTAGTGAAGCAACTAGAATCTCATTGGAAATGCCACTGGTGCCAAAAAAGTACCTTCTTCTTTGGAAATGGGGATTTTAACACCTAAAATTTGACTAAAATTTTGACCAAGCATGGGGATATCCTTTTAGATTTGTTTTTGACACTGTTTGTGCTGTTTAAATCGTATCAACATGAGATTTTAGAATGTTCCCAAAAACCATGATTCTAGTTAACTTGAATTTTCCAGTCATTTAAAAATATTCACTACTCACCTCCATTTCACTATAAATTCCTATGATACCACTTGTTATGATTCATGGATAACAAATAAAAACAAATAGAGGGAGGAATTGACCTTTATTTCATCATGAACAAAGGATACAAAATAAATACACTCTACACCTCTCTATGTCTATACAAATGGAGCTCCCATGATTCTCTCACTAGATAGAATAGATCTCTTGGCTTAGATTTGTTGAAGGTTGGAATAATCCCATGGTCTTAATTAAAAAGGAATTGTGGGAGGAGTAAAAATTGGACACACCTCCAACCTAAACCCAAAAACACCATCTACCTTCCCATGTCTTCAAAATGAATAGGGGATACACATGTAGAATGTATATCAGCCATGTTGGTAGTCTTGGGTTGGTAAAGTTGGTGTACCAGCCACCAACCAAGGCAGCTGTAAAAATAATCCATCAAACCCATCATGCCTCGAGCACCATGAGCATAATGACACATGGTTCCTCAAGATCCATGAATCTAAAAACAACACCCTCACACCTTCTCCTTATCACATCATGATAGCACATCATAACCAACATGAATTCTTACCCACTAGAACCCTAAAGTCATCTAAAATATCATTATATAGAATAAAAATTGATAAAAAACCACCCAAAGTAGTCATAATGATCATTAGGAAACCACTGAAAAAATTCCCACTAACATGTATATATCAACTCTAAAAATCCAGCGATAACACCCACAACACTACTGCCAACTATTATAAATCCACCCACATTCCCCATATCTATGATCCTTGAATAGAAACGTCTTCATTAGAGGTATCCAACACATGTCAACACATAACCTTCATCAAGATAACCACCACAAAACCTTCCATGCATATTTCCTACAAGAAGATCAGAAAGAAAAGACTAAAAAAATTCACATTATGGAATAGAGGTAGGTGGAAGGCAACCAATACAGCTAACCGAGCGCATAAAGGGAGGTTGAAAATAAGAAGATGTAACTATCCCTAATAAAATAAAAAAAATAAAAAACTGATAAGATGATAGAAAAAAACACTAAAATCAGATTCATCTGCACTCCGCTACTAGAGGCCATGAGCTTATCAAAGTGTTAGGGAACCCTTGAGTCAAGGATTAACTACTAAGAATGATGTTGTATAGAAGTGTTTACAAAAATCACATACTCAAGAAGGGGAAATAAAAAACATAAGTAACACACAAAGTTTTATGTGGTTTTGGGTGACTTACATTCATGGGGTTTTGGGAACAAAAATGATTAGTCCACTAGTGTAGCGATAATTGTGATACAAAATAAAGTGAAAAAATACATAAATAAATGACACCAGATGTAATGTGGGAAAACCCCCAAAATGAAAGGGGTAAAAACCATAAAAAAATAGAAGGATCTCACTATGGGTAAATGTGGGTACACAATCCCTCATAATTACATAGAGAATATCCTTGAAAATTATCTCTCTTGCATATGTGGAGAAACTACCTCACAAAATACCACACATATAAATGATAAACCACCTGTGATTGAGATTTATGATGAAGTTTATGAAGAAACTACTAGGGGGATATCCACTTTTATATCCCGCCTCTCCCCCTCTTGCTCTTCCTTTATTTAATGGTTTGTGGGGTTTGTACACCCACCACATATTCCACTACCTCCCACCATCAAAAAAGTGAGAGGTGGTGGTCGTCTATAAAAAACATGAGGCTTCCAACATATCTCCCACTTAGATATTTTATTGATAACCAATAACATATCCACATAACCTTTCTATCTTCCAAACATGATTATCATGTATTTATGAGTCTAATCAAGGATCTTCACTATATGAAGGTACTAAAGTCAATCTCTTTTGTCAAGAAATATGCCAAATTTTCTTTAGTATTAATTTTATTCTTGTCCACACTTCCTTCCTCCACAACATCTCAAACAAAGTGATATTTTTCCCCAATATGATTCATCTAGAAATTAAAATATGTATTTCATGCAATGTAAAAGGTGCTATGATCATCATAAAATAATGTAATATGCTCCTGTCTATGCCCAAGATTATATGAAAATCTTCTCATCCAAATAGTATCTTTATAATCTTGCATAGTTTCCATGTAATTTTTCTCCATCGTGGATAAATCCACAAATGAATGTCACTTTTAAATCTAGCTCACAACTCCTCCTACAAGAGTAAACACATAACCAATAGTTGATTTCATATAGTAATAATCACCTAAAAAATATGAATCAACATATCCACTGATAGTGAAATATGATCCTCCATAACATAATGCAACATCTAAGGTCTCTTTAATGTATCACATGATCCTCTTCACTATGATATAATTCTCCTGTATTGGATTCACCATGTACTGACTAACTTCTCCCACTACATGCACAATGTTTGGTATATTACAAACCATAGTGAACATAAAACTCCCCACCACTAATGAAAATGGTACTCAAGACATATCTAACATCTCAAATTCACTACTAGGACACATTATAGATGATAACTTAAAATTAATGGTAAGATGGCTATATATTTACTTATAGTCTTGCATGTTGAATAATTTCAATAATTTCTGTAAGTAATTATTATTTTATATCAAAATAATCCCATTATTTATGTCTCAGTAAACCTATATAATCTTGTTTTTTAGTCTCAAGTCCTTTATATCAAAATTACTAGTCAACTGTGCCTTCATCTCTTAGATCTGACCATTTTCGAGGCCTGAAACCATTATGTCATCTACATAAAACATAATAATGATAAAATCCTTACCGTTAGAACCCTTGAAATATGAACAAGGATCTAAATTAAGTCTATTATATCCAAATATCATGATATAGAAATCAAATTTCTTGTACTAACACCTCTATTTCTATTTGAGACCATATAAAGATTTGTTCAAACTGGAAGACAAGTTATCTTTTCCTTCTTCTGTAAGGCCTTTCAGTTAGAGAAAATATATTTCTTCATCAAGATCACCATGGAGAAAATTATTATTCACATATATATACTCTATATGTATACTACATATAGCACACATCTCCATAACTACCTGAATAGTCATTAGTCTAAAAATAGGAGAAACCATTTCATTTAAATAAATACCTTCCATATGAGCATATCATTTGACCACCAGTATTTCATGATATTTTTCCACTTGGTAGTCTCTATCATGATTTACCTTAATAAACCATTTTTAATGATATCCCTACTTCCACGAGGTAATGGAATAATATCTAAAGTCTTGTTCTTATACAGGGCTTCATGTTCTTCCTACATCATCACTATCCATGAAAATACATCTGGACTCTAGTTACCCTCCACAAAAGAAGATGGATATCTATAATAATTTAATAAATAATATGAAATTTTATCTCTTAGTGACATAGTCTGAGTTCCATAATGGTTCTTTTTTCTCCCAAGTTCACTGTCATGGTCCAAACTCAACTAGTACTAGATCATCGAGCTTTGGTAATGCTTTAGAGGAAACTAGTTCTTCCTTAGATTTTTCCTCCACCTCAATTATTTTATTTTATCTATTATATTTCTCCATATCTACATCAGTTTTCATTTTTACCTTTTCTTATGAAAAAAATGAAATATCTAATGATGATAAGTTTATGGGAAGTGGGGTCCCAAAAATGATACCCATTCACACCATTAACGTATCACAAGAAGATATGTTTCTTGGATCTTATATCCAACTTAGATATTTACTAATCCTAAAAAATTCATATACAAGACTTCCAAAAGTATGTAATTGAGAATATTCAATGGGTTTAATAGTAAAAATCTCCATCAATATCTTCAAATCAATCCCCATTGAAGGATAACAGTTGATCAAATAACAGACGGTATTCACTACTTCTTCCCAAAATGATTTGGAAATTCATGTAGTCTTCAACATTTCTCTTGTTCTATACAAAAGGGTTATGTTTATCCACTATACCAATACACTCTTCTGAGGATTTTACACTACCATGAACAATATATTAAGTCATTATCATTGAAAAAAGTATCAAACACCTCAATTTCATATTCCCCACCATTTTTAGTCTTCAAACACTTGATCTTCATTCCATATTTGATTTAATTCCACAATTTTAATGTTTTAAATACCTCAAAAAACATAAAATTTATAATTGATTGGGTATACCAAATATCTAATAGAATAATAATCAATCAAGGATACAAAGTGCCTTGATCATCTAAGTTATATAACTAGTTCTTTCCAAATGTTGGAATTGATCAACTTGAAGATATATTTGATTATTATTATTGATGTTCTAAACTTTACCATGTGTTGCTTTATATAAAAAAAATTATCACAAAATGGTAAGGATACCTTTGTAAGCCTAATAAAAAACTTCTAATCCACAATAATCTTCAAGCCTCATTCTGATATATGGAAAAGCTTCCAATTCCATAACACCGTCAATGCTTCCATCAAGGTAGTTGATGTGACAACTATATTTTCCTCCTTTTATGTTTCACCAATAAGCACATAATGGTTCATTAATATATTTTATACCTCTATCACCAAAAAATTTCCCTTTATAATTCTCATCACTTCATTCTTGGTGTGAGTATTGCATCTGATATCATCAAATTTTACCGAATATAATATGTTCTCCTTCAATCCCATCACATGGAATACTCCTTGGATGCTTCAAACAATACTATCACATGTCATTAGATTTATGGTATAAAATCCAATGATATTTAGGGTATGATCATTTCCAATTTACACAAGTCATGCCACGATAGTTTCATATTGATCAAACCATTGTCGTTAAGATATCATGTTCCTTGTTGCTCCCTAGCCGATTATCCATGTGTTGTTGAGATTCTGCCTACTTCTAGCAGTCATCACCACTTCAATGACTAGTATATCTCCATTACTAGAAATAATAACCACATTTATTTACATGTCATAAATATATATCCCATTATAACCACACTCAATCACCACACCTATTGGTCTTTGATCAATTTAGAGTAGGAAATTATCCTTCCATAGCACTGCCAACATATTCATTTTATATAATAGAAAATTATTCCCATCGAATTTATTAATTTCAAAATTTTACCACCATTTGGACATGTCATCAGTCCATAAACTCAACTATTTCACAATGGTATATCTAATAATATCAATAAAGTTTTCCTGATGTGAAAGATCAACCAGAGTTACAATGAAAACACGCACTAAAATTAATGATAATTATTAATACTCGAAAAAGTGAAAAACACAAGGCCACAAACTTCCTCTTATACCACTTTTTGGGACCTAAAATGATTATCCCACTAGTGCAATGATAATTACAAGATAAAATTAACTTTAAAAAATGCCTAAATAAATGACACTAGTTGTAATATAGAACAAACCCAAAAAATGAAAGGGGTAAAAACCCCCAGGAAAATAGAAGGATCTCAGTATGGGTAAATGTGGGTATACACTCCCTCACAATTATAAGGAGAATATACCTAAAAATTATCTTTATTGGATATGTGGGGAAAACACCTAACACAATACCTCACTTATAAATGAATAACTACCAATGATTGAGATTACCAGTCAAGTTGATGAGAAAATCTCTAGATGGAGATACCCTTTTATAGGATGAATCTCCCCCTTCTGCTCTTCCTCTACTAGATGGTTGGTGGGGTTTTTACACCCACCACATTGGCCACCACCAAACACCTTTGAAAAATTGGGGGGGGGGGTAACAGTCTTCCATAAAAAATAAGGGGCTACCAACATTGGGAAGACAAATTTATTATTAATATGAAAATTGGAGAACTTACTAAAATCCATTTTACCCATTCTAAGAACCAAAATTTAAAGGAATAGAGGATAAGAAGATTCAAATGGATGCTGTAAGTCTCTTCATGGATTCCAAAAAATGTTCAAGGGGAACCAAAACCTAGTATAAGAAATCTATAGTAGTTGGACATCTCCGTCATCCACCCATCACATGAGAATTGGAATTTTTAATCAACATTTATCAATATCTACCTTGAAAAAATATAACCTCGATACCAATCAAATAATTCTTCCTTCTTCCTCTTTCTTGATGTGTTTAGATATATAAAGTATAAGATATGTTAATCAGGTTCAAATAGTGTTGGAACTTGATCCATGTAACCACTTTCATCAATATATGTATTGGATTATATGATTTCATGATATTCTTGAGTGAAATACATATCTCATTGATAATCTCATGAATGGAATGTAAACTAAAATAAATACGTTTCGTTTAACTATGATATACCTGATTCTTTGAAAGAAAAATTGCACACTGGCTATCAAAAAATACAATGATATTCTCATGGATGATATTTAAGTCTCTGATCTTCCCATGTAACCGGATATCTTCTTTGAAAGCTTTAGTTACTATTATATACTCTTCTGCTGTAGTAGATAAAGACACTATTGACTATTGAGTAGATCTCCTACTTACTGGTTCTCCTTCCATAGTGAAAACATAACAAATGGTAGATCGTCGTTAGTCCAGGTCCCCTGTATAATCTTAATCAATATATTTGACAATAAATCTCTCAACAATTATATCACTCATAAAATTCAAAACAAAAACTACAGTACCTTTGATATACCATAGAATTAACCAACCAATAACCTTTACTAGGGTCATACATGTAACAAATTACCATACTCATTGTGTGTGAAATATAAGGTTGCGTACACACCATCAAATAAATCAATACTCCTATAATTCCAGACTATGGAACATGATCCATATATTTCCTCCCTTCACATGTCTTTAGAGATAATGATGCATTAACTTTGAAATGTGGTTCTAATGTGGTCCTGATTGGTTTGGATTTATCACCAACACCAAACTTTTAAGGAAATTTCTTCAAATATTCCATCTAAATGAATGTTACAACACATATACCCATGTGTTTTCTAATATCCATCCCAATATTTTTCTTTTCCTTTACAAGATCCTTCATCTTAAACTCTCAGATGATATATGATTTTAACTTGTCAACCACCCCCTAAATTTTACATGAAATAAAAATATCATTAACATATAAAATAAGGTAGATAAATGTATCATCATGAAATTTTATGAAGTAAAAAAATGACCCAAATAACTTCATACATATTTACGATTCATCATAAAAGGGACAAAAATTTTGTACCACTATCTTGGTGGCTGCTTTAATCCATACAATGAATTTTAAAATCTACAAACCCAATTTTCCCTTCCTTATACATGAAACCTATTGGGTTGTGTCATATATATATCTTCATATAATAATCCATGAAGAAATAATTTCTTGACATCAAGTTTATCTAAATATAGATCAAACTATACAACCAATGCCTACAAACATTAGATAGATGTTTTCTTAACAATAGAAGAAAATACATCATTGTAAATTAATATCTTCAATGTGTATATAGGCCTTAATAATAATTTTATCCATGTATATAATACCATTATTTCCAGAGTCATCTTCCTTATTCATAAACACCCATTTACACCCAAATTCTTTTTTGTCTATCATAGGAGGATCAAGACCCCATGTATGATTCTGATGCAGTGAACTCATTTATTCTTCGATAGAAAACCTCCACTAGTTGATATATTTATTATATAAAACATTTCAATATATATCTAGAACATAATCTTTAATTATATGAAGATTATAAAAAACCATTTCATTATAACTGGATGGTATCCTTATAGTCCTTTATATTCTACCGATGGTGATTCTATCATGATGATGAGTATCTAGTTGTAGTGTTACTTATTCCTTAGTCAAAATATCCAAATGATCACAACACTCTATCTCTTATTTATCTCAATCAGTCGATGGCATAATTTTCTTCACTTATTTGAAACTGTGTTATCTATTTATTTTCTAGAATCATTTTAATTTACCATTATAGATTCATCAAATGTGACATCATGATATTTTTTGCTTCTTTATCTCATAATAATATTTCCTTCACACTAGTAATAAAGCCAAAAAATATATCTTTATTAACTCTTAGATCTAACTTTGATCCCATCACATGAAAATTGGTAGTGAAACTAAAAATAAAAAAATTTCTATAATCCTAAACATTCTCACTAGTCCAAAATTATATTGTAATTTTCCCATAAAATTCAAAAGATAGTAATGGGTTCATGAATTTTAATGCATACATTAATTCTTCACCCCAAAGGGATTTAATCAAATATGACTAAGAAAACATGCACCATACCATTTGAATGAGAGTATGGTATATCTTCTGTTACGCTATTTTACTCTAGCATTCACGGGACTGTAAAGTTCCTCACAATACCTTCATATTAAAAAACCTTATTGAATGGATATGATGTGTATTCACTATTATTTGATCTCATTCTCTTTATTTTCCTTCATGTATAATTTTTTATCATCTTCTTCCACTTAATGAAGATATCCAACACTTCATACTTATAATTCATGACATACACCAAAACTTATCATGAGTAATCATCAATAAATGTGATAAAATAATTATTACCTCCTAATTTATAAATTTTAAATGGTCCCAAAACATCAGTATGGATGTAGTCAAGTGTTCCTTTCATGAAATGGGTTGTGGTGTTGAAACTGAATCTAGTTTGCTTAACCATTACACAATTCTTTCAAAAGTTAAATTTTCATGTATTGGAAAATTTTAAAATTAATTTCTTTACTGAAGTATGAAATTTATTCTCTCCAGTATGTCCAAGTCTCATGTTACATAATTCTGAAGTGTCTGGATCAATTTCTTCTCATACATATTCTCCACCTATAATAGTCTCAACATTCAAATAATAAAAAGAACATTTTCAAGTACCTTTGATCATAAGGAAAGGACCACATATTACATCCATGACTACATCATAAATGATTATCCAATAACCAATATTATTCAAGACTCCAAGTGATATGAGATTATTTTTTAATTACTGTATATATCTAACATCTTTAAGGAATCAAGTTGAACCACCATGCATACTCAATTATATTGTTCCAATGCCTGTCATGTGGAAAGGGTGGTTTTTTACCATAACCACCACACCTTCACCAGACTCCTTGAAGATTGAAAAACAATATTTATTTCTACACATATGGAATAAATAAATAAAATCAAGAATAAAACCTTCAAATTGGTTGACTATTGAGAAAATTAATAAATTAAAATATTTTACATCCTTGTTTTTTATACAACATTCATTTTTGGTTTTCCAATTTTGGGACAACACTTCTTCTGGGGCCCCTTTTAATGTAAGTAGAAAGAATCAAATTTCTATGGTCGATGATAGTTTTGAATAGTGAGTCTATGTAGTAGAAAATATCTCAGAGGGACATGGACAACATTGTTGATTAGTGCATATAACAATAGGTTACAAGGCCACATTTGTGGATAGTAGTGGAGAAGTGAATATAGCCACATGGAAGCATAGAAAACATGTATGATTTTCTCTCTAGGTAATCAAACTCACCCTTTGATACCAATTTATTTCATAGAAGCACTCACTTTCACTCTCAAACTCACTCAAGTAGGGGAAACAAACAATATAAGGAACAAACAAATTTTTATGTGGTTCAGTCAGTGAGACCAGCATCCATGAGGGAAGGTAGATCTATTCTTATTATAAAAATTAGAGAATATATTAAAATCCATTTTTCCATTTACAACACCAAAATTTATAGCAGTAGCGGTGAAGAGGATTCAAATGGTCACTATAAATTTTTTCAGCCGGTCACCAGCTACTACAAAAAATTCTTTGGGCGACACCAACACTTAGTGTAAGTCATCTATAGTGGCTGGTCATCTATGGTGGCCAACCATCATGTGAGATGTGATATTTTATGTCAACATTAAAAAAAATATACCTAAAATTTCCTCATATGATGAATACCAATTGAGGTATTGACTAAGAATTAGGAATGAAAATATGGTAGTTGAAGATGACCGAAGAAAACAACAAGGCTCATACCAAATTAGGGAGACACGGGTCACGATCAGTCGAGGAATGAGACAAATCTATAAGTGTGAAGAGGAAATTGTGAAAAACCCTAACTACACACTCAAAGGAGGATAGAACTAACACTTAAGTGAGAGAGAATACTAGTAGAAGGAAGGATACATGAAAACGGGAAAAGAGTGTAAGAGAGGGGGAGGCAACACTAGAGGAAGCACATAGGTCTCCCCGCTCTAAGACACCACCCAAGGGAAACCCAGCTTAATATAGAGAAGCACAATTAAAAAGGAGAGATAAATATATTATAAAAAATATACATTTTATGTGGATAAATTAAAAATTAGTGACAAACAATTAAAATAAAATTGTATTAATTTAATAAAATTATTATAAATATATAAAATATTTATATGAAACCTAGGCGCAACATAATTTTTTTTATTATTTAAAATAAACTTCACATGATTTATAGAACTTTTGAGGAAAAAATACCACATATACAAAAGTTTAACTTTAAATATATATTTTTAATGATTTTAAGATGAAAATAAAAACAATTAAACTAAATAAGATTAATTTATAAATATGAACATATGAAAATACATTACAATACATAGAATATTAAAAAACAACACATAAAACAAAAACTAAGCCTCACATAATATTTTTTTAGAAAAATTTATATATTTTTTATTGATCATAAATATTTAGAGAATCATTAAATGATATTTATAACATTAATTATTGTATTAAATTAAAAATCCCCTAAATATATATTACCTTGTATAAAAATTTATTTAAAACTAGCATATATAATTTATAAATAAAATCACAAAAACAACCAATAAACACATATGTTCTATATTGCGAAAAAAATTTAAAATTTAAAATATAGTTTTTATAATATTATTAAATTAAAAACAAAGTATAAAATATAACTACACTTGAATCAAAACATAAAAATGTTTTGAAAACACTAAAAATAAAAATATATATAAAAATAACGAGCATACAACATAATAAATTATTATAGAATAATTTTTTTTAGGGAAAATAAAAATAGATAGAGAACATATGTTTTTTATTTTTTATGAACTTATAACTTTAAAAAAATATATATAATGAAAATTAAAAATATATTCATAATAATAAATTAAACTTTGCAATAAAATATATATTTTTATGGATGAATTTATGTGTTTGATGTTTATAATCAATTTTTATTATAACATGTTATTGAAAACACATGTTTGATCAATTAAGAAATTTAAAGCTTTAAAAACTAATTAAATAAAAATAATTTTACTCAAAAAACTCAATTATGACATACAAAACATAACAACATATCATATAAAGGCAACATTATCCCCTAGTCATGTTCTTTAATTGTAGGGACTATCATATAAGACCATCATCGATGTCTCACATCTAAACAACTCTAATATCCTTAGTCACTCCATTTTCCTTGTAAAAAACATGTTTTTTTTAATTATTACTAAATTTCCTTTCTAAAAAAACCTGTAGTTATCATGGAATTTTAAATAGTAAAGAGAATTATCCATATTAATAATAAAATATTGTCACATTATAGTAAACCCTTTTTAATATAGCTAATATTTGTTTACATAAGATAGTTTATCATGTAATAAAAAAGATTTAATTGTACACAACAATATCTTATAGTGTATTTCCAAAAATCCATCTCCCTACATAAACCATATAAATAATTATACACACAACCTTTCCACCAAAAATCTCAAAATTTATAATGTAGCGATTATTTTTCCTTTGTTTTTTTATTATATGAAAGTTCATACAAAAATAATTTACCCGCATGACCTTGTGTCTTCATATATCCCTGGATTATAAATTGTGGAGGTCTAAGAAAAATGCAAAAAAATTTAATAATTGTTAACACATGAAAAAAAAATATTTTGTGAAGTCTAGCCTTAAATTTTGAAAAATGAATTTCTCATGAATAAGATCCTTGGTTGGAATAAAATTAATAACTTGTGAAAATTGTATTAGATAATTTACCTACATGAACCTATGTATTTAAAAAACATGGATGGAATAGAAAAAACATTCATAAAGCCTACATGCGTAGTCTAGATAAAGTTAAAAAAATATAAATACAAGTGACATAAATCCAAATGTGTGGAAATTGGATGCTGCAATTTTGGGGTGGCACATTGTGGAAGAACCTTCACTATTATTATTAACTAGACATACGTGTTTCATGTGAGCGTCAAATCCACCGAAGAGATTCTATGCCCCCACTGATATAGAATTGTGATTATTCAGTGCTAAAAAATGATGATAAAGGGGGTGTTATTATCATCACTAGATAAAAGCACTAATAAATACGTCTTTTATTTATGCTAAAAATAACTGATAAAAGAATCCGCTTTATCAATGCTTTTTCTTAACTCTGATAAATGATTCCTTTATCAGCACTTTTTTAATGCTGATAAAATTGGGTCTTTATCAGCACTTTTCTTAGTAATGATAAAAGGAAACATTTAATATATTTATAGATATATATTATTAAAATTTATATTTTAATATATAAATATTATATATATATATATAATATTTTCATAAATATGATTTATATAATACTAAATATGTATTTAAAATTAAAATAAAATATATTTAGTGAAAAATGATTTATAATTAATTTAAAATTAATATTAATAAATAATTTTCTAATTATTATTGAGTAATAGACATTTAATAGTAATTTAATGATATGAAAAGTTTAAAAATTAATTAATATATTAATTAAAGTTATAAATAGGACTTGAAATTAAAAAAAACATAACTTTCGATCTGGGAGTCTGTCCCATATATAAAATAAAATATTACGAAGATATTTATGCTGTTTTGACCTTGGGAGACCTCGATCACTATTTTTTCTAGGCCAAAAATGGCATAGAAGACCTCAAAAATTGACTTTTTAGTTGATATACTCTATTTTTTAAATATTCAATTTGATTTCCACTTCATTCAAGAGGGAAATTTTTTTGGTGGAGACTAAATTTATTCCTAGGGGTTAGAATTATATGGATATTATAGTTTTAAATTCTCCGATTCTTCATATTATAGTGTTGTTTATAAATAAATATATACAAATTTTCATATAATTACCTATAAAACATTTATTTATACAAGTAAATATGTAAATATATTCTTAAATATATAGACTGTATTTAAATAAAAAATAATTATTTACTTTATTTTAAATAAAAATCTATCTATTTTTTATGACATAAAAATGTATATATTTTTATATATTTATAAAAATTTATATGTAATGTATTATATAAATATATGTTTATGTGTGTCTGTATTAACAAATAAATATATATTAATGTATATGTTATAATACATGCAAATAAATATTAACATATAATATATGTAAATAAATATTTATATTTATATATAAAGACACACATATGTGCATATAAATATAGACACACACACACACACAAACACACACAAACATAAACACACACACACACAAACATATTTTATAAAAGTATTTAAAAATAATTATATTAATATATATAAATATACATAAATATAAACATGAAAACACACACATAAATATAAATATAAACACACATAAATGAACACACGTACATAAACATATTTTATAAATGTATTTGAAATAAATAAATAAAAATATATGATTAAATATATGGATAAAAAATATTCATCTTAATATATATATAGATATATATATATATATATGTCATAAAATAAAAAAATAATAATATGAGGTAGTGGTAAGGGAACATGGGTGTAGAGGTGGAGGTCCCAGGTTCAAATCTGACCAGGCACACACAAGTGGTAGGGCTGTCGAGTACTATTAAGGGAAAGGTTGGACGAGATAGTAGGTGAGAGATAATAAAGGGGTTTGGAAAGAATAGATAAAGGAACAAGAGTGTGGGGGATTTCTAATATAGGGGTACTAGAGAGTGGTGATAAAGGTGGTGCGATGGGTACTGAGAGTTTAATTGTTTTTTGCACTGATAAACCCCACTTTTATCAGTTCATTTTGAGTGCAGATAAAGGGAGCATTTATCAATACTAAAAAATTACAATAAAAGTAGTGCTGATAAAGAAACACTTTACTAGTGTTAAAAAATTTCTAATATATACCCCTTTATCAGTGATTAAATTATTTTTCTAGTGCTGATAAAAGAGATCAGATTTTAATAGATCTTATAATATCAATGTTTTTAGCATTAATAAAACCTTTTTTGCATGCAGTTAAATGGAAGATCTGTAGTAGTTCCCCTTCATTGGGAGGTGTTTATATGGTCGGGTTTCCTATCCCATCCTGCTTACCCCATGATTCAAAACCCCATTAGGGGGTTTAAAATTACCTACAAAGCATAGAAAAATTCTAAACATTAGTAATTTTTTTACAAATATTTGGAATTTATTAAAATTATTTTCAAGACTATGTGATAAGAAATTTTTGAATTAAAATCAATTTAATTCATTTTAATTAAAAAATAATGTTGATTATAAATCTTTTTAGATTTAGTTTAATTATGAGAGATTAATGTGTAATAACTGATCATGAGCCTTAGATCGACTAATGTATGTATGATATTTATTTATTTATTATAAAGAGATTTATTGTAAAAATTATTTAATAAACAATGATCTAGGAATCATCTCTATTACATTTATATGTATAAGGGTATACATTTCCATGATAATTTATTCATGTATA